>JANAVB010044748.1:45000-226129 GCA_029216955.1 Iris pallida
CTTGATATAACTTGATTTGACTTAGATTGACTTGACAGGACTTAGTGTGACTCAGTGAGACCTAGTTTGACCTAGATTTCATATCATTCATTGTGAATCATTCTTAAACTTGTTTAAACCTAAATTAACATACAGTATCTCATCTTTAGGTTTCTGATTACCGCTCTGAGAATTGATATACCCTACAGCTCAGGACAGCAGGCGAGTACATTCACTGATAGTTTTCATTATCTTGATATCTGCTATATCTGATTCAGTCGTAGTGTCTTACTTGATTCTCAGTCACGATAGTTTACGGACTAGTACACGTTGGATCATGACATGAGATGTTGTTCCTAGATTTCTGGATATATTGGTACACTTCTTGTCTTGTTCCCTGTACTTGTATAGACACCGATTTCTAAGGGGATTTGCTACCCTCTTACGAAATCACGTGCCATGATGTGTCATGTCCAGATCCATTGTACTATTCGGGGATGGAGAATTATTAGGGGCTATGTGATCCAAGCTACCCTGTCACTATTCATGTGCTCGTGCCACTCTTCCCTCACGAAGGGTGTAGCGAGATCCTTTTGCCTTGTGCTCGTTATCCAGGTTGGCCGGCATGACTTTCCGTTGAGGTCACCGCAGATTGCCGGGCCAAGTGGATAGCCTGTCCTGTCACTTATCCCAAGCCGATCACATATCGCTCTAATAATTCAAGTCGTATTTTATATTTACTTTATTTTATCGTATATCCTGCTCTATTCTACTTTCAGTATTTTCTCACCATGCCATGATATACAGTTACTCATATGCTCTACTTGCCTTTACATTGTACCTTGATTTGGAGACTAAGTTCTGCTCGGGAGAAGAGTTACAGCCCCGGTCCTTGTTCGGTTTAAGGGTTGTAACTCGGCTTCCGAACGGTTCACAAGTCTTCATATATCTTTGTCTTGTAGTTCTTTATACTGTCTCTTATAGAATTTATCAATTAACATGGAACTGCTGTTAGTGCTTGTACTTGCTCATTTTCCTGACAGGATACCGTTATTATATATTACAGATGATTCTGAGTCAGACTACTCGACCTATTATGGGCTCGAGTTAGATGGAGTAGCCTTGGATCGTGGCCTTATAGTAGAGCCACTAGATTTTGTACTTACAGAGTAGTGTAGATTAGCTAGGTTTGACTGGACTGCGATCCAGCTAGCTTTATCAGACTGTAGCTTCTATATTATATTTTGAGACCCTGTGATGTTGTATATATCTGGGCTTGTATTGGACTCTGGACTTATTTACTCTTTCAGCTATTATATGTTCTCTTTCTGAGCTATCTACCTTAGTTTTATTCTGTGATTGAGACTGTATTGATATGTCACCTCCATTCGGAGAGTATATACTGTACAGGTACCTTTATACTGTTAGTCGTAGTATTTACAGGCATTATATACAGCGTTCTACCGCCGATACTATGGCGTAGGCTGGACGTACCCACGTGCTCGTGCCCCTCATAAGGGTGCGGGTCGTGACATGTTTAGGACATCTAACTAGTAGGGTCAATCTCTAGCAAGCACGAAGGGAAGATAAGAATAACGATAGGAGGAATCAAGCAAGATGCAATCGATGAGTCGAACGGTAGTTCGAATATGGAATCGAAGAGGTCAAGTATGTGGATGAGATCCTAGACTTCTTGTCACGCCCCAGAACCAGAATACTGGAGAGCGGGGGCAGACATAGCCAGCTACGTATATTGAAATAGAATACATCTCAACTATACGGTCACGGCTGTCTAGATATGAGGGTTTACTACAAGCCAGCAGTATCTTAAGGTCAAGCCTATTATCTCAATCTCAAGCAATTAACAGAGTTACAAGATTGTTAGAGCATCAAATATATATATATATAAGGCGTCCCAAATATTACATATCGGATGATCATGAAACTAGTCGTACAAAATGATAGGACTAGCAAGAGTTCGGTCATACATGATCAACCCTAGGATTTGTTAATCATGTTTAAAGCCCGTAGACAGACAGTAAGTAAATGTGCATCGAGCTAACAGGTGCTCGTCGGCTAAATGCCTCAAAAGAATAAATTTACATATAAGTGGGTGAAAACAAAAGGGAAAACCCACTCGTAGCCCGGGTTCCGTCTAGTGTTCACCATTGGGCTGGAAGCTTGGTAGATCCTCGGGAGCTGCTCCGAAATCTGGCCACACAAAACCAGCTGGGTCAAACCCCAGAAAGAGCAAGTGCCACAAAGGAGGCCACAATTAAGAACAAAAGCCAGCATATCAGAACATAAAGAAATAAAGGAAGTACAAGTAATAAAAGTACACAGAGCGATAAACGACTAGGGACGTGGAACCATTCCGGGAGCCAGGTTACAATCCTTAAACCAAACAAGGACCGGAATTGTACCCCTTCGCCTGAATATCTCACTGTCTCTACCCATTTATCGTTAGAGATAAGTAAAACAATCATGATCAAGAGTTCCAGGTACAGGGGCTAGACAAGACTTAGACAGAGCTGGACACCATTCATTCACAATCGGCCAAGCAAGTACTACGGCTTACTACTTTAACTAACTAGGGTTATCACAAGCCTAATTACTAACAAGATGCAAGTAAGAATTTCCAGTCCCAAGCCCTGCAGACCATCCAGTTATCCTTCCACGGGTTGAGAGTTATAGGTGGGTACATTGCCCGGGAGACAAAGGTACCCTTAGGTGACTTAGAGGGTGCAACACATGACAGTGTGCTGGAAATGTGCTCTACTCGTCGACAAGCTACAAGTCCATTAAAGTGCCCAGATAACGAGATTGCTTGTGACTGGGAATTCTCCATGTCCTAGTTTGATCTAATAATTAGCCTAATCCAATTTAGCGCGAGTCCTTGGCCGTGGTACCCAGGAAGTCACGTCCTAGACATGATGCAAGACAAGACAAGTGGATTGCACAAGCAAGCAAGCAGGAACACCCACGGTGTCAAGGCAAGTCAAGTCAAGTTATCAAGTCAAGTCAAGTCAGGAGTGCGCCGCCACGGCCACTATCAAGTTATCAAGATAATCCATGCCAGGTTGGTCATGTCAGGAGTGCACCACTACGGGTCACTGTCATGTTATGCTAGTTCCTTGTCATACCAGGCCATGTACAATAGTCACTCCAAACATATTAAGTAAAATCAGTTCGTGACAAAAAGGCGTAGGTTGTGCAAGGGGGTCAGGGGTTGGGCTGCACAGGGTATGTACTGCGCATGGAAGAGCTACGCAAGAGTTGCCTTGCGCAAGGGTTACCTTGCGCAAGGGTAGACTGCGCATGGGTAGACTGCGCATGGGTAGACTGCGCATGAGGTCAAGGGGCACAGGGGATGCCTTGCGCATCGATTGGATTGCGCAAGGGAGGATTGCGCAAGGGTTGGTTGCGCAAGTATGGACTGCACAATGGTCGAGTGCGCAGGGGTTACTTTGCGCATGGCTGGCTTGCGCATGGCTAGCTTGTGCCAGCGCAATCCAGCGCAGCGCAAAGCACTGGCTGAGCCTATGCGCAATCGGGCATGCGCTAAAGAGCACAGGCCGGGGTGCGCAAACGGTCAAGTGCTAAAGAGCACTGGCCGAGAGCCTTCACCAAGGCTGAGATGAACTCCTCAAGAACACCAAAAACTTCAAATCTTCATAACTTAGCCAAATCAAAACCAAATCTAGATTTTTAAAGTTCTAACTTGAGTAAAATCGAATTCTCTTCCACATGGAAGCATCAAAACATGCAAAAATCGAAGTTTAATAGATCAAAAACAAGGATTTTTGAAAATGGTTAAAACCTAGATCTAGAAGAATGAAAGCTCCAAATCACAAAATGTCAAGTTCTAAAGTTGTTCTCCATGACCTAATCTAGTTAATGGACAAATAAAAAGTGGTGCTTATTTGATGGCAAGGTGCACTTGCCTATGGTGTGGTGTTGTGTGGAAGAAGGAAGAAGAAGAAGAAGTTAGAAATTAATGGAGAAGTAATGAGGAGAGAGAATAGTAGGTGGAGTTTTAATGAGGGTGGATTGTGGTGTGTTGAGGGAGGAGTGTAGGTTAAGGTGTTCCATTTATAATAAACCAAACCAAACCAATCCTACTCCAAAAATAAAACCAAGCCATGGTCCAAACCCATTTACGAGAAACCAAAATCCGCAAGTCCAGAAAATAAAATACGTGCCAAAATCCAAATACGAGCATAAATACGAAATACGGGAAATGAGGGTGACAACTCTACCCACCTTCAAAGAATTCCGTCCTCGGAATTTAATCAAGGAGCTAGAGATTGCCACGACAAGTTATACTAAGCACAGGCAAGCTACCCTAAGCAGTTCAATCATACAATCATACAATCATACAATGCAAGCAAGGAAGGGAAAGCGTAAGGCATGAGAAAGACATTATACCTCACGAGTCAAACAGGTAGGGATATCGCGATCGGATGTCGTCCTCACGCTCCCACGTTGACTCACCTAGAGAGTGATGACCCCAAGCAACACGGACTAAGTTAATAGTCTTGTTCTTGAGCGTCTTTTCTCTCCGGTCCAATATAGACACGGGCCTCTCCTCATACGAAAGGTTGGTACCAACAACCAATTCCGAATGATCTAGGATATGGCTCGGGTCCGGGATGTACCGTCTTAATTGGGATACATGGAATAGATCATGTACCTCACTTAGCGACGGTGGAAGAGCGAGACGATAGGACACATCACCTACTCGCTCTAGAATATCGAACGGCCCTATATACCTAGGACTAAGCTTTCCCCGTACGCCAAAACGAATGACGCCACGGGTAGACGAGATCCTAAGAAATACATGGTCGCCGACAGCAAATTCTAAGGGACGCCGATGAGCATCGGCCCAATGGCGCTGGCGACCCTGAGCAACTCGGAGGTGATCTCTGACTTTCCTGACCACTTCAACAGTCTGAGAAATCAGTTCTGGACCGAGCATCTGCCTCTCTCCGACATCGTCCCATGCTAACGGGGATCTGTACTTCCTACCATACAGAGCCTCGAAGGGTGCCATCTGGATACTGGCCTGGAAACTATTGTTGTACGAGAATTCCACCAGGTGCAGGTGATCCTCCCACGAACCACCGAAGTCAAGGGTACACAACCGCAACATATCTTCGAGAGTTTGTATAGTACGCTCTGACTACCCATCTGTCTGCGGATGATACGCTGAGCTGAACTTGAGACGAGTCCCCAAACTTTGATGAAGACTGCGCCAGAAGTGCGATGTGAATCTCGTATCCCTGTCTGATACTATGCTGACTGGCACTCCGTGAAGTCTGACGATCTGCCTGAGATATATCTCTGCTAGCTGTGCCGTCGACTGTCCAACTCTAAATGGAAGAAAGTATGCCACCTTGGTAAGCCTGTCTACAATGACCTAAATAGCATCTCTGCCTGTCGGAGATCTGGGTAACCCAGTCACGAAATCCATGGTTATGTGTTCCCATTTCCATTCTAGGATCGGTAAAGGTTGAAGAAGTCCAGCTGGCCTCTGATGTTCAGCCTTGACCTGTTGGCAAACCAAACATCGAGAGACATACCGGGCTATCTCCCTCTTCATACCATTCTACCAAAAGTGCTGACGAATATCTCGGTACATCTTCGTGCCGTCTGGGTGAATGGAGTACTGCGAACTGTGAGCCTCTGCCATGACTTTCTATCTGATATTTCTACTGGGTACACAAAGACGAGTGCCGTGTCGAAGTGTACCATCTTCATGGATGCATAACTCTGGCCTTCTCCCTGCCTCGCACTCTGCTCTGAGCCGCTGAATCTTGGAATCTGTTAACTGTGTGATCCGGATCCTCTCAACTATGGTGGACTGAATCTGTAGGCTGGCCATCAAGGCCATATTGGAAGGAAGAATCACTTCAATTCCCATCTTCTGAAGATCTGCCAATAGCTCTGGTTGTGCCGTCAGGAAATAAACTCTGGCTCTCCGGCTCAACGCATCTGCTACAACGTTGGCCTTCCCTGGATGATATTGCAAATCTACATCGTAGTCCACCAGTAGCTCGAGCCATCTTCACTGCCGCATATTAAGATCCTTCTGGGTGAAAACATACTTCAGGCTCTTGTGATCAGTAAATATCTCCACTCTGTCTCCGTACAAGTAGTGCCTCCACAACTTAAGTACAAACACTACTGCTGCTAGCTCCAAGTCGTGGGTCGGGTAATTCTTCTCATGGTCACAGAGTTGATGTGACGCATAAGCAATTACCTTCCCATGCTGCATCAAAACACATCCCAATCCTCTGCCTGAAGCATCGCAGTAAACTGTGAATCCTCCGGTCCCATCTGGAAGTGTGAGAATGGGAGCCGTTATCAAACCTCGCTTCAACTTCTCAAATGATTCCTGACATTCTGTTATCCAAACGAACGGCACATCCTTGCGGGTCAACTGGGTCATCGGTGCTGAAATCCTTGTAAAATCTGAGACGAACCGCCGGTAGTAGCCGGCCAATCCAAGAAAGCTGCGAACCTCTGCCACTGAGCTGGGTACTGGCTATGACTCGATGGCCACAATCTTCTGGGGATCCACTTTCACTCCTCCTCTGGTAATGATGTGACCCAAGTAAGAAATGCGATCGAGCCAGAACTCGCATTTACTGAACTTGGCGTACAACTGGTGCTCTCTAAGAATCTGGAGGACATCTGAGATGCTGCTCGTGCTCTGCTTTGCTCTTGCTGTAGACCAAGATGTCGTCCAAGAACACAATCACAAACTGATCCAAGTAAGGCATAAAAATACGGTTCATGAGGTCCATGAACACTGTCGGCGCATTGGTTGCTCCAAAGGGCATAACTAGAAACTCCCAATGCCCGTACCTAGATCTGAACACCGTCTTCGGGATGTCCTGCTCTCTGACTCTGATCTGGTGGTATCCTGACCGCAAGTCTATCTTCGAGAAAACTGAAGCCCCCTTGAGTTGATCAAACAAGTCGTCTATCCTCGGGAGAGGGTATCTGTTCTTGATTGTCACTGAGTTCAAGGTACGATAATCAACACATAGCCTGGACGTACCATCCTTCTTTTTTACAAGAAGCATCGGTGCTCCCCAAGGCGATCCACTAGCACGTATGAATCCCTTGGTCCTGAGTTCTTCAATCATCTTGTACAAAATCTCCAACTCTGAAGGCGCCATTCTGTAGACTCGCTCTGATACTGGTGCTGTCCCGGGAATCAAGTTAATGGTGAACTCGATCTTCCGCTCTGGTGGCATCCCTGGAAGTTCCTCTGGGAAGACATCTGGAAACTCTTTAACTATCCGGGGCAACTGTACTGCTGCTACTGTAATCCGCAATACTGGAGGAGATGGCTCTACTGTGCCTCTGGAAAATGAGAACTCTGGCCCTCCGAGAATCATAAAGACAACTCTGCCAACATGGCAGTCTATCCTAGCATAATGATTCCTCAACCAATCCATGCCTAGGACTACATCATAGTCTGCCATAGGAAACTCTATGAGCCTAGCGGGGAACTCTCTACCGCTAACTACGATCCGACACGAGGAACACACTCGATCTACTCCCACAAGACCATTACCAGTAAGTATATTGAGCCTCACTGATAATGACTCGGGCTCCAATCCTATCCGTGTCGCGAATCGTGCAGACATGAATGAATGCGATGCACCAGAATCAAATAATACAGATGCTGGAAAGGTGTTGACGAGAATAGTACCTGCCACTACCTCACCTGGTGCAACTTCTTCTTCCATGGTCATCATCATAGCCTGACCTCTAGCTGCGGGTTCTCTCTGCTGGGAACCCCTCTGCCGACTCTGTGCTAGAGCCTGGGTGAACTGCTGCTGGAAGGCCTGGGCCTGGGGCACCAATGGCCTCGGGTACTGCTGTTGCTGCTGCTGCTGGACTGGAACTGGGGCTGGTCCTCTCACCGAAGAACTAGAAAGGTTGGATGATGATGGACCTCCCCTATTCGGGCAGGTCCCTATCTGGTGGTCTGCTCCTCCACAAGCCAGGCACAATCCCTGTGCCCTACGATACTCTGCCACTACATGGCCCGGCTTCCCGTAATGAGAACATCTCACCGCGGAAGGCTGCTTCTGCTTCTGCTGCTGCGGGTACGTCGGGGTCGAATGCTGAACCGACGTCACTGAGGCCGCCCGCCTCGGAGTTCCAATGGTTATACCCCTAGCTGCCGGGACTGGAGCTGAAGATTGGTGCATCTGTTTGTGGGACCGCTTCCTGCCTCCGGTCCTGTCCACAATTCTCCGGAAGGTATACTCATGCCTCCTAGCTGCCTTCAACACTGCATCGAACGTCTGGTGCTCGAACTGCTCCACAGCTAATAATATCTCTAAATGCAGCCCCTGCTGGAACCGCTGGGCCCTATCGAATTCGGTTGCCACCAAGGTGGGGGCGAACCTACTCAGCCTGGAAAACTCGGTCGCATAGCCATCGACCGTCCTGCCTCCTTGCTTCAAGTTGGTGAACCTGGTCTGCAGGTCGTACCGTGCCACCGCATCGAAGTACTTCGTCTGGAACCTCTCTCTGAACGTCGCCCAAGTGACTGGTGCTGCTAATCCCATGGCCTGAGCTGCCCACCAATCGCGAGCCAAGTCTAACAATTATAGCCGTACCACCGCCACCTTCTCATTTTTAGGTGTTCTAGCTGCTTCTAGAACTACCTCGGTATCTTGAAGCCAAGCGTCCGCGACAATCGCATCTTCACTGCCGTCAAAGAAGGGAGGGTTCAAGCGCTTGAAACTGTTGGCCGCCTGATTCCCTTGGGGACCTCCTCGGTTTAGTGCATCATGAACTTCCTGGTGCAAGGTGTCGCCTCGACGATCTTGGGATGCAAGCAGTTCTCTGATAAGCCCTACCAAAGGTCCCTCATCCTGTCTAGCTGGTTGAACGGGCGGAGCTGCCTGAACTGGAGGTTCTGAGCCTCCCGAAAGCATAACTCGGGAGGCTACTCCAGAGTGCTGAGCTTGATCTTCCTGGCGCTGGGGTGCTTGCTGAGCTTCCTCTGGCTGGTTGGCGGGTCCGGGAGCAATGCCGCTGAAGAAGACGACATAGGAAAACAATAAGGAAGGACCAGGACGGATCAATGATACAAGCAATATGATCAGGTCGAGATTCTCAGGGATTTGAAGATACGAGCAGAGATCAAGGGCGGATATTGATTGAGACATCTATTCGGTAAACCGTCACATTTTTTCATTGACAAGACCTTGCATGGGCCACCACTTAAACCATGTCACGCCCCAGAACCAGAATACTGGAGAGCGGGGGTAGACATAGCCAGCTACGTATATTGAAATAGAATACATCTCAACTATACGGTCACGGCTGTCTAGATATGAGGGTTTACTACAAGCCAGCAGTCTCTTAAGGTCAAGCCTATTATCTCAATCTCAAGCAATTAACAGAGTTACAAGATTGTTAGAGCATCAAATATATATATATATAAGGCGTCCCAAATATTACATATCGGATGATCATGAAACTAGTCGTACAAAATGATAGGACTAGCAAGAGTTCGGTCATACATGATCAACCCTAGGAAGCTTGGTAGATCCTCGGGAGCTGCTCCGAAATCTGGCCACACAAAACCAGCTGGGTCAAACCCCAGAAAGAGCAAGTGCCACAAAGGAGGCCACAATTAAGAACAAAAGCCAGCATATCAGAACATAAAGAAATAAAGGAAGTACAAGTAATAAAAGTACACAGAGCGATAAACGACTAGGGACGTGGAACCATTCCGGGAACTCTTTACCGCTAACTACGATCCGACACGAGGAACACACTCGATCTACTCCCACAAGACCATTACCAGTAAGTATATTGAGCCTCACTGATAATGACTCGGGCTCCAATCCTATTCGTGTCGCGAATCGTGCAGACATGAATGAATGCGATGCACCAGAATCAAATAATACAGATGCTGGAAAGGTGTTGACGAGAATAGTACCTGCCACTACCTCACCTGGTGTAACTTCTTCTTCCATGGTCATCATCATAGCCTGACCTCTAGCTGTGGGTTCTCTCTGCTGGGAACCTCTCTGCCGACTCTGTGCTAGAGCCTGGGTGAACTGCTGCTGGAAGGCCTGGGCCTGGGGCACCAATGGCCTCGGGTACTGCTGTTGCTGCTGCTGCTGGACTGGAACTGGGGCTGGTCCTCTCACCGAAGAACTAGAAAGGTTGGATGATGATGGACCTTCCCTATTCGGGCAGGTCCCTATCTGGTGGTCTGCTCCTCCACAAGCCAGGCACAATCCCTGTGCCCTACGATACTCTGCCACTACATGGCCCTGCTTCCCGCAATAAGAACATCCCACCGCGGAAGGTTGCTTCTGCTTCTGCTGCTGCGGGTACGTCGGGGTCGAATGCTGAACCGACGTCACTGAGGCCGCCCGCCTCGGAGTTCCAATGGTTATACCCCTAGCTGCCGGGACTGGAGCTGAAGATTGGTGCATCTGGTTGTGGGACCGCTTCCTGCCTCCGGTCCTGTCCACAATTCTCCGGAAGGTATACTCATGCCTCCTAGCTGCCTTCAATACTGCATCGAACGTCTGGTGCTCGAACTGCTCCACAGCTAATAATATCTCTAAATGCAGCCCCTGCTGGAACCGCTGGGCCCTATCGAATTCGGTTGCCACCAAGGTGGGGGCGAACCTACTCAGCCTGGAAAACTCGGTCGCATAGCCATCGACCGTCCTGCCTCCTTGCTTCAAGTTGGTGAACCTGGTCTGCAGGTCGTACCGTGCCACCGCATCGAAGTACTTCGTCTGGAACCTCTCTCTGAACGTCGCCCAAGTGACTGGTGCTGCTAATCCCATGGCCTGAGCTGCCCACCAATCGCGAGCCAAGTCTAACAATTATAGCCGTACCATCGCCACCTTCTCATTTTCAGGTGTTCTAACTGCTTCTAGAACTACCTCGGTATCTTGAAGCCAAGCGTCCGCGATAATCGCATCTTCACTGCCGTCAAAGAAGGGAGGGTTCAAGCGCTTGAAACTGTTGGCCGCCTGATTCCTTTGGGGACCTCCTCGGTTTAGTGCATCATGAACTTTCTGGTGCAAGGTGTCACCTCGACGATCTTGGGATGCAAGCAGTTCTCTGATAAGCCCTACCAAAGGTCCCTCATCCTGTCTAGCTGGTTGAACGGGCGGAGCTGCCTAAACTGGAGGTTCTGAGCCTCCCGAAAGCATAACTCGGGAGGCTACTCCAGAGTGCTGAGCTTGATCTTCTTGGCGCTGGGGTGCTTGCTGAGCTTCCTCTGGCTGGTTGGCGGGTCCGGGAGCAATGCCGCTGAAGAAGACGACATAGGAAAACAATAAGGAAGGACCAGGATGGATCAATGATACAAGCAATGTGATCAGGTCGAGATTCTCAGGGATTTGAAGATACGAGCAGAGATCAAGGGCGGATATTGATTGAGACATCTATTCGGTAAACCGTCACATTTTTTCATTGACAAGACCTTGCATGGGCCACCACTTAAACCATGTCACGCCCCAGAAACAGAATACTGGAGAGCGGGGGTAGACATAGCCAGCTACGTATATTGAAATAGAATACATCTCAACTATACGGTCACGGCTGTCTAGATATGAGGGTTTACTACAAGCCAGCAGTCTCTTAAGGTCAAGCCTATTATCTCAATCTCAAGCAATTAACAGAGTTACAAGATTGTTAGAGCATCAAATATATATATATAAGGCGTCCCAAATATTACATATCGGATGATCATGAAACTAGTCGTACAAAATGATAGGACTAGCAAGAGTTCGGTCATACATGATCAACCCTAGGATTTGTTAATCATGTTTACAGCCCGTAGGCAGACAGTAAGTAAATGTGCATCGAGCTAACAGGTGCTCGTCGGCTAAACGCCTCAAAAGAATAAATTTACATATAAGTGGGTAAAAACAAAAGGGAAAACCCACTCGTAGCCCGGGTTCCGTCTAGTATTCACTATTGGGCTGGAAGCTTGGTAGATCCTCGGGAGCTGCTCCGAAATCTGGCCACACAAAACCAGCTGGGTCAAACCCCAGAAAGAGCAAGTGCCACAAAGGAGGCCACAATTAAGAACAAAAGCCAGCATATCAGAACATAAAGAAATAAAGGAAGTACAAGTAATAAAAGTACACAGAGCGATAAACGACTAGGGACGTGGAACCATTCCGGGAGCCAGGTTACAATCCTTAAACCAAACAAGGACCGGGATTGTACCCCTTCGCCTGAATAGCTCACTGTCTCTACCCATTTATCGTTAGAGATAAGTAAAACAATCATGATCAAGAGTTCCAGGTACAGGGGCTAGACAAGACTTAGACAGAGCTGGACACCATTCATTCACAATCGGCCAAGCAAGTACTACGGCTTACTACTTTAACTAACTAGGGTTATCACAAGCCTAATTACTAACAAGATGCAAGTAAGAATTTCCAGTCCCAAGCCCTGCAGACCATCCAGTTATCCTTCCACGGGTTGAGAGTTATAGGTGGGTACATTGCCCGGGAGACAAAGGTACCCTTAGGTGACTTAGAGGGTGCAACACATGACAGTGTGCTGGAAATGTGCTCTACTCGTCGGCAAGCTACAAGTCCATTAAAGCGCCCAGATAACGAGATTGCCTGTGACTGGGAATTCTCCATGTCCTAGTTTGATCTAATAATTAGCCTAATCCAATTTAGCGCGAGTCCCTGGCCGTGGTACCCAGGAAGTCACGTCCTAGACATGATGCAAGACAAGACAAGTGGATTACACAAGCAAGCAAGCAGGAACACCCACGGTGTCAAGGCAAGTCAAGTCAAGTTATCAAGTCAAGTCAAGTCAGGAGTGCGCCGCCGCGGCCACTATCAAGTTATCAAGATAATTCATGCCTGGTTGGTCATGTCAGGAGTGCACCACTACGGGTCACTGTCATGTTATGCTAGTTCCTTGTCATACCAGGCCATGTACAATAGTCACTCCAAACATATTAAGTAAAATCAGTTCGTGACAAAAAGGCGTAAGGATATAAAATGGACGTAAAATATCTAATAAAATACCAATATATATAGGACTATAGAAGAGCCAAGCTTAAAGAAATAACAATTCATCATTGACAAGTAGGTTATGCAAGGGGGTCAGGGGTTGGGCTGCGCAGGGTATGTACTGCGCATGGAAGAGCTGCGCAAGAGTTGCCTTGCGCAAGGGTTACCTTGCGCAAGGGTAGACTGCGCATGGGTAGACTGCGCATGAGTAGACTGCGCGTGAGGTCAAGGGGCACAGGGGATGCCTTGCGCATCGATTGGATTGCGCAAGGGAGGATTGCGCAAGGGTTGGTTGCGCAAGTATGGACTGCGCAATGGTCGAGTGCGCAGGGGTTACTTTGCGCATGGCTGGCTTGCGCATGGCTAGCTTGCGCCAGCGCAATCCAGCGCAGCGCAAAGCACTGGCTGAGCCTATGCACAATCGGCCATACGCTAAAGAGCACATGCCGGGGTGCGCAAACGGTCAAGTGCTAAAGAGCACTGGCCGAGAGCCTTCACCAAGGCTGAGATGAACTCCTCAAGAACACCAAAAACTTCAAATCTTCATAACTTAGCCAAATTAAAACCAAATCTAGATTTTCAAAGTTCTAACTTGAGTAAAATCGAATTCTCTTCCACATGGAAGCATCAAAACATGCAAAAATCGAAGTTTAATAGATCAAAACCAAGGATTTTCGAAAATGGTTAAAACCTAGATCTAGAAGAATGAAAGCTCCAAATCATAAAATGTCAAGTTCTAAAGTTGTTCTCCATGGCCTAATCTAGTTAATGGACAAATAAAAAGTGGTGCTTATTTGATGGCAAGGTGCACTTGCCTATGGTGTGGTGTTGTGTGGAAGAAGGAAGAAGAAGAAGAAGTTAGAAATTAATGGAGAAGTAATGAGGAGAGAGAATGGTAGGTGGAGTTTTAATGAGGGTGGGTTGTGGTGTGTTGAGGGAGGAGTGTAGGTTAAGGTGTTCCATTTATAATAAACCAAACCAAACCAATCCTACTCCAAAAATAAAACCAAGCCATGGTCCAAACCCATTTACAAGAAACCAAAATCCGCAAGTCGAGAAAATAAAATACGTGCCAAAATCCAAATACGAGCATAAATACGAAATACGGGAGATGAGGGTGACACTTCTAATCCTATACGCAGGCTTGCTTGGTACGGTAAAGTAACCAAAAATTTTATCTTGACCTGCATGGGCCACCACAAAAATATGTAACGCCCCAGTCCCAAAATACGTAGGACTAGGAACGTAGACATGCCAGCCGTATAATAAATATACATAAGCTGTAAAATGCAGTAGAACCATAACTAATCTCATCCACACAAAATAAATGAATTATATAATAATAATGAATTGTCTTGATACAATATGTTGGGCGGAGACAAATCTACTACCAACAAATGAGGGAAAAATACATGAGAAAAGAAATAAATTTGGCGAACGAAGCGAAGACGATCCAAACGCAATCATCCTCGAAGAAATAGCAATGGTCACGGCTGTAGCTAGAACACCTGCGAAAGATAATAGCACACACCTGAAAAGATAACCAGGTCCTCAGAGGGACGTAACAAGACACATAATATCATGCCATATAAACTGAATAAATATTGCTCAAATAAGTAAGTCAATTGAATTATAACATGGGCTAATACACACCTATTGAACGAGTGTACAATCCTCCCAACCAAACAAGGACATAGGATGGTAAGCTAATTCACGGTGACGTACCTTTCCATGCTATAAACCCAATATGGTATCCAGACCCAACAAGGTTCAATACCTTCTCATCGAAGTAGTAAGTCACACCTACAACCAAACAAGGACAAGATGTGACGAACTAATCCGTGACAAGTTACTGTTCCAAGCCACGGTCAGATACAAGTACTCAAACCAAAAGTACTCATACCTAACGAATAAGGTAGCCTAACTGTTCTAAGTGAAATGTAGTTAAGAACAATCCTTCCTACGCATGGGCCCTGGCTAAATAGGATCGGCATGGTCCCTCTTGGGGCACCAGAGGCCCCATCAGTAAGAGCATAACGTTCCGCAGAACGTCAGTGGCCGTCAGTAATCATGGGTCATCAACCCCGTACCTCCAGCGGAGAATCCGGGTCACAAGGGAAAGTGCATCGAAGCCCATACGCTAAGGAATTGTCCTCCCCGCCCAATGCCTACCATGTCGCATCCACAACATAAAACCTCTATAACCGCTAAGTCAAACTAAGCATGCAACCTCTATTAGCGGTTATTCTTATCGCACGGCTTGTACGTACTGGTGGCCAGCCAATCACGCACGTCCGTGTTCTACATACGACACACAACTTCATGGTACAACGTGTCAAGGCCAATGAATGCAACACACAAGGTGGTCCCTTAAATCTAGATTTAATGTGTAAGAAAAATAATACATAGCAAAAATATAAATGAACATTAAGTTCTAACAGGTTATGTCATGTATCACAGTTTATTTTGCATAAAGAAAATAACGAACAATGCATGAAATATGAGCTAAAATAAGTAAACAGCAAATGGCAAGGTATCTTGCCTGGTAGGACGCCCGATGTACTGCAATAATCACTATGGCATGTACTACGACTTTGGTGTAACAACTACACAATGGGACCTCTGTTGATGGCATGGACAGTTCCATTGGGTTCAGAAGGGTTAAATTAGTTAGGGTGGACATAAGGTAGTATAGAATTGGTAAAGGAATAGAAAAGATAGGCTGGGTCATGGACGAAAAATAAATGGATTGAATAATAATTATATAATTTTAGAAAACTAATTTATAATACTTGAAATATAATTTATTAGTCAAAATATGCTTTCAATAAATATTCGAAAAATCAAAAGTCGTTTTAAGGCAGAACTGTAAGTTTTGTCAAATAATATTTTAGGCTAAAACCTATATCTTGTAATTCCAAAAATATCATAAGTGAAACAGAATAATATTAGAAAATTATTTACGGCTAAGGGCCATATTTTGAGATTACGTTAAGTATAAACTATGTGCTTGCTACAAAATACCTTCTAGAAAAATAGTCATTTATTTAATATATTCCAAAAATAGACATATATGTGTGTGTGTGTGTGTGTGTGTGTGTGTGTGTGTGTGTGTGTGTGTGTGTGTGTATGATTTCCAGAACAGTTTGAGAAGTATTATTTATATATAATTCCTACTTATAACGCTTCGAAATAGATGCGTTATATATATGGAAATATTTATAACGCTTCAGAAATTTTGTGTCATATATAGTTGATTTATTTATAACGTTTTCTAGAAAAAAGTGTTATATAAGGAGATACCATTTATAATGGTTTTAGTAAACATTTATAACACTGGTTTTTATGACGGCTGTAGGATTACAAAAAAGTGTTATAAAATTTCATTTATGACGGTTTTTAGCCGTCATAAAAATATATTTTTCTTGTAGTGACGATTTAGATCGAAACAGGTATGACTGGAAATAAAATTTTGGGCACAATCAGGATTTAAAGTCAAGGTCTTATAGGCATGATTAAGAAATCTAATGGTCAATTTACTCGATTCATAAATAATAGTTAAACTCAGACATGACAAGTATTTGGGAATGATTTAAACTCACTTAGGCACGATCTAGATATAGCTACGAAAAATTTATAACCTAGACACGATAGGAATGAAATTCGAGCACGAGTGACTAGAGAATCGAAATTTAGGCACGACATGAAAAACCTCTTCAGACATAATCACGCCCAAATTTTGACACGACTAAGTTCGTAGTCGTGATCGAAGATCAATTTTTAGGCACGATTTATGGGTAAAATTAATATGTATAGTCATGATCGTTAAAATCACGATCATGGAAATCAAAGTTATCTAGTCATGCAAAATCATTTAGGCACGACCAGGCATGAAGATTCGATATAATCAAGAATAGTATGAAACCTAATCATGGTTTAAACATAACTTAGACATTATTCGAAGTTTTAGGCACGGGCGATATTCCCATTGAAATCTAATCACAATCAGAATCAAATTTGACATGATCAAGATCAGGTCGGTCTATCCTGATTAAAACATTATTCAGATACGATGAAATGTAATCGAAGTCTAGGCACAAGAAATAATTGATTGAAATCCATGTCACGATCGAATTTAAATCACTTGAGTATAGTCAAGAATTAAGAATGTTGGAGTAATAAAGAAGATGACCAAAATCGATTGGTCACGATCAAAGTGAATCAAGATTTAGCGATGTTGAATTTAAGGAACGATTCAAGGATAGGAAAGTCAAACCTCGTCTACTAGGATAGAAAAATCAAAGATATGATTTGCAGAAGGAAGTCAAGGTAATCATCTCATTCTGCTTTGACTGCTACCAAGTTTATCCGATCGTCATTCTCCAATTATGCCTTCTCTCACAAGTTTAGATATACTACTAAAAAAATCATGATCTTCAATCATGAAAATCAAACCCTTATATGACTACTACCAAAGCCAAAAAATTTAGTCATGAAGATTGAACCCTTCTATAAATACTATACGCTTGACCTTTATTCCGAAGACACTACCCATGAAGCATGCTCTTGTTAGAACTCCTCAAAAAAAAATTTTACACTCCTTGATTTTGTCGTCCATTATCCACTTAGTCATCTTGAAGTCCGAATTCTTCCACCTTGTCTTTAACTTGGATCCGAAATTCCTGAATTAGGGTTATAAAATCATGGGGCACTGTTCAAATCATACTCCTCGTACTACTCAAATCTAAAGCCACTACCATATAAAATTCATTCCTCACTATTCAAAATCAGCCTTCACATATCCTTATACCTTTAATATTGTCCTTCTAAAAATTTAGAAGTCTCACAAAGTCTTATTTTTTTCCTATAACTCAAAAATTTTATTTCCTACTAGTTCTTAATCATTCTCCTACCAATCCTTTATTCAATTTAGTATCCTCACTGCATGCAATCATAATCTCCTTTCCATGTATTTTGGATCCCTAAATTTAGTATCCTAGTCTTAATTCAAATATGAAATATCTCAAGAATCAGTAACTTAAAAATATCCAAGTTCTCAAAATTAAATTGCCCTCGAATATCCTCATTAGTTTTTTTTAATACAACTCTAGTATTTTATAGTCCTCGCCGTTATCGTATATTTCAATGTCCTTCCTTCTCGAAATCCTCCTACGTTCGTTCTAAAGAAATCCACACTCAAAACAATTCTCCAAGTGTAATCATTTCCAAGTTGATACTACCGGTCTCTTGATTGGTTTTCCAATCTTTGTCATACCTTTCTCCTAATAATTCTTTCTCAACGTTCAACATCCCATGTTCCTACCAAGATTACCACATGATAACAAATTTTGTCTTTTCCGAGCTAGATGATTACAATACTCCTCGGCCTTTCCCGAGTAGAGAGAGACGAGAATTCAAAAAGAATTCAAAGTGTAGCTAACATAATTTGATATGAGATAGTTGATGGATGTGAATAGGATAGAGATAACAAGATAAAGAAAATGTTGATAGAAAATTTTTGTTGCTCATCTGGTCATAACAAATTATTATCCTTTCCTTTTCTTGTACTTTTCCATAATCAACAAAAGCAAAAAAAGAAAATTAACCTCCAAGGTATTCACTTATGTCTAATAATCAAACTCATCCTCACTAAATCCCCCTTCGTGACTCCAAGTCACTAATTATCAACTATTGCTAACTCTTGTCTAATCTCCATACCTATGGTCATTTATCTACTTGGTATTCATAGAAATTCTTCTAGACTTTCACATCTAATTTGTCAGAGTCTTCTAGTATCAATTTTTTTTTTCCATTACTCTTATCATCCACAATGTTAACTCTATGTCATTGAAACCTTCTAAAAATGAGGTCATAGAAGACTAGTCCCAAAATTTATCATTTACCCTATTTATGCAACCTCAATTATTATTCATAATCAAAAATAAGTTTGTTGACAATTTCATAGAAATCACAATTCCAGTATAGGTAACTGTTCTTAAAATTTCATGTGTCAATAACCCATCCAAGTTGTATGGCTATCTGGTCTTATCAAATGCTCTAAATAAATTATAAACCCTAAGTATCCTATGTAGGAAAGAAATCGTAAAGCAGAATACTCTAGAGGGGGGGTGAATAGAGTAGGCAGCGGAATATTACTAATAAAAAATCTTGTTAGCAGTTAGATGACAGATATAAAAATAATCACAAAGTAAATGACAAAAATTAAAAGTGATCAGAAGGCAAACGCAAACACCGAGATTTATACTGGTTTCCCTCTTGTGAGGACTAGTCCAGTCGGAAGAACTCTAGCTTCCAGTTGAATCCACTATTGGAAAATCTCATAAGTTTTCATACGAAGTCCTTGCAACTTCTACAGATGCGAGCTTTGATACGAAGAACTCGACCAACTTCAATTATGAAGAGTTGAATCTTCTATCAAGCCTCTGGTTACAATCGCTCTTGAAACTTCTAGACCGTACCGCACTGGCAAATCGACTAGAGGATTGTAACTGGCTTAGGATTTAAAAATGAAAGCTTTTTAGAACTCTTTTGAAGAATGTAAGCTTAAGAAGAGAAGAGATTAAAAGTGAATTGGTGATTTAAAAAGATCGAAATGCTTCTCTATTTATAGTTTTTCTAAAGACAGAACTCTGACAGAATTCGGGCAGAATTTGGACATAACTCTTTGTAACAAACCGCAACTGAAGGATGACCAAGTTCAAAATCAAACGTTCACTAACGTTCTACTTGGCCAAACTCTGGCCGAGTTCTGCTAGGGTTCTGCCAGTTCATTTTTGAGAAAAATCAATTTTGGCTTTTTGAAAAGTCCTTCAGAAGCTTTTTGTAAAAAGGATATTTTTCAAAAACATAGGTCATTTTTAAAGAGATAGGTCAGTTTTGAAAAACGATTTCGGACAGCCTATTTGCCAGTACGACTTGGTATACAATGTATTCCTAGACTCAAACAAAATGAAAAATTATATTGCTTAACAGGAAATACATTTGGAATGGCAAACGGCTTCAGTCTTGAACATAGTAGATATCCATTGTTGAGCAGTGTCCAAAATGACGTAGGTAAACATCTGAATTGACTTGCATTTATATTGAGACAGAGTTTGATCAATTATTAAAATTAGGGTTGACCATGACCAATGGGCCAACAATCTCCCCCATTTTGATTATTGACAAACCTTGCCGATATAACTTCGAAGTTTGGATCAATTCAAAAATGTATTTGAAAAATTGTTCTTAACCTGCATTCATGAAGATGTTAGATCTATTTCTCCCCCGTTGTCACTTAGCAAAATAATTGCAAAAGAGAAAGCTCTCCCGCAATGAATGCATAAGTAACACACAGTGAAGAAACACAAAAAATATATATATAAAATATTCATCACAAGCATTGTAGAAACAGTGAAAAGATATTGTATACACAATACAGGCATGTTATTTGTCACAGGCAGTTTTAATATGAAGCAGAAAGAGAGATAATGCTAAAAAAATGAAACAAATAAAGTGCTGAATAATAAACTAATATGCCGAACTGAGGCATAATAAAAACCATGTCTATGATAAGTCACAAAATAACTAAAAGAGTGCAGATAGAACTAAAATAAGAGCACTGATAAAATCTTGGAATGTCGAAGCATTTCCAAGTAAACATAAGACAAAAGTATCAGTCTCAAAAGTCATAACAACTCAAAAGTCATCATCCTCATCATCATCGTCAGCGGCTGCAACACCAGCATGTCCAGAAGGACCAGCTCCAGAAGTACGAGGAGCACCAGCGTAAAACTCACCCATATAGTCGCGAAGAGTAGCACCAGTAGAACGATACCAATCATAGGCATTTTCTGGCTGGAACAGAGAGTGGATCGCCTCATCATCAACGTGGTATCCAAAAACAGAAGGGTCATGAGGTAGAGAGCTAGCAGAGTGACCCGTCTGCGCAAATCTCAGATCGACGAAGGAGTTGGCAATAGCCTGGAACCGAGTCATGTCATAAAACTTACGTTCCCTGGAAATGTCAACATAGAATGACTGTAGATCTGAAAGGTGCTGATGAATACCTTCAAATGTCATAGGGTAGGAATGAGGTAGTCCAGGTGCTGTGGGAGTAGGTGCAGGAGGAGTAGGTGCGGTAGGTAGAGAAACAGTGGCAATGCTGCAACAAGAGAGTTTGAGGAACTTGGGTTCAGGGTCAACAGCACAAGTAGATAGGTCAATGTCAAATCTCTGAAAGATGCGAGGGATGATCATCGCATAAGATAGGTTGCGGTCTCTTCTGCGACATCTACCTATCACTTGAATAATAGTCTTAGGGGCAGAAAAAGGAATCCCCTTAAGAATGTGATAAAGAGCAGAGAGCTCAAGTGCAGTGACATCATCTTTGGAAGTGGATTTTGGAAGTAAAGTGGAATAG
Source organism: Iris pallida (assembly GCA_029216955.1). Classification (NCBI taxonomy): domain Eukaryota; kingdom Viridiplantae; phylum Streptophyta; class Magnoliopsida; order Asparagales; family Iridaceae; genus Iris; species Iris pallida. Next base: position 66,451 of record JANAVB010044748.1, read on the forward strand.
ATGATGCGATCTAATTCGTAGTTAAACAAGTTTAAGTTATTAGCCTTGAACTTTCCAGGACGAGCGCGTGCGGGCGCACAAAGCTCATTCTTAAAACTAACGAGAGTCATACCATCGAGGAAATCAAAATCAGTGATGTCATCGAGTGGGGCACCTTCGTTTGGAATACCAAGAATTTTTGCTAATATTTCATCAGTGAATTCGATATCGATCCCTTCGACACCTGTTCTCGCGATGAAAGTGCCTAACACAAAATTACAATAGAATAATCTAATGGCATTAGTAGCAATGGGAAATTGTAAGGTAACAAAGTATTGTAACCCTAATACCTCAAAGTAAGGGCGGTGATCTGGAAAGACAGTCCATTTAATTGGTTCACCGATGCAAATAGTACGCATAATGAAATCGACATACCACAATAAAGCTTGGTCGGAAGTTTTAAAATAAAACTCGTTCGATGCACCGTCGTCCGATTGGACCGGAGAAAAGAGGTAATCCGTATGCAGATCCGAAGACGATGCCTCTTCACTGGCATTGGTATTCTTCCTCTTGAAGGGATTGAACTTAGGCATTCTTTCCCAAAATTTTTAGAAATCCTAAGTATTAAAAAGTGGTGGAGAGAAGGAATTATACCTTCCAAGAATTGGATATGCTGTTGAGGACAAAATTCTCCGCACGAATCCAAAGTTTTGATGAAAATATCCACACGGATTGGAAGAATAAGGGTAGAGAAAAACTAGGGTTTGGAGGCACGGCTGCTGTTGTTTGAGGATATTTAGAAGAATGAAGAAGATGGGGGCCTCGGGTTCTGGCTGGTACATATATATACCCAGCCGAACTTTGGCCGAATTCGGACCGAACTCGGGCCGAATTCGCCAAGGGTTGCCTGGCTATATATATATATCAAAAAAATTGAAATGGGGCCACATCTTTTTCATTAATTCATTTCAAATGATTAATTCAGAGTTTAGTAATTTTAAATCTCAAAATAATATAATTAATATTATTTTATAAATTAATATTCTTTACTCAGTATCTGTCTCAGATTAGCTGTAGGAATATTGTTCCAGCTAACGGAGGTTCACTGGGGAACTCTTAAGTACCGTTTTACTTCGACCGTAGTCGTGGTGACAGACAGACTCTTTTTAGGCTAGTCTCGAAAACAGTTTATGAGTATCGAATAAATTAATTAATAAATCAAAATTAATTGATTTTATTGACATCTAAAATGCCTAATTTTTGACGTAAATAATTGAAATGATCTTCCGCTAAAGGTTTTGTGAGTATGTCAGCTAATTGATTCTGAGTGTCTATGTATACAAGGTCTATATCTCCATTTTGTTGATGATCTCTAAGAAAGTGATGTCGAATCTCGATATGTTTAGTACGAGAGTGACATACTGGATTCTTAGTCAAATTAATAGAGCTAGTATTGTCACAGAAAATAGGTATGTGTGTAAAAATCAATCCATAGTCTTCTAAAGTTGGTTTCATCCATAAAATTTGTGCACAACAACATCCTGCGGTGATATACTCAGCCTCGGTTGTTGATAATGCAACAGAATTTTGCTTTTTACTAAACAAAAAGACTAGAGCTTTTCCTAGGAAACGACATATGCCGCTGGTACTTTTTCTATCTATTTTGCATCTGGCAAAATCAGAATTAGAATAATCGGTTAGGTCAAATAATGTGGTTTTGGGATACCATAAGCCGACAGAAGAAGTGCCTTTAAGGTATCGAAAGATACACTTAACTGTGCATAAATGTGATTCATTAGGATTAGCTTGAAAACGAGCACATAAGCAAACACTAAATATAATGTCTGGTCGACTAGCAGTTAAATACAGTAAACTACCGATCATACCTCGATACTTATGTATGTCGACAGGTTTACCTTGTTCATCAATATCAAGCTTGGTTGAAGTCGCCATTGGAGTGCTAAGTGGCTTTGCTGCTTCCATGTCGAACTTCTTTAATAGATCATTTGTGTATTTTGCTTGATTTATGAACGTCCAATTGTTGGTTTGTTTGATTTGTAGTCCGAGAAAGAATTTCAGCTCTCCCATCATGCTTATCTCAAACTCATTCTGCATACACTTTAAAAATTCTTGACAAAGAGATTCATCAGTAGATCCAAAAATAATATCATCTACATAGACTTGAATCAAAAGAATATTGTTATTCAAAGATTTTATAAACAAAGTAGTGTCAACCTTTCCCTTTGAAAAACCGTTGTCAAGTAGAAAAGAGCTTAGACGATCGTACCAAGCACGAGGGGCTTGTCTCAAACCGTATAGAGCTTTCTTCAACTTGAAAACATATTCAGGAAATTTGAAATCAGTAAAACCGGGTGGTTGAGCTACATAAACCTCTTCTTTTATAAAACCATTTAAAAATGCACTTTTGACATCCATTTGAAATAACTTAAAATTATGAAAACATGCAAATGCACATAACATGCGAATAGATTCTAATCTCGCAACTGGGGCATAAGTCTCATCGTAGTCGATACCTTTTTTTTATTGTATCCTTGAGCTACGAGTCGAGCCTTATTACGAGTCACTAAACTATTCTCGTTCAGTTTATTTTGGAATACCCATCGGGTGCCAATGACCGGATGATCAATGGGCTTGGGAACAAGTTCCCAAACTTGATTCTATTCAAATTAGTTTAATTCCTCTTGCATAGCATCTGACCAAAAATTATTACTACATGCTTCATCAACATTTTTGGGTTCAAACTGCGAGACAAAAGCAACACAAGAAGCTATATCTTTATTGGAGGAACGAGTACTTACACCTTTGGTAATCTCACCAATTACCAAGTCCTTTGGATGATTAGCCAAGAATCTCATCTCTTTTGGTGTAGTCTCAAGATTGCTAGTTCCGACTTCTTTGCTTGGAGGTTCATCTGATGCCTGATGTGGTGGTTCTGTATCTTTGTGTGAAGGTTTTGCAGTAGCTGTACTTGGTGTGATTATGTCTTTATTGTCATCATCGTCTAAGTGTTGATTTAGTTCATTAAACTTGACGTTGATAGATTCTTCGATGATCATGGTTCTTTTGTTGAAGACTCTGTATCCTTTGCTCTTTGCAGCATAACCTAAAAATATACCTTCATCGGCCTTTTCATCAAATTTACTCAAATTATCTTTAGTATTAAGAATAAAACATTTACAACCAAAGATTTTGAAATAAGAAACATTTGGTGTTCTATCAAACCATAATTCATAGGGAGTCTTCTTCGATATAGGTCGAATTAGAACCCTATTGAGAATATAGCATGCTGTATTTACAGCTTCAGTCCATAAGTATCTAGGTAGACTAAACTGGTTTAACATAACCCTGGCCATTTCAGATAGAGTTCTGTTCTTACGTTCCACAACTCTATTTTGTTGCGGAGTCCTAGGGCAAAAGAATTCATACAGATAACCATGTGTGTCACAAAATTGCTTGAATTCTGTGTTCTCAAATCCGCCGCCATGATCACTACGAATGCGAGTAATCATGAACCCTTTTTCATTCTGTACTTTCTTTCAAAAGGTGACAAATTCTGATAATGCATCGTTCTTGCGTGCAAGAAAATAAACCCATGTATATCTAAAAAATCATCTATAATGACAAATGCATATAACTTACCACCTAGACTAGCAATTCTGCTGGGTCCAAATAAGTCCATATACAACAATTGTAAAGGTCTAGTGGTACTTACAGCGTTCTTAGACTTGAATACGAATTTGGTAGCTTTGTTCTTTTCACATTCACTACATACCGTATCCTTCTTGAAAGAAATATCCGGTAAGCCGCGTACCAACTTCTTCGTAGATAATCTTGAAATTGTATCCATGTTTGCATGATCGAGTCTCATATGCCATAGATGACTCTTAACGCTTTTGGCCATCAAACATCGACCTGCTGTGTTAGCATCTTCCAACAAATAGAATACATATATATTGTCTTCCCTAATACTTTCAAATATAGTACTACATGTTGAACTATCAATTATAGTACATTTATCTTTTACAAAGTTAATACCATAACCGTGATCAGCTAAGTGGCTTATGCTGAGCAGATTATGTTTTAACTCGGTAACAAGACAAACATCTTTAATCACTGGATAGGGAGCCTTACCAATGTCACTAATACCGATTATGTACCCTCTTAGATTATTACCGAAGGAGACGTATCCTTCTTTATTCCTCTTCGACAGTGTTGCGAATAATGAAGCGTCACCGGTCATGTGCCGTGAGCAACCGCTGTCGAGGATCCATTTGCTCCTAGCATGTGAAGGGTGTCCCACCTACAAAACAATTTACAGATGAAACTTTTGGTACCCATTTCTTATAGGGTCCTGACCGGTTAGTTTTCGGTATCCATGCATAAATATTTAAATCTACTAACTTTCTGATTCTACATGCTGAAGATATATGACCAATGAGGCCACAATAATGACATTTAGCATGTTGAGTGTTGAAAGTAGTGTGAGGTGCATGATTGGTAGGTTTTGGCTTTCTAGTATAGAAGAATGCATGCCTATTAGGCTTCTTGGGCATAGTCTTGGTATGGTTTGGTCTGACAGTGTTGGGCGTGTTCCGATGATTCGGTAATTGACACGTGTTAGAATAGGAAGCAGCAACTTCAGGCCGTTTTCCTAAACTAATTTCCAACTTTTTGGAAGTGTCATACAATCTAGTATAGTCAGATGTAAGTGATTCTAATCTGACCTGTGCACACTGGAGACTCTTTCTCTCCTTAGATAGGTCTTCCTTTAACTGGATAATAGTTTAGTCTTTTTTTTCGGATAGCTTAACAATCTCGTGTAACAATAATTTAATAGAAAAAAGCTCACCAGACTCATTTGAAGAGTCATTATCTCTAACATGATCTAGTAGGTCGGTAAGTCTTCTTATTTTACCTTTGTACTCTTTGAGTACCTTCTTAGAGTTTTCATATTTGCTACGCAGTTTCCTGTAATCATCTAACAGTTCACTGAAAGCCTCTCCTAGTTGCTCAAAGGTGAAATCATCATAAGAATCAAATAGAGGATTAGTAATTACCTGATCACAAGCCATCAAGCATACATTTACAGCGTCATCTGATTGTTCATCTTCTGAGTCGCTGGCTTCACTTTTATGCCATATGCTTGTATTGGCGTACTTCCTTGATATGGATTTCTTCAGGTAGCCTTTGTCATATTTGCTGCTTTTTTTGATGATGATGCTGAAGGACAATCTTTCTTCATGTGTCCTTTTTTCTTGCATCCGTAGCAAATATGATCTTCCTCATTGTTGTTGTTGTTGTTGTCTTTTGTTCTCCTGTTGAATCTCATGAACTTCTTGAATTTTCTTACCATAAGAGCTTGATCTTCAGAGTCGGAGTCGCTGTCATCAGAATCATCTTCGATAGTTCTTCTATGTTGAGCCTTGAGGGCGATCGTCTTCTCTGACTTCTTCTTTGGTGTAGCATCTTCAAAGTCTTGAAGTTCTAACTCGTGAGTGAGTAGCTTACCCATGAGTGTTTCCAGAGACATTGTTGAGAGGTCGTTCCCTTCAATGATTGCTGTAGCCTTTGGAATCCAGTTCTTTGTAAGGGCTCGTAGAAGTTTGCGAATCTTCTCATGGTTACTGTAATCCTTGCCTAGTAAAGACAGAGGATTTACAATATCCAAGAATCTTGTAAACATCTGAGTGACTGATTCACTTGGCTTCATTTTGAACGCCTCGTACTCCTGAGTAAGTCTGCTGATCTTTGACTCCTTGACATGTATTGTTCCTTCGTGGGTTATTTCGAAAAGTTTCTACACTTCGTTTGATGTTGTGCAAGTAGACACCCTATTGAATTCAGTTCTATCTAAAGCACAAAATAAAGCGTTAATAGCACGTGCGTCAAGACTGGTCTTTTTCTTTTCTTCCTCTGTATATTTGTCATAGGGTTTTTCTACTAAAACACCATCAACATTAATACGAGGTGGCTTTTTATAGCCATCAATAACTACAGACCATAAGTCAAAATTAAGAGATTTCAGAAAGAAACTCATACGTATTTTCTAATAAGTGTAGTTTGTGCCGTCAAACAGTAGAGGTCTGTTTGTGGCTTGGCCTTCACTTGTGAATTTCACAGTTGTCATGTGTAATGCTGTGATCTATATAAAAAAATTGAATATAACTGTAATTTTACCTTGCTTTACCTGTATAACCCGCTTGATATACCTCTGGATGGAGAACATGCTCTGATACCAATTGTAGGAACGAAATCGTAAAGCAGAATACTCTAGAGGGGGGTGAATAGAGTAGGCAGCAGAATATTACTAATAAAAAAATCTTGTTAGCAGTTAGATCACAGATATAAAAATAATCACAAAGTAAATGACAGAAATTAAAAGTGACCAGAAGGCAAACGCAAACACCGAAATTTATACTGATTTTCCTCTTGTGAGGACTAGTCCAGTCGAAAGAACTCTAGCTTCCAGTTGAATCCACTATTAGAAAATCCCGCAAGTTTTCATACGAAGTCCTTGCAACTTCTACAGATGCGAGCTTTGATACGAAAAACTCGACCAACTTCAATTGTGAAGAGTTGAATCTTCTATCAAGCCTCTGATTACAATCGCTCTTGAAACTTCAAGACCGTACCGCACTGACAAATCGACTAGAGGATTATAACTGGCTTAGGATTTAAAAATAAAAGCTTTTTAGAACTCTTTGGAAGAATGTAAGCTTAAGAAAAGAAGAGCTTGAAAGTGAATTGGTGATTTAAAAAGATCAAAATGCTTCTCTATTTATAGTTTTTCCAAAGACAGAATTCTGACAGAATTCGGGAAGAATTCGGACAGAACTCTTTGTAACAAACCGCAACTTAAGGATGACCAAGTTCAAAATCAAACGTTTACTAACGTTCTACTTGGCCGAACTCTGGCCGAGTTCTGCTAGGGTTCTGCCAGTTCATTTTTGAGAAAAATCAATTTTGGCTTTTTGAAAAGTCCTTCAGAAGTTTTTGTAAAAAGAATATTTTTCAAAAACATAGGTCATTTTTAAAGAGATATGTCAGTTTTGAAAAATGATTTCGGACAGCCTATTTTCTACTACGACTGGGTGTACATTGTATTCCTAGACTCAAATAAAATAAAAAATTACATTGCTTAACAGGAAATACATTTGGAATGGCAAACGGCTTTAGTCTTGAACATAGTAGATATCCATTATTGAGCAGTGTCCAAAACGACGTAGGTAAACATCTGAATTGACTTGCATTTATATCGAGACAGAGTTTGATCAATTATTAAAATTAGGTTTGACCATGACCAATGGGCCAACATCCTAACCCCAATTATCAGTCATCACTCCTGCAAATTTATTCTAATCCTTCTACTATTCCTGTCTTGGTCATTCCTTGAAATTTTGGAATTACACTCCTTATAGAATGATCGCATCTTGTAAGCCCTCTAAAATTTCAATTAGAATTTATTTAGATTAATTAGGGATTAAATATGATTAATTCTAAGTTAATAATGAATTCCCACTTTGATTTTTGATTATCACATGCACGTTGCCGTGACTTTTAATTTAGAAGCGCAAGACTAGTCATTTTCTCAAAACCAACTTCACATGCATGATCTAGTTAAGACACTCTACACCCAAGACCTTCATGTCCCACTCAAACACACCTTCTTATGCTTTATTTTCTTTACACAACTTTTCTGACCAAAGACCCGATCTTGATTTATCCCACGGAGTCATATTTATTTTCGACTTGAATTAGGGACACCATTTCGACCCAAACCTGTCAACCCAAAATATGGACACGACCTACAGTAAGCGTACTACACACATGACACTTGTGTCCCAGTAAATTACACCCCGGCATGCTACTTATTTATCCGTGATGATAAATGACTAAATTAAGCCATTTATTACACCAAGCGCTATTTGGACCCGATCCGACTCAACTGGACCCAACCCAAGCCTCATGTCATTCCTCTTAAGAATACCTACACACACAACACCATCCCATTCCTACAAAACACCAAATACCCTAGCACAATTCACCCATAAACCAAATGGACAACTTTTTAACCATAGATTAGGGAGAAATTTCTAATTAGACTCATTCAAACCTTCATCATCCAAATTAGCCTATTTTGGCCAACCTATGAGATTCTTGGAGAAAGTTACCTATGACACATCTAACTCCATGTCCAATCACAACTCAACAACACCAAATTCACTTTTTGAAAAGCTTACACTCTCTCTCTCTCTCTCTTCCTAAAACCACTCACAGCCAACTACATATTTATTATTCAAACTCATTTATTTTTCTCCTCATTCTTCAACAGCAGCTTCTTCCTAACTCCATAGCCGACAGCCTCTTCCCCCTTAAACCCTAAAACTCCACTCCATCACCTCTACTCTATCACCATCACCATTAATTCTCCACATCTTTTTCTTCTCCATCTCCTTCTCCACCTTAACCCGACACTCCCTCAAAGTCGACCATGCCGCAGCTGCTGTCACTCCCCTAGCACCTCCGTGCTGTCGTATGCATGCCTAGGCTGGCCGCCATGCCACCCCATGAAACGGCAACCCAGGGCGGTGCCCCCTCGTTGCCAGGATAGCAGCAGGACCGCGTGCGCTGCTGTGCGCTGTCGCGACCGCTGCGTACGCATCCAGTGCTGCCTCCCGCTCGCGTCGGCCACCACCGACCACCCTTGGTCGGCGACCCTCCAGGAAGGGAGGCACCACTTCCCAAGTGACTTCCCGACTCTTCGAAGCTCGTATGTGTGCGTTCCCAACGTGTGATGGCTTCCCGATGTCTCCACCTCGACGAAGTATATCTCCGTCGCATCGTCAACCCACCCCCTAATGTCCATGCTTTCGTGGAGCACACCTACGATAGAGGTGATCATCTTCTTCCTCCTCATGTAATTTTGTTTCATATATATATGCTGCCATTGTTGGTTGGACTTAAGAATGTTTGTGAACTTTGGAGAACAAATTTCATATGCTCTTTCAGTTCACACATGTCATGGCAGGATGTATTTTCCTTCACTTAGGACACATCAAGTCCCATTTCACTTACTTCTTTGTGTATATATATTGACAGTAGGATTCTTTGCTATGATATATATATAGGCAACACACAATCCCTTATACACATGCTATGTTAATAAGTAACAGTAGGTCCCCATTTCATAGCTTCCTCATCCATGTTAATATAACATTAGGATCACAATTCACTGGTTTCCTATGCATATAATGGCAGTAGCTAGGTTCAAGTATTTTGTTATCATAGATGTACACATTAACTATATACACTTAATGGAAAATCCTATGTAAGAGGTTGTGAATGCACTCTAGGCACAATAGCTCTCTTTTTGTCACTTCTTTATAATATGCATGCAACACATGTAGGTATCTTGTGTAAATAATATTGTATACAAGTTATATATATATCCACACACACTTGTGCACACATTTCCGATGTATATCATATCACTCTTATATATATATATATATATATATATATATATATATATATATATATATATATATATATATATATATATATATATATATAATATATATATATATATATATATATATATATATATATATATATATATATATATATATATTCATATATATATATGATAGCTTGACTACGTACATGATATATAAAAAATATATATATATGATAGCTTGAGTACGTACATGAGACTTCATGTGACGTACACACGCTCGTACTTAATCCTCACTTAAAAATATTTATTTTATTAGCTTATAGAGCTTCATGATCAAGTCGTGATCATGAAGGTTTGCTTAGCATATCGTAAGCCTTGGTTGTGTATTTGTAGGTCTCTGTGACGACAAGATCGAGATAGGAGGGACCGGATCTTTGCTTGCACATTTCGAAGTTGTATGCAAGTATACCTTGCCTCGTATTGCAGTTTTACATATACTTTATTATACTCTTGTTAGTATGGACTTAGTTAGATGAGCCCAGGAATTGCCTCGGACGTAGTCGATGGTAGCATCGACACTTAGAGATACATACTTGACTTAGCTCTAGACGATGTACCTTCAGTTGAGGAGTTGTTATTATAACTCCCTTGAACATGACACATTTTACGATACGGCACCGAGTGAGATCAAGTCATGGCACGAGCTGACGCTCCCGACTGACCATCGGTATGTGTGGCACGTGTGACGACACATATATAGTAGTGATGGTTCTAGATAGCTGACTTACATTGAGAGTAGATGTTTGGGTCGTGGATACGATTTGTATATTTCTGGGCGGGAAAGACAACCAATAGGCGTATGGGACAGAAAGTTACATTATTTTAGCCTCAGTGGATATTCGGTTATGGGCATGGACACCCGATTATGGGCCATACTTACACTAGGGGATATATCCGACAGCGGCCACTAGCTGTGCGCTAGGTACGGTCGGGAAGCATTGTAGTGCCCTGCTTCTCGCGGTCCACTATGTAATACCTACGGCTTGCTGACTAAGTCTTGAACTGAGTATTTGGGAAAAACTTTGTCGGTATCGATAGATCACGGATGAAATGCAATGAACCTTTCTAATTGATGGATTGGCTTCTACTTAAATGAATCCAAGAGTTTTGTTGGATGTTTTCTTTCGCTGCTTGGTTTTGATGAATCGTTTTCGTGTTGGTTTTTGATGATTGGTTTTTATTGTTCGCTTTCATCGCATTTCACATTTATTTTGAATCTTGAGAGAAAGAGACCGAAGTATGCTAATCAACTGTTGGTGCCAATGTAGGACGCATGAACTGTTCGTGAACGGCACGTGAAGTCCCTCCTTCTCTCAACTAAGATTCATTGCGGTGAGTTGCTTCAACTGAACAAACATTGATCTGTACGCCTAATAAAAATGATCTCTAGTCCACTTTGTTGTCTTGTCCCTATGATCAAAGATACTACAACAACAAAAGATAAGAGAAGATAATTGAATTAAATCAAATAAAAGATCATGTATTGCTACTCTATCTGCTCCATAAGAATGATCATCTGTTCGGTTACTAAGTATGCTTAAAAACTGTAGACATGTACAGACAAACTTGTACGTGTTGAGATAAATAAGAAGGCACGAAATGAACGTGTCGTATATCTGTGCATAAGTCCAAATCTATCTCATCTGATAGAACTGCTAGAGCATGCATTTGGTCTCGGACAACTTGTACACAAGGTAATATTTGTCTCTCGGGTGGTATCTGGGGGCACCTGGAACCGCTCGACCTAGGAGAGATTAGGGCCTCCATATGAAAATGGGAGTCGATATCTGAGTCCTTAGCGACGAGCTGAACCGGAGAGTCACAACGGCTAATCATGGGAATACCCCATGTACCATAATGTAGAATAGGCCACCTACATGATCCAAATTACAAACTTCAATATCTGCAAGAATGATACACGAATTATTCGTTATACAAATTGTACTAACATGTCTTTTGCAGGGATGGCTATCGGCGATGGTAAGTTTGCTGATGAATTATTCTACTATCATGTTCTTATGAATTGTTAAAAAAACCTAGACAAGTAGAAAGATCACTAGTAAAATGTTAGCTCCACATGTTAATTTAATGCAGAGATTTGAGAGTTCGGCTAAAAGTGGCTCGCCAGTACATGATGTGTGATGAACCACGTTGTGGGCATCCTTTTCAAAAATCAAAGGAGACAGGGAGATTTCAAGTGAGGCACTAAAGCTTGTCTAGCCCAGTAGAGCTGTGGATTGCCTCGAAGCTATCTTACATTTCCAGTCCAGTCGCAAGTTTCTTTTCCTTTGAAGGTGTCTTTACATTTTCAGCATGTAATAAAGGGATATGATGTATGGTCATTGCGATTATTTTCAAAAGAGAATTTTCAAAGAGAAATATGTAGCCAAGATAAGGCATTCTGTGTTCGCAAATCTTGTAATTGTATTCCTATCAAGTTTATCAATAAAAGAAGTATTTTCATTTCAAAGCTTCTGTGTCCAAATGTTGGTTTATATATGCTGTGTAAATGTGTTTTGCTTTGTCTAGTTGTTTTGTGCAGGTATTGGCCTTGTGCAAGCGCAACTTGGGCTTGCACGGCATCACGCCTTAGCGAGGACGAACGATCCCGCAGGGATCAAAGCGAGGACGAACGACCATAGCAGAATCAGGGCGTGACAAGTATACTAGTGTTGTATGTTTACATCGGTTCACGATCCGACATCGGCCCGTGACCTGATGCCATTCCCTTATCTATCCACTCATACGTTCCAAAGTTGTTTTCATATGCATTCACTTAGACTGGTTAGCTCACCCCTTTATGTTTATATCAGTATTTACTTTATGGCATGTTCCTATTTGTATCTTGCTATGTCCCCTGTGGACCTGGTTCATTTCCAGATCTCGACGAGCATATGTACTCGATGATATATGGTTCCAGAGTTGAGACGGGATACATTGCAGAGGACTATGAGGTGTTCCTTGAGGAGTTCCCTTGATTAGGGTATGCTGCTACTTTGGCTGAGAGTTTTATTATCAGTTAGCCGTTGCTCTTAGCTAGTTATCTTCCATTTCCAGTATCTTCATTTTGTTGTACTGTGGGATTGTTCCCACTAGACTTTGTATTTCCATTTTATTGTACTTTGGATATTCAGACTATTTTGCATTTATTTTAGTACTTTTTTTTATTATTTTTATGGATGAGATTTAGATGATTGCCTGTTGTTGGTTAGATACATTTACAGCGTAGTACACCTAAGTGAGTCCATTAAATTGGACAGCTCACTCTAGGTTGTATCAGCTGGCCAGGTTATGTCCAAATCCTATATATTTGCGAGTGGGGCGTGACATGGTTTTAGTGGTGGCCCATGCAGGTCACTGTTTATTGCTTAGGTTCAAACCGACGCGAGCCTGTAATTAGGACTAGAAAATGTAGGATCTCATCCACTTGATTACCGTCTTTAAACCTCAACTTGTATTCTATTTTTAATTTCCTTGCATCTTGCTTCCTTCTGTCCTTTTGTAATAGAATTTTGTCTCTTTCAGAGAGATGAATTTATGCAGTGGATGCGTTGACGTTGCCCTAGCATCCGACATCGAGCCCAGTGATGACAGGACTCTAGCTCCTACAGAGATCCAGACTCCCGGACGAGTTCGATCGTTCCGACGACTCCATCCATTCATGTGGGGTTCGCATCGCAGCATGCACCGATGCACCAGGAGGGCCAGATGCCGATGCGACAGGAGGAGAACCCTTTGCCACCACCACCTTCCTTCCCTCCCCAGATGCTGCATAGAGCATACCCACAGCAGGTGCCGTATGCATCCAATCCTTCTCAGATGCCGCAGGGAGCATACCCACAGCAGATGTCGTATGCGCCCATTTTACCCTAAAATGCCGTAGCCGGAGGGTCAGTCCCAGATGTTCCAGTTCTTCTAGGCGATGATGAGCAACAGTGGCAACAGACAGAGGTCATGAGGCAGACTCTGATGACTACCTTGGAGAGATGACAGCCCCAACACCTGCTCCACCACCAGCCTTGGATAAAAATTTGTATCGATACAAACAAAATCTGAACCATTGATTGTTGATCCAATGGTTCTTATTAAAAGGACTTTTTTGTAATATGACTAGAGTAGCGAACATTATTGAATGCAGTTTTTCACTTTTGACCTGTTGGTAACTTACTAGTGTAGGTTATTCTTCACTTTAAATTTTTCAATAAATACCCTAGATTAACTCATATTTAATTTATCTTTAAGCTGATAAAAATTCACAACATATCCTAGATTAACTCATATTTGACTCATTTAAATTTGCAGTTTGCAACTGTCACCTTTGGTACCCATTTTATTGGGGGTCCTGTTGTGTTAGTTTTGGTACCCAAGCATAAATATTTGTATCTACCAACTTTCTAGTTCTACAGAATCTAGAAATATGCCTTTTTCTTCCATAGTTGTGACATATGGCAAGGTTGTTGGTGCTAGGTGCAGGACGATAGGTGTCACTCCCGTTTCCGTTATACATATTTTGGTATACATATACGGATTTCTGACATTTGTCAGGTGACCCATATTTAGACTTGTCTTACTCAGTCTTGGCTTGGTTTAGTCTTGGTTTGATCTAGCTAGGTTTGGTTTGGTTCACCTTGGTTCTTCATGACATGTGGCTTGGATTGGTTTGATTTGGGTTGGTTTAGCATGACTTGCATGGCTTGGTATTTATACCAACTTCTTCTCTCTCCTCTCATTTATTTCTCATTAACTCCTCTCATCTCCTTCTCTATTACTCCTCCCACCAACCTAGGAAAGTATAACTTGCTCCATGGAGAACATGATGGATCTCTATTTTTTATTGTTCTATCTTCTTCCTTGCATGATTCTAAGCATCATTAGAGCTTGAAACTTTTGGTTTTGATGGATAATTTTTTGTAGATCTAAGTTTTAAGTTTTTCTTATTTTTTATGGTTTTGATCTCTAAAAACTTGTTATTTCCAAAAACTAATGGTTCCATGTTGTGGAAAATTTAATTCTACCCAATTTTGGTTTTTTGAATCGCGTGATTTCAATTTATTTTAAGAAAATTATGGTCGTTCTCGTCTTCATAGTCCCCGCACATCTTCGGTGGCCGGGACGATGAACAGTGTCGCATGCCCTACGCGCCGTGCACCCGTGCTACGTGCGTTGTGTACGATTCTATGCTGCATGCCATGCGCCATGCGTACGATTCTCTACCGTACGCGCGTTTCTCTACCACACACCGTGCATCGCACACGTGATTCTCTGTTGTGCGCCTTGCGCCGCGCGTAGGATTCTCTGCCGCGTGCCACGTGCCTCGTGCTCGATTCTCTGTCGCCTGCCGTGCGCCTCTCGCACGATTCTCTGCCGTACACCGTACGCCGTGCACGCGATTCTCTGCCGTGTGCCATACGCGCTAATCTCTAAATGACTGTTTTTGTCTTTTTAAGCTATTTTGTAGCTAGAATCTTGTAAAACTCAAAACATGAAAGTTATATATCTTCGTCTTGGCTTCAAGAATCTTCATGTCTCACCTTAACTGGAGTTCATATATGACTGATAGTTTCAAACACCCATGGATGTGTCTTGATGTTCTTTGCATGTTTTCTGTACTTGGCATAAATTACGATGACCCGACTTGATAATCGTGAGCTAGTAACTTGAACTTTAACATGATAACGTGATCCCGTCTTGATAATCTTGATAGTGGCCCGTCGAGGTGCACTCCTGACAAGTATTCTTGATATGACAAGTAAACCTGATATGACATGTATAACCCTGAATGTTGTTGCGACAACTACTCATATCTTGCTAGTTTAACTCTTGTCTTGACTTTGTGGTTAATTTTTTCGATTGTGTTTGTACAAGCTACCAGTCGTGTCTTGCATCATGTCTAGGACATGGATTCCTGGTTACCACGGTCAGGGGTTCATAATGAATTTGACTAAGTTAAGCGACTAGATTGATAAAGTTGCTCATATAAAAAGATTTTCCAGTTACAGGCGATCCCGTTATCCCGACCATACCTATGGACTTGTAGCCTACCGTCGAGTAGGGCGTATTTCTAGCACACTATCATGTGTTGTACTTCTTGTATCCTAAGTACTCAAGTACAACATAAATCTTGATAACTCTTGTAACTTGATAACTCTCGTAACTTTTGCCTAGATAGCCTGGATAGTTTGCAGGGCTTGTAACTGCAAGAATATCTCAACTGCATCTTGTTAGTAACTAGGCCTGTGATAACCCTAGTTAGCTAATGATAGCAAGCCGTACGACTTGATTGGCCGTGACTGAATGATTGTCTCATGATTAACATAGAAATTATATTCCACCTCTTGTTCTTCCTGATGCAAGCAAGTATGTTCATTTAACTCTTGTCATTTATGTTATTATAATTATTTTCTCGTATCAGTTCTTTTATATGCTGTTTTTAGTTCATAAGTGCAGCCTCACTTGTGGTACTTGCTCTTTCTGGGGTCTGACCCAGCTGGTTTTGTATTGCCAGATTTTGGAGTGATACCCGAGGATATAACTTCTTTCTATCCAGATGGTGAACACCAGGAGTAACCGAGGCAACGAGTGGCTTTTCTAGCTTTCTCTTCCACTCTACTGTAACTTATTCTTTTGAGACATTTAGCCGCCGAGCATGTGTTAGCTCGTATTGTAACTTTATTTTTTTTGTCTAAGGGTCGTAACATGATTGACAAATCCTAGGGTTGATCATGTATGACTTAACTCTTGCTAGTCTTCGCATTTTGTGTGACTAGTTTCATGATTATCTGAATATGTAATATTTGGGATGCCTTACTTGTGTATGTCTGATGATCTAACATCTTGTAACATCTATTTGCTTGCTTGGGATTGAGATACTAGGCTTGTTCTTGACCATAAGAGACTGATGGATTATAGATTAACCTTCATTCATCTAGACAGTCATGACCATATTGCGAAGTGTGTTGCACTCCAATGTACGTAGCTGGCTGTGTCTGTCCCCCGCTCTCCAGTATTCTGGTTCTGGGGTATGACACGGTTTAAGTGGTGGCCCATGCAGGTCTTGTAAATCAAAATGTGTGAGGGTTTTACTGAAAAGATGTCTCAATCAGCATTCTCCTTGGATCTTTAATCGTGTTTTCTAATTTTTCTGAATCTTGACCTGATAATATGCTCTTATCTTTGATCTATCTTGGTCCTTCCTTATTGTTCTCTATGTCATTTTTTTCAGTGGTATTGTTCCTGATCCTATCGATCAGTCGGGCGGAGCAGCTCCTGTTAACTAGCAATAACCTGGGGACCAAACCCAGCACTCAGGGACAGCATCTCGAGTCATGCCTTTCGGGGAGCAAGAGCCACCAGTATAGCCAGTCCAGCCTGCAGAGCCTAACAATAGAACCCTGATGGAACTCATCTGGGACTTGCTTGCATCACAAGATCGTCGAAGTGATGCTCTACAATAGACAGTACAAGCAGCTATGGAAAGAGTTGGTTAACAGGGAAACAATGCAGCCAACAACTTCAAGCATCTGAACCCTCCTTTCTTTGACAGCAATGAAGATGCTATTGTTGTTGATTCTTGGCTTCAAGACGTAGAGGTTATTCTGGAGGCATCCAGAATTCCAGCTGAAGAGAAGGTGGCCGTTGCACGGCTACAATTGTTGGACTTAGCCCGTAGCTGGCGGGCGATACAGGCAGTTAGTTTGGTGATGCCTATCATGTGGGCGGCATTCGACGATAGATTTCAGATGAAGTACTTTGATGAAATAGCTCGCTATGATTGTCACGCCCCAGAACCAGAATACTGGAGAACGGGGGCAGACATAGCCAGCTACGTATAATAAAATGGAATCCATCTCACCATACGGTCACGGCTGTCTAGATATGTGAGGGTTTATCTACAAGCCAACAGTCTCTTAAGGTCATAAATTATCCTATTGTCTCAATCGCAACCAACTAATAATAATCACAAGATATCAGATCACCAAATATACAATTGTAAGGCGTCCCAAACATTACATATCCAGATGATCATGGAGCTAGTCGTACAAAATATAAGGACTTGCAAGAGTTAAGTCATACATAATCAACCTCGAGTTGCCAATCATGATTACAGCCCGTAGGCAGACAGAAAATAAAGTTGCAAACGAGCTAACACTTGCTCGGCGGCTAAACGCCTCAAAAGAATAGTGTACAATAGAGTGGGAGAACAAAAGAAACCCACTCGTTGCCCTGGTTACGCCTGGTGGTCACCATCGGACTGGAAGACAGGTAGATCCTTTGCTGCTGCTCCGGTATCTGGCCATACAAAACCAGCTGGGTCAGACCCCAGAAAGAGCAAGTGCCACAAAGGAGGCCACAAAATAAGAACAAAAGCCAGCAAATTAGCACAATAATATAATTACATAATAAGAGACAGTAATTTAAGAAAAATATGATAGGTGAATATAAAAGACAATCTTGTACAGAATCGATAAAAGACAGAACATATAGAAAAGCATGACAGGATGATATACGATGAGATAACTATGGGACTATTCGGATAACCAGGTTACAACCCGTAAACCAAACAAGGACCGGGGTTGTAACCCTTCGTCTGAACAGAACTTGATTTCTCCCACCATTTATCGGCAAGGTAAATATAAGAAATCAAGATATACAATTATTCATGATATAGGATTAAGATAAAGCACGAGTAGTCACGTCATATCAGAAATTGTACAGGATCAGGACAGGACAAGCGGGACTAGACTCCATCCAATCAATCACGGCCAAGCAATAATTACGGCTTGCTACTTTAACTAACTAGGGTTATCACAGGCCTAGTTACTAGCAGGATGCAATAAGAATTTCAAGTCCGGTTACCTGTTTGTTACTACCTGAGTGATCCCAACAAGAAAAGGAAAAGATAGCAAGATATAGCAGACACACTGTAGTAAGATACATGTGTCCTAAGGTACCACACTCGACGGCGGGCTGGAAGTGCGCTCATCTCGACGGATAGCAACAAATCCCAAGTGTATATATATATAAGGCCGGGACCAAAGGGGCAACGGGTAACTGAGAAATTCTCCATGAACTATTTGATTAATCTAGTCATTAATCCTAGCCATATTCAGTATGAATCCCTGACCGTGGGAAACCAGGGATTCATGTCCTAGACATGATGCAAGACAAGACAGGTTCATTTGTACAAACACATTCACCCACGGTGTCCAGGCCATTTATTCTAGTCAAGTCGTGTTAGCCGTCGCAACAGCATTAAGTCAAGTCAAGTTACAAGTTACAAGTCAAGTCAAGTCAAGTCAAGAGTGCGCCGCTACGGGCCACTATCAAGTTATCAAGTCACAAGGATTAAGTGCAAGTTACAAGTTAGGTGTGCACCCCACTGGGTCATTAGCAAGGAGATCCGAGAATACCAGGATCATAATTCACAGAAAATCCTGAAAACTATACTAGTCATAAACAATCATGTTAGGCCGTGTCAGGTCAAGATAGTCATGCTGTGTTGAACAGATCTCAGGAAACCTAATCCATAAAAGAGAAACCAAGCCGAGAAATAAAACCAATATTACAAAAGCCAAAGGGATTAAGCAAGGGGTTCAGGGTGCAGCGTACGCACAAGGGAACGCACAGTGTACGCACAAAAGCATGCACGCAGGAGAGCTAAGGTACGCACGCAGGAGAGCTGCGTACGAGAAAAGTCACGCATGCAGGAGGGCTGCGTACGAAAAAAGTCACGCACGCAAGAGGACTGCGTACGAGAAAAGTCACGCACGCAAGAGGGCTGCGTACGAGAAAAGTCACGCACGCAAGAGGGCTGCGTACGAGAAAAATCACGCACGCAAGAGAGCTGCGTACGAGAAAAGTGTAGTGCCCCGAAATTTGTGATACGTATTTTATACGTGTTCGTATTTCTGACCCGTATTTCTCTTTTCCTTGATTAGTTAGTTGTAGTTTATTTTCATATTTAGCATTGTGGTTTAATTGTCATTTATCGTTCATGGATTAATTTTGATTAGTGGAGCTTGGTTTTATTTGAAGGAGGATTAGGTTGGCTCAGTTTGGCCTGGCTTGGTTCGGGTTGGGCTTGGATTGGTTTGGCTTGGTTTGGGCTAGCATGAACCCCTACCTACCACCATCCCCATTTATTAACCCCAACTCCCTTCTCTCTCCTCATTACTTTCTTCTTCCTCCATTAACTTCCTCACCTACCAGGAAGGTCTAGGCAAGTGCAACTTGCTTTATGGAGAAACTCAAATTTTATTGCTTCATTCTCTTCCTTACAGCATTTTAACTAACTTTAGAACTTGGCATTTTTACTTTCCATGGCTAGATTCTTGTAGATCTATATTTACTTTATTTTTAGATTTTTTGGGTTTTGATCTACTTAATCTGGTTATTTTCGAGTTTTGATGGTTCCATGTTGTAGAGCATTTCATTCTGTCCCATTTTGACCTATGGAAGTTTGGATTTGGACTCTGGATGAAAGATTTATGGAGCTTGGGAGCCATGGCTTGAAGGGTTCTTCTTCTCGGAAGGATAGAGAAGAAGAACAGTTTATAGCCGAATGGACTTAGCCGCATAAGCCTTATGCAGCAAGTTTTATTCCTGGCCGCATAAGCCTTGCTGTGTTACTTGGCCGCATGGTCTATGCCGCAGGAACTCAATTCTCCCAGCCGCATGAAGATTTAATCCTAGCCGCATGAGACTTACATTCTAGCCGCATATGCTCACCACCCTTCCCTGGCCGCATGAGCTCCTAACTGAGCCGCATGCACCCCCTTCATCTCCTGGCCGCATAGGCTCATGACCAGTCTGGCCGCATAAGGCTTTGCATCTTCAGCCGCATGTAGTCTCCTATAATTTAGCCGTATAGGCCCCATTATATTCCAGCCGCATGGGCTTCTGAGTCCGGGCCGCATGACCCGATTTATCCCAGCCGCATATGCTCATCTTTTCTGGCCGCATGGCCTTGCTCCTAATTGAGCCGCATGAGATCCGGTTACCTTCTGGCCGCATAAGGCCCCTGACCTTCCTGAGCCTCATGCGCCCTCTTTGCGTTGGCCGCATGGGATCCAGTGATCCTGGCCGCATGCCCCAACCCTTACCTAGCCGCATGGAACTTGATCCCGCCAGCCGCATGAAGCTTACTTCTCTTCCTAGCCGCATGAGATCATTCCTAGCCGCATATGCCTGAACCGCATGACTTCCAATAGCCCTGTGTACTATTATTTATCATTATTTGTCCATATTTTGTAACTTCTTATTGTATATTTTTACGCCCATTTTATATCCTTACGCCTTTTGTCCCGAACTTGATAGTCCCAATTTGATTGACTTGATTGAAATGATAATTGTACCTGGCATGGTGTGACCAAGAACTGACATGCTTGATAGTGGCCTGTAGTGGTGCACTCCTGACATGATAACTTGACATGATAACTTGACCTGATAACTTGACCTGTTACACATGACACGACAGTGACCCGTAGTGGTGGACTCTTGACAAGTACCTTGACATGCTTGATAGTGGTCCATTGTGGCGCACTTTTGATAAGTAACAATGATAATAATAGTGGCCCGTCGCGGCGCACTCTTGACAAATTAATTCATTGGCCTGGACACCGTGGTTGTTTGCATGGATTGTGCTTGTATAAACTACTGGTCCGATTGTGTCTTGTATCATGTCTAGGGCATGATCCCTGAGTACCACGGTCAGGGATTCATACTGAATCTGGCTAGGTTAATGACTAGATTGATCAAATAGTTCATGGAGAATTTTCCAGTTACCTGTTGCCCCTTTGGTCCCGGCCTTATATATATATACATGGGATTTGTTGCTATCCGTCGAGATGAGCGCACTTCCAGCCCGCCGTCGAGTGTGGTACCTTAGGACACATATATCTTACTACAGTGTGTCTGCTATATCTTGCTATCTTTTTCTTTTCTTTGCTGGGATCACTCAGGTAGTAACAAACAGGTAACCGGACTTGGAATTCTCATTGCATCTTGCTAGTAACTAGGCCTGTGATAACCCTCGTTAGTTAAAGTAGCAAGCCGTACTTGTTGCTTGGCCGTGAGTGTTGGATGGGGTTCAATCAGTCTAGTCTCGTCTTGATCCTGTACAAGACTGTTACATGTCTCAATTTCTTATATTTACCTTGCCGATAAATGGCAGGAGAAGCCAAGTTCCGTTCAGACGAAGGGTTACAACCCCGGTCCTTGTTTGGTTTACGGGTTGTAACCTGGTTATCTGAATAGTCCCATGGTTATCTCATCGTATATCATACTGTCATGCTTTATCATATGTTCCATCTTTTATTGATTATGTACAAGATTGTCTTTTATATTCACCTGTCATACTTTTTTTTCTTAATTACTGTCTCTTATTATGTAATTATATTCTTGTGCTAATTGCTGGTTTTAGTTCCTAAGTGAAGCCTCCTTTGTGGCACTTGCTCTTTCTGGGGTCTGACCCAGCTGGTTTTGTATGGCCAGATACCGGAGCAGCAGCAAAGGATCTACCTGCTTTCCAGCCAGATGGTGACCACTAGAGGAAATCCTGGCAACGTGTGGGTTTCTTTTGTTCTCCCACTGTAATTGTACATTATTCTTTTGAGGCGTTTAGCCGCCGAGCAAGTGTTAGCTCGTGTATATTTTACTTACTGTCTACCTACGGGCTGTAACATGATTGGCAACTCGAGGTTGATCATGTATGACTTAACTCTTGCTAGTCCTTACATTTTGTACGACTAGCTTCATGATCATCTGGATATGTAATGTTTGGGACGCCTTATAATTCTATATTTGGTGATTTGATATCTTGTAACTATCATTACTTGTTGAGATTGAGACACTAGGCTTGTTATTGACCCTAAGAGACTGATGGCTTGTAGATAAACCCTCATATTTCTAGACAGCCGTGACCGTATAGTGAGATGGATTCCATTTCATTATACGTAGCTGGCTATGTCCGCCTCCGCTCTCCAGTATTTTGGTTCTGGGGCGTGACAAAAAGTCACGCACGCAAGAGGGCTGCGTACGAGAAAAGTCACGCACGTAAGAGAGCTGCGTACGAGAAAAGTCACGCACGCAGAGGAGCTACGTACGAGAAAAGTCACGCACGCAGGAGAGCTGCGTACGAGAAAAGTCACGCACGCAAGAGAGCTGCGTACGAGAAAAGTCACGCACGCAAGAGAGCTGCGTACGAGAAAAGTCACGCACGCAGGAGAGCTGCGTACGCATAAAAATACGCACGCAGAAGACACACTTCCAACAGGAAGCGTACCCAAGGCTCAGTGGCGTAAGCTAAGAAGCTCTGCACACTGCTCACTGTCTTCTCCAAACAGCAAGAACTCCATGGTTGAACCCAAGCTCCAAAGCATCACAACTTGGCCATCCGAACTCCAAATCCGGATTTCCAAAGTCCTAACTTGGGTGAAATTGAACTCTCTTCCACAAGGAAACATCAAAACTCATGAAAATCCAACTTAAATAGATCAAAACCATGTAAATCCGAAAATAAAGAAAACTTAGATCTAGAACAATGGAGACTCCAAATCACAAAATGCTAAGTTCTAATGTTGAACACCATGTCCTAATCTAGCAAATGGACAAATAAAATAGGGTTCTCATGTGGTGGCAAGGTGCACTTACCTATGGGTGTGGAGAGTTGTGTGGAGGAGGAAGAAGAAGAAGAAGAAGAAATTAATGGAGGTTGGAATGAAGAGAGAGAGTGTTAGGTGGGGATTATAAAGAGGGTGGGTTGTGGTGGAATGAAGGTGGAGCATAGGCTAAGGTGTTCCAACCATAAAGAACCAAACCAAACCAATTAAAACCAAGCCAAGTCAAAACCCAAAATACGAGAAATACCGAAATTCCATAAGTTAAGAAAAATAAAAATATATGCCAAAAATCCCGATACGAGTATAAATACGAAATACGGGAAATACGAGAAATGAGGGTGACAACTCTACCCACCTTAAAAGAATTCCGTCCTCGGAATTTAATCAAGGAGCTAGAGATTGCCACGACAAGCTACACTAAGCACAGGCAAGCTACACTAAGCAGTTCAATCATACAATCATACAATGCAAGCAAGGAAGGAAAAAACGTAAGGCATAAGGAAGACATTATACCTCACGAGTCAAACAAGTAGGAATATCGTGATCGGATGTCATCCTCACACTCCCACGTTTGACTCTCCTAAGGAGCGATGAACTCAAGCAACATGAACTAAACTGATAGTCTTGCGCTTGAGGTCTCTCCCCTTGGTCAAATAGGGACACGGGCCTTTCCTCATACGAAAAGGTTGGTACCAATAACCATTTTCGAATGATCTAGGACATGGCTCGGGTCCGGAATATACCGTTGTAATTAGGACACATGAAACATGGCATGTGTCCCACATAACGACGACGAAAAGCAAGATAATAGGACACAGATACCTCTCTGTCGATTCTGGATCTGGGCCTGGGCCAGGGCGAACTGCTGAGGCCTCTGTTGCTGGAAGGCCTGGGCCTGAGACGGCAATGGACCCGGGAACGGGAGCTGCTGTGGTTGGTGAACTGGAGCTGGTTCTGGTGCTGGTGCTGGTCCCATAACAGAGGGACTAGTTACTGTCGACGATGATCTGTTTCTGAACGGACAAGATCCTATCATGTGGCCTGGCGAACCACAAACCAAGCACAATCCCTGTGCTCTACGGCACTCAGTAACAACATGCCCGGGCTTCCCGCAATGAGAACAACCTATTGCGAAAGGCCGCTTCTGCTTCTGCTGCTGGGGATAGGTCGGGGCAGAATGCTGTAAGGAGGTAACCGAATCTGTCCTTGTAGCTCTAATGGTCAGGGCCCTAGCTGCTGGAGCCGGTACTGAGGATTGGTTCATCCGGTCGTGAGACCGCTTCCGATCTCCGGTCCGGTCTGCTATCCTTCGGGAAGTGTACTCATGCCGCCTCGCTGCTCTCAAGACGGCATCAAAAGTTCTGTGCTCGAACTGCTCTACTGCCAATATGATCTCCAAGTGGAGCCCCTGCTGAAATCGCTGTGCTCTGTCTAGCTCGGTTGCCACCAAGGTGGGAGCAAACCGACTCAACCTTGAAAACTCGGCCGCATATCCGTCGATCGTCCTACTCATCTGCCTGAGATTACTAAACCTGGTCTGCAGGTCATACCTAGCCACTGCGTTGAAGTACTTGGTCTGGAACATATCACTGAATACCGCCCACATGACAGGCGTACCCAAACTCGCTGCTTGCATAGCCCACCAGCTGCGGGCTAGATCTAGTAACTGCAGGCGCACCACTGCCACCTTCTCTGCTTCAGGGGTTCTGGCTGCCTCCAAGATAACTTCAATGTCCTGTAGCCAGGCATCTGCAGCAATAGCATCCTCACTGCCGTCGAAGAAGGGAGGGTTCAGGCGCTTGAAATTGTTGACCGTACTATTCCCTCGAAGACCACTTCCGCTCATAGCTTCTTGTACTGCTTGCTGTAAGGCATCACCTCGACAGTCCTGAGATGCAAGCAACTCACGGATGAGCCCTATCAAGACCCCATCCTCTGACCCTGCTGGCTGGACTGGGGGCACTGGTTCTCCAGAAGGCATGGCTCGAGAGGCGGCTGCTGAGGACTGATCTTGATCTTCTTGCTGTTGCTGGGCTGCCGGCCGAACTTCTTCTGGCTGATCAACAGGAGTGATGCCGCTGAAGCAATGACATCAGGAATATTAAGGAAGGACCAGGATAGAACAATGATGCAAGCATGTTATCAAGTCAGGGATCCAAAGAGATAAGAAGATACGAGTGGAGATCAAGGGCGAATACAGATTGAGACATCTATCCGGTAAACCCTCACATTTCTTGATTGACAAGACCTGCATGGGCCACCACTTAAACCATGTCACGCCCAAGAACCAGAATACTGGAGAGCGGGGGCAGACATAGCCAGCTATATATAATGAATTGGAATCCATCTCACCATACGGTCACGGCTGTCTAGATATGTGAGGGTTTATCTACAAGCCAACAGTCTCTTAAGGTCATAAATTATCCTATTGTCTCAATCGCAACCAACTAATAATAATCACAAGATATCAGATCACCAAATATACAATTGTAAGGCGTCCCAAACATTACATATCCAGATGATCATGGAGCTAGTCGTACAAAATGTAAGGACTAGCAAGAGTTAAGTCATACATGATCAACCTCGAGTTGCCAATCATGATTACAGCCCGTAGACAGACAGAAAATAAAGTTGCAAATGAGCTAACACTTGCTCGGCGGCTAAACGCCTCAAAAGAATAGTGTACAATAGAGTGGGAGAACAAAAGAAACCCACTCGTTGCCCTGGTTACGCCTGGTGGTCACCATCGGGCTAGAAGACAGGTAGATCCTTTGCTGCTGCTCCGGTATCTGGCCATACAAAACCAGCTGGGTCAGACCCCAGAAAGAGCAAGTGCCACAAATGAGGCCAAAATAAGAACAAAAGCCAACAAATTAGCACAATAATATAATTACATAATAAGAGACAGTAATTTAAGAAAAACATAATAGGTGAATATAAAAGACAATCTTGTACAGAATCGATAAAAGACATAACATATAGAAAAGCATGACAGGATGATATACGATGAGATAACCATGGGACTATTCGGATAACCAGGTTACAACCTGTAAACCAAACAAGGACCGGGGTTGTAACCCTTCGTCTGAACAGAACTTAATTTCTCCCACCATTTATCGGCAAGGTAAATATAAGAAATCAAGATATGCAATTATTCATGATATAGGATTAAGATAAAGCACGAGTAGTCACGTCATGTCAGAAATTGTATAGGATCAGGACAGGACAAGCGGGACTAGACTCCATCCAATCAATCACGGCCAAGCAATAATTACGGCTTGCTACTTTAACTAACTAGGGTTATCACAGGCCTAGTTACTAGCAGGATGCAATGAGAATTCCAAGTCCGGTTACCTGTTTGTTACTACCTGAGTGATCCCAGCAAGAAAAGGAAAAGATAGCAAGATATAGCAGACACACTGTAGTAAGATACATGTGTCCTAAGGTACCACACTCGACGGCGGGCTGGAAGTGTGCTCATCTCGACGGATAGCAACAAATCCCAAGTATATATATATAAGGCCGGGACCAAAGGGGCAACGGGTAACTGGGAAATTCTCCATGAACTATTTGATTAATCTAGTCATTAATCCTAGCCATATTCAGTATGAATCCCTGACCGTGGAAAACCAGGGATTCATGTCCTAGACATGATGCAAGACAAGACAGGTTCATTTGTACAAACACATTCACCCACGGTATCCAGGCCATTTATTCTAGTCAAGTCGTGTTAGCCGTCGCAACAGCATTAAGTCAAGTCAAGTTACAAGTTACAAGTCAAGTCAAGTCAAGTCAAGAGTGCGCCGCCACGGGCCACTATCAAGTTATCAAGTCACAAGGATTAAGTGCAAGTTACAAGTTAGGTGTGCACCCCACTGGGTCATTAGCAAGGAGATCAGAGAATACCAGGATCATAATTTACAGAAAATCCCGAAAACCATACTAGTCATAAACAATCGTGTTAGGCCGTGTCGGGTCAAGATAGTCATGTTGTGTTGAACAGATCTCAGGAAACCCAATCCATAAAAGAGAAACCAAGCCGAGAAATAAAACCAATATTACAAAAGCCAAAGGGATTAAGCAAGGGGTTCAGGGTGCAGCGTACGCACAAGGGCACGCACAGTGTACGCACAAAAGCACTCACGCAGGAGAGCTAAGGTACGCATGCAGGAGAGCTGCGTACGAGAAAAGTCACGCACGCAGGAGGGCTGCATACGAGAAAAGTCACGCACGCAAGAGGGCTGCGTACGAGAAAAGTCACGCACGCAAGAGGGCTGCGTACGAAAAAAGTCACGCACGCAAGAGAGCTGCGTACGAGAAAAGTCACGCACGCAGAGGAGCTACGTACGAGAAAAGTCGTGCACGCAGGAGAGCTGCGTACGAGAAAAGTCATGCACGCAAGAGAGCTGCATACGAGAAAAGTCACGCATGCAAGAGAGCTGCGTACGAGAAAAGTCACGCATGCAGGAAAGCTGCGTACGCATAAAAACACGTACGCAGACGACACGCTTCCAACAGGAAGCGTACCCAAGGCTCAGTGGCGTAAGCTAAGAAGCTCTGCACACTGATCACTGTCTTCTCCAAACAGCAAGAACTCCATGGTTGAACCCAAGCTCCAAAGCATCACAACTTGGCCATCCGAACTCCAAATCCGGATTTCTAAAGTCCTAACTTGGTTGAAATTGAACTCTCTTCCACAAGGAAATATCAAAACTCATGAAAATCCAACTTAAATAGATCAAAACCATGTAAATCCGAAAATAAAGAAAACTTAGATCTAGAACAATGGAGACTCCAAATCACAAAATGCTAAGTTCTAATGTTGATCACCATGTCCTAATCTAGCGAATGGACAAATAAAATAGGGTTCTCATGTGGTGGCAAGGTGCACTTGCATATGGGTGTGGAGAGTTGTGTGGAGGAGGAAGAAGAAGAAGAAGAAGAAATTAATGGAGGTTGGAATGAAGAGAGAGAGTGTTAGGTGGGGATTATAAAGAGGGTGGATTGTGGTGGAATGAAGGTGGAGCATAGGCTAAGGTGTTCCAACCATAAAGAACCAAACCAAACCAACCCAAAGCAATTAAAACCGAGCCAAGTCAAAATCCAAAATACGAGAAATACCGAAATTCCATAAGTTAAGAAAAATAAAAATACATGCCAAAAATCCAGATACGAGTATAAATATAAAATACGGGAAATACGGGAAATGAGGGTGACAATGATCTACAGATAAGGTTCAACAATCTCAAGCAGATGGGAAGAACGGTTGATGGATATGCGATCGAGTTTTCAAGAGTTGGTCGGTTTGCTCCCACCTTGCTGGCGACAGATTTGGACCGAGCACAACGATTCCAGCATGGACTCCACCTAGAGATCATTCTAGCCGTAGAGCAGTTTGAGCACAAAATATTTGATGTCGTTCTGCGAGCAGCAAGAAGGCACGAAATACTTTCCATAGGATAGTAGATCGATCCAGAGGATGAAAGAGGTCTCATGGTCAATTATCCCAGTCATCAGCACCAGCCCCGACAGCCAGGGCATTGACTATTGGAGCTCCTAATAGGGCGACACCAGTTTCTTCGGTCCAACACTCAACTCTGACGTATCCTCAGCAAGAGAAGCAGTCGTCTGCAACGAGCTGCTTTCATTACGTAAAGTCTGGGCACGTGATTTCAGAGTGTCGTAGAGCATAAGGGTTGTGCTTAGCTTATGGGGCACCGGATCACAGAATCGGTTCCTTCCCGAATAGGGTCAGTTCATTTTCATCAACCCTAACTAGTCCATCAGTTAGGGCACCAGCACCAGTGCAACAGCAGCAACAGTACCAGCCTCCTAGGCCATTGCTGCCTCATGCTCAAGCATTCCAGCAGCAGAGGCCGCAGCAGTATGCTCAGGCCCAAGCTCAGATTCAGAATAAACATAGAGGTCACCAGCAGAGGGGACCAGCACCATGAGGACAGGGTCAAGCTATGGCTCTGATAGTAGCAGAAGAATTAGCATCACGTGAGGTGGTAGCAAGTACCATTCTCGTCAACTCTTTTCCATCAACAGTATTATTTGATTCAGGTGCATCGTATTCATTTATGTCTGTACGATTCCCAACACGAATAGGATTGGAGCCCGAGTCATATTAGTAAGACTCAATACCTTACTGGTAGCGGTCTTGTGGGAGTAGATAGAGTCTTTTTCTCGTGTTGAATCGTAGTTAGCGGTAGAGAGTTTACCACTAAATTGATAGAGTTTTCGATGGCCGACTATGATGTGGCCCTAGGAATGAATTGGTTGAAGGATCAATATGCAAGAATAGACTGTCATGTTGGCAAGATTATTTTTGGTATTCCCAACGAAGAAAAATTTTTATTTTCCAAAGGCGAAGTAGAGCCTTCTCCACCAATCTTGTGGATAGCAGTAGCAGAAACAGTTCAGTTTTCCAGAGTAGTAGAAAATTTTCCTAATGTATTTTCTGAAAAACTTCCAAGCATGTCGCCATAGAGGGAGATAGAGTTTACTATTGATTTGAATCCAGGGAAGACACCAGTATCAAAAATAGTCTACAGAATGACACCATCAGAATTGGAGATCATGTACAAGATGATTGAAGAACTCAGACCCAAGGGATTCATTCGTGCTAGTGGATCACCTTGGGGACCCCGATGCTTCTTGTAAAGAAGAAGTTTGGTACGTCAAGATTATGTATTGATTATCGTACCTTGAATTCTATAACAATTAAGAACAGATATCCCCTTCCAAGGATAGATGATTTATTCGATCAACTCAGTGGGGCAGCAGTATTCTCGAAGATTGACTTACAGTTGGGATACCATCAGATCAGAGTCAGAGAGCAAGATATCCCGAAGACGGCATTTAGATCAAGATAAAGACATTGGGAGTTTCTCGTTATGCCATTCGGAGCGACCAATATACCAACAGTATTTATGGATCTCATGAATCGCATATTCATGCACTATTTGGATCAGTTTATGATAGTGTTTATAGACGACATCTTAGTCTATAGCAAGAGTGAAGCAGAGCATGAGCAACATCTCCGAGTGGTCATTCAGATTCTCAGAGAGCACCAATTGTACGCGAGGTTCAGCAAGTACAAATTTGGCTTGATCGCATTTTGCACTTAAGTCATATCATCATCAGAGGTGGAGTGGAAGTGGATCTCCCAAAGATAGTGGCTATAGAGACATGACCAGTACCTAACACCATCGTAGAAGTTCGTAGTTTTCTAGGATTGACGGGCTATTACCGACGATTTGTATCAGACTGCTCAGATTTTAGTGCCCTTGATGCAGTTGACCCGCAAGGATGTGTAGTTTACTTGGAAAACAGAATGTTAGGTTTCATTAGAGAAGTTGAAACAAAGATTGATGACGGCACCCATTCTTACACTTTCAAATGGGACTGGAGGATTTTTAGTTTATTATGACACTTTAGGCAAAGGATTAGGATGTGTCCTAATACAACATAGCAAGGTAGTAGCTTATGTGTCACGTCAGCTTCGTGATCATAAGAAGATTTACCCAACACATGACTTGGAGTTAGCAGCGGTGGTTTTCGCACTCAAGCTTTAGAGGAATTATTTGTATGAATATTGGATAGAAATTTTCACCGACCACAATAGTCTCAAGTATGTGTTTACCCAGATGGACCACAACATGTGTCAGAGAATATGGCTAGAGTTACTAGTGGATTACGACATCAACCTGCAATATCATCCTGGAAAGGCCAACGTAGTTGTAGATACCTTGAGTAGAAGAGCGAAAGCTTATTTTCTAACAGCACAGCCCCAGTTATTAGCGGATCTTCAAAAGATAGGTTCAGTCCAGCATAGTTGAGACAATTAATATACTCATTCAACGGATTCCAAGCTTCATCGGCTTAGGATAGAATGTGAAGAGGGACAAAGGGAAGAGTTATGTATACATGAAGATGGCACACTCTGACATGAAAGGCATCTTTATATACCCAGCAGTGACATTAGGCAAAAGATCAAGGCGGAGGCTCACAGTTCACTGTATTCAATTCATTCCAGTAGCACGAAGATGTATCATAATATTCGTCAGCATTTCTGGTGGAATGGCATGAAGAGGGAGATAGTTCGGTTTGTCTCTCGTCGTTTAGTTTGCCAACAAGTCAAGGCTGAACATCAGACACTAGTTGGACTTCTTCAACCTTTACCGATCCTGGAATGGAAATAGAAACACATTACCATGGATTTTGTAACTGGATTACCTAAATCCCCAGTTGGAAGAGATGCAATATGGGTTATAGTTGACCAGCTCACAAAGTAGCTCATTTTTTTTCTTTCAGAATTGGTCAGTCGATGGATCAGCTTGCAGAGATGTACCTCAGGCAGATAGTCAGATTGTATGGAGTGCCAATCAGTATCGTATTCGACAGAGATTCGAGATTTATATCGTGCTTTTGGCAGAATCTTCAAGAAGGTTTGGGGACTCGTCTCAAGTTTAGTTCAGCTTATCATCCCCAGACAGATGGTCAGTCGGAACGCACGATTCAAACTCTTGAGGAAATATTACGATCCTATACACTTGACTTCGGTGGTTTGTGGGAAGATCACCTACATCTAGTGGAGTTCTCCTACAATAACAGTTTCTAGGCCAGTATCAAGATGGCACCATTTGAGGCATTTTATGGCAGGAAGTGCAGATCACCTTTAGCCTGGGACAATGTAGGTGAGAGGAAGATGCTTGGTCCAGAAATTGTTACTCAGACTATCGAGGTGGTCAGACAAGTTAGAGATTATCTTCGAATTGCCAAGATCGTCAGCGCCATTAAGTCGATTCTTATCGGCGTTCTCTTGAGTTTTCTATCGACGACCGCGTATTCCTTAGGATCTCGCCTACCCGTGGCGTCATTCGATTCGGCATACGGAAAAAGCTTAATCCTAGGTATATAGGACCGTTTGATATTCTCGAGCGAGTAGGCGATGTGTCCTATCATCTTGTTCTTCCGTCTTCATCACATGAAGTAAATTACGTGTTTCATGTATCCCAATTGTGACGGTATATTCCGGATCCGAGCCATATCCTTGATCATTCAAAATTGGTGGTTGGTACCAATATTTCGAATGAGGAAAGGGTCGTATCCATATTGGACCGAAAAGAGAAGGTACTCAAGGATAAGACTATTAGTTTAGTCCGTGTTGCTTGGGGTCATCACTCTTTGGGTGAGTCAACCTGGGAACGTGAGGATGATATCCGATCACGATATCCACACCTGTTTGACTCGTAAGGTATAATATTTTTTCTTATGCCTTATGCCCTGAATTCCTTGCTTGTATGAATGATTGCTTGATTGAATGTTAGACATAAATTGCCTGTAGTTAGTATAGCTTGTTCCGACACCTCTAGCCTCTTGAATAAATTTTGAGGACAAAATTCTTTTAAGGTGGGTAGAGTTATCACTCTCATTTTTTGTTATACGTATTTTTGTATACGTATACAGTTTTCTGACATTTGTCAGGTGACTCGTATTTAGACTTGTCTTGCTCAGCCTTGGCTTGGTTTAGTCTTGGTTTGATCTAGCTAGTTTTGGTTTGGTTCACCTTGGTTATTCATGACATGTGGCTTATCTTGGTTTGGTTTGGGTTGGTTTAGCATGACTTGGCTTGGTATTTATACCAACTTCTTCTCTCTCCTCTCATTTATTTTTCATTAACTCCTCTCATCTCCTTCTCCATTACTCCTCCCATCAACCGAGGCAAGTATAACCTGCTCCATGGAGAACATGATGGATCCTATTTTTTTATTGTTCTATCTTCTTCCTTGCATGATGTAGGCCTCAAAAATGAAGTCACGCTGAGTTGATCAGAACAAGTCACACAGAGTGATCCAAGAAGCAGCACAAAAGATACGCTAAGTTCTGCCTGGCCATTTCCTTTAGAAGTCACGCAGAGATAGCTCAGCCATACGTCAGAATCATAATGACTGACAACACAACAGTCGAGAAACGTCTCCTCGTATGCCACGTATGCACAGAACTCGAGAGATCACAGCCGTCTTTTGCGTGATTTTCAAAATCTTCCTTAACAAGACTCACTCTTCACCAAGTTGGCGTGACTTTGGGTCTTATCTTCATTTAATGCGGCTGACAATATAATCAATGTCAGAGATTTTGTGTCAGACGAAGCGTGCCAAATCAAGACAGCTGGCGGTTTGCGTGGATTCTGAACCTTCTCCTTCCTCAAAACATTGCGTGAGTTTTGAGTTATTCTTCTCAAAGTCTGCGTTAATTCTGAAGTATTCTTCTTCAAAGCTTGCGTGGATTTCGCCTTCAACGAGTCTGCGTCAACGAATCTGCGTAGATTTTTGCCTTCAGCAAGTCAGCGTGGATTTCATTTCAACTGGAGTACGTGGCAGCCATGCCACCGATATCTCTCTCGCGTGTCCAGTAACTTATACATGACCCATGCACTGATGCCATGTGTCCAACAGTTACGGGCCACGTCCAGTAACTACTCACTAACCCTGCGTGTATTTAGAGTCTGCGTGACTTTTCAAGTGCATCAGTGGTGAGGTAGTTATCTTTTCAGTTACTGTTTTGACTCTATAAATAGAGTTCTTTTTCTCATTCATTGTACAGATACATTGATATCTACTGTCAAAATTTTGAGAGCTTTTCTTCTTCGCATAGTCCAAGGGATAAAGCGATCGTCTTCTAGATCGGATTCCTACAGTTGTAATTTTCCCAGAAACACAACAAATAAAGAGAATTTCTTTATGGAAAACAAATTGGCGACTCTGTTGGGGAAAACCATCTCCTCTTCTGAGATGGTAACAACTCAATGCGACACTTCGTCAATCGGCTCGACGAAGAAGGTGATGACGATCAAATTCGATCAACTCGCCTATGAAGAAATGCAGCGGGCTAAGGGTGGCAAGTCCACTCCAGCCTCCATCATCATTGCCAAGTCAAAGGAACACTCTACCTATGTCCCTAAGAATCAGTTGGCAGTCAATGGTGAAGTCTCTGCCACAGTGTCTACTCCTAACACTGGCAAGAACTCCACTACAAGCACGCACACTCTTGTACGCTCGAAGATGACAGTAACTAAAAGTCACGCTGACAGTACTGGCTCCTTAGCCGAATCTGTTCCAGCGTGCAAATTCAACTCTAAAAGTCACGCTGACAGTACTGGCTCCTTAGCCGAATCTGTTCCAGCGTGCAAATTCAACTCTAAAAGTCACGCTGACAGTACTGGCTCCTTAGCCGAATCTGTTCCAGTGTGCAAATTCAACTCTAAAAGTCACGCTGATAGTACTGGCTCCTTAGCCAAATCTATTCCAGTGTGCAATCCCACATTCAAAAGTCACGCTGACAGTACTGGCTCTTTAGCCAAATCTGTTTCAGCGTGTATTTCATCAGAGAAGAATAGCTCCTTAGTTATCTCTTCTTCTTCACCAAGTTCTACTAGAACTGGGGGTGGTCTTCCACACAAAGTCCCTTCGAAAAGGAATAACTCTTTAGTTGTTTCTTCTGCTCCTGTAGTTTTTACTTAAGGAACAGCTTTGACTGATACTTTTGTTAGTCAAAGGAAAGGAGATGGTCTTTTGACTACTCTTCCTTCTGGACATTCTATGTCTCAAAATCTGAATGAGTCTAAGAAGAAACATTCCTTAATGTCTTCTTCTTTGATTTCTTCAAATTGGGCACAGAATCTGTCCATTAAAGAGGGTCTGTTACCAACTCCTAATCAAGGGAGTGGTTTAACTCTTCCTTCTCTGCAAATATCCAGATCAATGGAAGGAAAACTCCATGTTTCCAAAATTAATGTGTTACCTTCCACTGATTTAAGAACAAAACTCAGCACTTCTGGTGTTAAGAAACCATACCAATTGGATATGACGATAAAAGATCCAGATGCAGAGTATGCAAGAATTTATGTGGCTCACATTAATCACTTTTTGTATAATCAAGAGCCATCAAGACCCAAGAACAGGAAGTATACTCCTCAATCTTCACAAACAGATTTACGGGAATATCTTCAACAGAAGAGAAGGAGTAATTCTATATCAAAGGAACATGCTGAATGTGACTTCTATCCAAGAGTCATAATTCAGTGCAGATGTGAATCAACAGTTCAAGACCATGGTGATCATGAATGTGACTTCCAGCCAAGAGTCACAATACAATGCAGATGTCAAAATAAGCGACAGTCTGTCTTTAATAGGATTCAGTATGAACCTATGCCTGATGAAGATGAGCCTTTGTTTGCCTCTGTCAACATAACTTCTCGGGACACTGGGGGTAGAGTTGATAGTCCAGATGGAGTATATAGAAACACCAGAGCAAGAGTCCTGGCTTCTAGTCAAAGAAATTTGATCCCTGAAATTGATTCTGAATTTCTTGGAGAATCTAACTTCCCACCTCTTCCTACTGGGGGTAATTCTCCTATAGTTGACTTTGATACACGAAGCAATGATTCAGAGCATACAACATCCACTAGTTCATCAATAATCCCTCATACAGTCACAACTTACATGGTTGATGGGAATACTGATGAACCTTCTTCTTCCTTAACTCCTCAAGATCAAAGAATTGCTTCTTTGGAACAGCAAATGAAGTCTATGACTGACACAATGAAGTCGATGTATGAACTCATGACAGCTCAGTTGCAAAATCGACAGACTGTATCAGATGCCATACCAGTTGATACTGATATAAGTCCAGTACAAGTTCCTCCAGCAGTACAATCCAATACTCCTGGACTAGCTCAACCAAATCCTAGTCTCTCTGGAGCTGGGGGTAGTGCTTACAATGCTGTTCCTCCTCCCAACTATTCTCTACAAGCTACAACTCCACAATCTTTGGGAGTTGTCTCTGAAGAATTGAAGAATCTCAAAACTCAATTCGAGGCATTCAAACAGAAGGATGGTTTACAAAGGTTAGGCATCAAGCAGTCTTATCCGATAGAATGGAAGCAAGTATCATATCCTCCTAAATACAAACCTCCTACTATCTTATTCTATGATGGAACCACTTCTCCAAGTCAGTTTATCAATCACTTTGAAGTGATGACTGATCAACTACAACCAAGTGATGCCCTCCTTACTCGGGTATTTATTGGATGTCTCAAGGGAACGGCTTATGAATGGTATATGAGTCTCCCAGATGGGAGTATTACCTTATTTGCTGGTTTCAAACAGATGTTTCTTGAAAGGTTCTATGAAGGGCTTAATGACATGACTATGTCTGCTCTTATTAGAATCAAGCAGAAAAATAATGAATCTACAGAGGAATACATTGAACGGTTTCGAAGAGAAGCTCTGAAGATGCCTCTTGGAACTCCTGATGCTGTCACCATTGACACGTGCAAATCAAACTTGTTGCCAATCATCAGTATGTGGACAGGGTCCACTCAATTTCAAGATTGGCCTTCCTTCATAGTCAGTGCCAAAGCTGCAGAAATCAGTGCTGAAATCTTCAAAGGTTTAGGAGTGCAGATGACTCCTAAAGAAACAGGACAAGGTGCTAACAATAAAAATAATGCTCGTAAAGGAAAAAAAACTCTTGAAGTTAATCTTCAGAGCAAAGATGCATCAAATATTCAAACTCCTGCCTCTACAACTCAACAATCAAGAACACCTCGCCCCAGAGAAGAATATTCTTTTGATGACGACGATGTCCTTGGTATCTTTGAATGTCTGCTGAAAGGTAATAAAATACAATTACCAGAGATCAAGAAACCTGATGAAGCTGGTAAGACAGATCATCCTAAATACTGTCCATATCACAGAATGCTGGGTCACACAATTCGTACATGTTATGTATTGAAAGGAAAGATCCAAGAAATGATTAAATCTGGAGCTATCTCTCTTACTCCAAAAGAGAAGACCGTCACCTCCAACGTCGTCTCTATGCAATTTGGAGATTTCCCTCCTCAACTCCTTGAAAGTGGGATTGTTCCTATTCCCAAGGCAACTCTTGACATAGTGAATCTTCCTCCTCCACAGTCTGAAGGATTAGTGCCAATCACTTTGGAAACAGGGGAAATCATGTGGATCCATCCTGATCTAGTGGCAGATTTTGAATCGCCTTCTCCTCAAAAGATTTCTTCTCAAAAATCCGAGAAGGCTGGAAAGATCAAGTCATGTCATATGACTTCTCTTGGGTCTACCTCTGACATAGAGCCAAAAGACAAAGAAGAAGCACTTGTTAGTGCTACTCGAACGGGAAAACCTTACCTAAAGGATTATTCTAAAAATCCTGAAGATCCTACTGATATCCCTTCAGATGCTAAAGATGTTCCTAACGTTCCTCATAAAGAAGAATCATCTACTGAACCTGTTCCTCCCAAGCCTACGGCTCTGGAGAAAGGCAAACAACAGGCTCGGTTTGATAAGCCAATCAAGAAGTCTTCTCCTCTTGGACTTCAGAAGCCTTATAACTTCGACATTTTGGCTCAACTTGCTAATACTCCAGCTAGAATGTCCCTTTTTGAACTTCTACGTCTTTTCAAAGAGACTCGGGAGACGTTAAGTGAAGCACTTCTACAAGCTGACTCTTGTCTTGCACAATTGAAGAAGCCGGATGCAGAACCTGCCACTTGCTTATATTACAACAGTGTACTGGAGATTATCCCAAATATTACCTTTACACAAGACGACATATTACTGGAGGATAATCGACATGACCGACCTCTTTACTACACTGGTTATATTGATACGATGAAGATAGATCGTATCCTTATTGACCCAGGGTCTGCTATAAGCATAATGCCAAAGAGTTTGTTGGATGAACTAAAAATCCCTCTTCACAAGCTCTCCAAGACGGTTACTACTATCTTGGGATTCAATCAAAGCCGAAGTGAGCCTTTGGAAAAGATTTATCTGAAGCTTCAGATAGGCGATTTCAGATCTAAAGTCACTTTCTATGTGATCGAGATTGCGGGATCCTATAATCTTCTTCTGGGGAGGCCCTTTCTTCATAAAAATAATGTGGTGCCCTCTACTCTTCATCAATGTTTTAAATACATTGATAACAATGGAAGAGTACAAAAAGAAGTTGCTGATATAAATCCCTTCCATGGGGTTGAAGCTTATTTCAACGATTCCCGAATGTACAAAGAAGAGTATACAAGGATCATACAAGCTATGGAGAAAGAAGATGCACAAAGTGAGACTTTAATAATCCCTGTTAAAAGTCGAACTACTCAGCAACAATCTCCTAAACCCTCTGGAGAAGATTCTTTCATCATTCCAGTGAGTGGACGGATCTCTCCGTTACCTCAGTCATCTACTCAAAATACACTGATCATTCCTGTCAGTGGACGTACTACAGTTCCTGTACCTTCACAAGATACTCTGCTAATTCCAGTTGGAGGGCGGACTACTCTTCTTACTCAAACTTCAAGGAAGCTCACCTCTTCTGAGCCATTTGTTATCGATCTTAATCGAAACAAAGCTTCTTCTTCTTCTCCCCCTTTAGTCATTGACTTGGCTAAAATCTCTAAGGCTCAGCCTTCTCCCAATGTAAATATTGCTGCTTTTACATTTAATGAAAAGTCTCCACCTTTACAGTACGTTGATGTGTGTAATTATGTTCATAGTTATTTACATCTGTTAGATGACTTGAACACAATAACCATAGGAGTTGTACAGACTGTTCATACAGATGTATCTCTAGAACCTGTACAATCTTCATACTTTCTAGTTCCCAGCAGAAAGCCAGGAGACATTCCAATATTCTTCTACAAAGGGCCTCAAAATCCTTCTGATCTTGAAGATGATGACAAAAATGATGATACTGGAAGAATACAACTACGTCGTTATAGTCAGCAATCTAGAGACATCATCAAAAATATGGGCTATGACTTCAGGACTGGCCTCAAAAATGGAAAAGGAAGAAAAATACCTGTCCGGATTCCTCCTTTGAAATATGGATGGACGAAATACGGATTGGGTTATACTGCTCCTACTCCTTTCATCAATATTATCCATGAAGATCCTGAGTCTGACGAAGATAAGAGATCTGATTCTTCTAGTACTACTTCTTGGGATTCCGATACGAGTATCGGTGACTTCTATTGCAACCTTCTGTCTTCCAATATGGTTTCCATTGACCATTCTGAAGAAAGTGATGAAGACGAAGAAGAGTTTGAAATCTCACCTGAATCAGAATAATGGGCCCAAAGATTAGATAATCAATGGAAGTTCCGTTTCGAGCAAAAAGAACCTCCGACTGAAGACAAACTTGTTCAAATAGATGTTGGTGAAGAGGGATCTCCCAAACCAATATTCATCAGTGAAAGTCTTTCAGAAACTGATAAGAAAGACATGATCAAACTCATTCGTGAATACATTGATGTCTTTGCTTGGAGTTATGAAGATATGCTATGTCTTGATCCACAGATTGCAACTCATAAACTCAACATCTTGCCGAATGCTAAATCGGACAAACAACAACAGCGACGATTTCGTCCAGACATCATGGATGCAATTGAAGCTGAAGTCAATAAACTCATTACCTCTGGGTTTATTAGAGAGGAACAACATTCCGATTGGATGGCTAATATTGTTCCTGTTCTTAAAAAGACTGGCAAGATCAGAGTATGCATAGACTTCCGCGATCTCAATGCGGCATGTCCTAAAGACGAATTCCCTCTACCAATCACTGATGTCATGGTTGATAATACCTGTGGATTTGAACGAATGTCATTCATGGACGGGTATTCTGGGTACAATCAGATCAAAATGTCCCCAGAGGACGAGAAGCACACTTCTTTCAGAACGCCGATTGGTACATATTGTTATACAGTTATGCCATTCGGTCTCAAGAATACAGGAACAACTTATCAACGAGCTATGAGCACTATATTTCGTGAACATTTACGGAAAACAGTCGAATGCTATGTTGACGATATTACAGTCAAAAGTCGACAAAAGGAGGATCATATCCAAGATTTGAAGACTATATTTGATCTAATGCGTAAGCATCAATTAAAGATGAACCCTACTAAGTCCTTCTTAGGCGTCTCTAGTGGTAAATTTCTCGGCTTCGTCATTACCTCTAAAGGTATACACGTGGATCCCGAGAAGATCAAAGCCATCCAAGAGATGCGTCCTCCACGCACCTTAAAAGAGCTACGAGGATTTCAAGGAAGAATCGCTTATATCAGGAGATTCATCTCTAATTTATCAGGACGCTGCAGACCATTCAACAAACTTATGAAGAAAGGTGTCTCTTTTGTCTGGAATGATGAATATCAGAAAGCATTCGATGATATAAAACAATATCTGATGAGCCCTCCAGTATTGGTACCTCCCGTCTCAGGAATACCGTTCCTCCTCTATACTCGAGCAATGAGTCATTCATTGGGTGCATTACTCGCTCAAAAGAATAAAAATGGCCATGAACAAGCCATTTATTATTTCAGCCGCACTATGACCGGAGCTGAACCTCGATATTCACTGGTTGAAAAAGAATGTCTAGCCTTGATGTTTGCTGTCCAAAAGACACGTCATTATATCATTGGCCAGACTATTTATGTCATCTCCAGGATCAATCCTATACGGATCATGATGAAAAAACCCAGTGTTTTGAATTCTCGATTGGCTAACTGGGGAATCCTACTTGCTCAGTATGACATGCACTATATTCCTCAAAAATCAATCAAAGGACAAGCTTTAGCTGATTTTCTGGCTGCTCACTCAATTCCAGAAAATTCAAAACTCTATGATGAAATCCCAGATGAAGTCCTAGATTCAAATCAAATTGCTGAAGAAGATCCTACTTGGCGTCTATTCTTTGATGGAGCATCAAGAATTGGTCCTAATGGCAATATTGTCGCTGGAGTTGGAATTGTTCTTGTATCGCCAGAAGGTCTTGCCATCCAAAGAGCTTATTCTCTCGATCAGCCATGTTCAAACAATATAGCTAAGTACAACGCATTACTTATTGGTCTTCAACTCGCTAAACATCTGAATATTCAACATTTGGAGGCGTATGGAGACTCTAAACTTATTGTCAATCAGATCAGGGGTACTTATGAAGTTCGCCATCAAGATCTGGTTCCTTATCATAGAGCGGCCATATCTATGGCCTCATCATTTAAGGAATTCTTCATTGAACATATTAGGCGAGCATGTAACACAGAAGCTGATGCCCTTGCTAATCTTGCAGCGGTGCTGGCTATCCCAATCAGACGGCAACAAATGATTGTTGTTCGTAATCGAGAATTATTTCATCTTGAAAATAACCTGACTCTAGGACTTCCAGTTGACATTGAAGAATCAACATCTCATGACGTCAACACAACAAGAGGATTTGGATTCAGTCGTAAATCGATGTCATCTTCATCCGATTCCAGCATGGAATTCTTCTTCAGTAACTCGACTGAGAATCAGAATACGGATAAAGATTGGAGACTTTCTTTCATAGATCTCGTATTATATGATATTCTTCCGGATGATCCGAGTGAGGCAGCATCTATTAGACGACGATCACTCAGATTCTATTACAATCATACAACAAAGACCTTATATCGTCGAGCTTATGATGGTTTACTCCTTCGGTGCATTGCTGGTGATGAAGCCCAACAAGTTATTCGTGAAGCACATGATGGAATTTGTGGAGCACATCAACCTGGGCCAAAACTTCAAGACCGTATTCGACGGATGGGTTATTATTGGCCAACTATGGTATCAGATGCCATTGAATATGCAAGAAAATGCAAAGCTTGCCAAATCCATGCGGATTTTATACATCAACCCTCAGAATTTCTACATCCGACGGCAGCATCATGGCCCTTCGAAGCTTAGGGCATGGACATTGTCGGCCCGATCAATCCACCGTTATCTAAAGGTCATCGGTTCATTCTCGCAATAACCGATTACTTCTCCAAATGGGCCGAAGCCATTCCTTTATCTGAAGTTAAGACGTCTAATGTCATCAGCTTTATTAAGCACCACGTCATCTACAGATTTGGTGTTCCTCGATGCATTGTTCATGATAACGGACCACAGTTCGTCAGCCAGAAATTTACTCGATTCTGTGACGATCACCGGATCAATAATGTGGCTTCTACCGCATATAATCCAGCAGCTAACGGATTGGCAGAAGCTTTCAACAAGACTATCATCAAACTCCTAAAGAAGTTTGTCTCCACTAACAAACGTAATTGGAGTGACAAGCTCGGGGAATGCTTGTGGGCTTATCGCACTACAGTCCGTAATGCTACTAAGTGTACACCTTTCTCTCTAGTGTACGGATCTGAGGCTGTTCTCCCATTAGAGATTCAAATTCCTTCTTTAAGGATAGCAATCGCTAATGAACTTACCTCAGAAAATAATGATCGTCTTCGACTTCAAGAATTGGAGGCTCTGGATGAAAAGCGGTTATCTGCTCAACAGAATATTGAATTCTATCAAGCTAGAATTTCAAGGGCTTTTAACAAGAAAGTCAGAATTCGAACATTTCAGAAAGGAGAACTTGTGCTTACTGTCAGACGCCCGATGACTATGACACACATGAGTAAAGGCAAGTTTGATGCAAAATGGAAAGGTCCATTCATTGTCAATAAGATCTTTTCTAATGGGGCTTATCAACTCACTACTCTAGCTGGTAAAGCCACTATGATGCCCATCAATGGCAAATTCTTGAAGAAGTACTACGTTTAATATTTCTATCAAGATTGTCCTCCCATCATTCTCTAGCTGTTTCATTGTTCTTTCCAAAGAATCATTATGATATCTATTATCCCCAGTGGAGATAGGTATTCTACTTTGTATCGTTTTCTCAACAAATTTGATATCCAGAAAATCATGTCCATATTACCTCTGAATTTTCTATCTCAATATCATATTTATGAAAATGATATTTAGTCTTTCTGATTTCTGAGTCAAAAGATCAATGAATAAAGGCAAAAATATAAAGTGGGAAGGATATATCGTAAACAAAGTTTCCTTAAACGGAGTTTAT
The DNA here is from genome assembly GCA_029216955.1 of Iris pallida. Taxonomy (NCBI): domain Eukaryota; kingdom Viridiplantae; phylum Streptophyta; class Magnoliopsida; order Asparagales; family Iridaceae; genus Iris; species Iris pallida. Next base: position 109,534 of record JANAVB010044748.1, read on the forward strand.
TTGAGACAAATTCTTCAAGAAAAAGAGTACATCATCATGGAAGATCACTGTAATCCCTTTCATATTTGGGACGAGGACCACATACATAATCCGCAAAAGAATTGAGTACATCTTTTCCTGACCGTACCAAGAATTGACAAGCAGCCAGCCTCATTGCTTCTTCTTCTTCGGTTTCTTCTGGTTCGACCAGGAAGTCCAGGATATCTTTCGGCGGCTTGGGAGTAGACGAGCTTTCGCCCATTTCCTTCTTCTGCGGAGGTGGATGTTCTTTAACACCTTCAGTAGCTTCGGGGGCGACTTCAGCCTTCTTTATGTTCTCTTCAGAAGACATTGTGGATAAAATGCGATCCTTCTATTCAAATATATGCTCTATTTATAGGCGTATGGTTACAAGGATCGAAGGGACGTATTCTTTCCCGATAGTCAGTTCATCCATTTATTTCTTACATTCATCCGACGTTTCACATGTTCATTAATACTTGACGGTTCGTCCGTTCATTTATTACATTCACTCGACAGTTCATCTGTTCTTCATTTCCTAACGGTTCGTCCGTTCATAATCTTCTATCAATTCATTAAGTGGGGATTCGTTATTGATTACGTTTTCATAACCTCTGAATCAATTCCGAATCTACTTACTCATTTGTCATGTTTTGACCTCTGCATAGAAATCAATCTATTTTCTTTCGAGTTCCTATATATTATCACGTCCATAATACCTCTGATAATATCATATACTCTAAAACAGAAAAGATGATTTTATTATCTATCATGTCCACAATTCATCCACAAATACAAATCATTGAGCATAGAAAAATTGTCATTTCCATTCCCATTTCACCACAAAAAGTCTATTACATTTTCTTAGACTTTCTTACAAATCATAATGGAAATCTATTACAAGTCTTGGATTTTCATTCTACACCACAACGATAACCTAATAGAGATCTATCTTCTTCTTTGGATCTTCTCCGTCGGACCTTCTCCGTCAGGTTCGTTGTTGGTGGCAATTCCTGACTGTCTGGGTCTCAGTCACGACCAGATCAGTAGGAATCAAACTCTGGTCTTCTCTCTTAGACGAGAGGAGAACCACAGAGTATGGCAGCCCGACGGCGTGTTGCTGCCAATACAACTGGTGGATTAGGAGCGACCTTTCAGAGGAGATAGGAATGTATCCAACCTTGGGATACAATTCCTAGTTCTCTCGTAAAAGGAACTCTACTACCCGATTTCTCGGTAGTAGAGTTAACTCCACCATCCAACTCTCGTGTATAAAGGCCCTTCCTACCATCTAAGGAAGACCCTTCTATCTCACGAAGAGTTCTGAGTTGTCTAATTTACGCGTCAAAGGCGTATGAGCTCCCTGATGTGGGTGTCAGAAGAACATTGTCCATAGCATCCACATCACCAATGCCAGTTCTGAAGAAGGTTTTTAGCCAAAATTCTGCAAGAAATAGTAAGGAAAAATCAGCCAACAGAAATTGGCCAAGCAAAGACAGATACATTCTGTTCATTTCAGGAAGATGAATTTGTCTTTAGCAAACAAAAAATTCGATACGTGTATATTGAACTTACCGCTGAGTTTGCTGCTAAGGATTGACAGACCCATGTCTGGTAGCGTGCACAGAGATTTGACATCAGACAACATGGCTTTCCTATTTTCTTCTCACAGAAAATTCATTTCTCAGAAGAGAGGAAGAAGAATGGGAAGATGAGTTTGCGTGGAGTTCATCTATCTATTTAAAGGGTCAAGTGCAGGTCTATTCTTGGAAAAGATCCGCATAAATAGCGCTCGTAAATTGTGGAATGAGTGTCACGTGTACTTCGGGAGACAATGCAACATTGGAAACAGTCAAAGTGTGCTAATTAATATTCTTCATTAAAAGGCACGCAGATCAAACACAAAAAGTTGTACTTCATTCTTTAAACAGGCACTGATGGCCTTACAAAAAGACAAAACAAAAAAGTGTAACAAAAGCGTAGAAAGTTACACTCTATTTTCCAGAGCGGCTATGTTTGATGCCTAACTCCTCTACACTCTTAACTCCCAGGCGATACAACAGAGTCTCGAGCATTTCACACTTCTCCATAAGGCTCCGCCCATCAGAAGAAGACGAGCCATCCAATCCAAAGTAGCTCAAGAGATTCTTGGCTAACTGCGTGGAGTCATCCTTGAGCTCGATGACGACAGGTTTGGGTTCTTTGCCCCCAAAAGTGGGGTCACCATGGGAACAAAAGCCCAACTTTCGTGCTTCCTCTTCGGCTGCTTCCTTTGGGGTCATATTTTCGAGAGATGAATGTCAAAACTGAGAATCTCTTCCTGTTTATATAACAGATCTCGTCGACAGTTCATATTCCACCATAAATTAGACGCAATCAGTCTCGGAGAACGAAGAGTCATTATGACATTTAATAAGTTCATTTGGATGTTTTCAAAGTACTTCGAAGTCTTTTCGACTTTCGAAAAATTTTTGGAGTCATCTCAGCGTGACTGAACTCATTTCATCATCTCTATTTCAAAGTATTTTGAAAATATTTTATCATTTTTTGAAAACTTTGAAGGGGGTTTTGTAGGCCTCAAAAATGAAGTCACGCTGAGTTGATCAGAACAAGTCACACAGAGTGATCCAAGAAGCAGCACAAAAGATACGCTAAGTTCTGCCTGGCCATTTCCTTTAGAAGTCACACAGAGACAGCTCAGCCATACGTCAGAATCATAATGACTGACAACACAACAGTCGAGAAATGTCTCCTCGTATGCCACGTATGCACAGAACTCGAGAGATCACAGCCGTCTTTTGCGTGATTTTCGAAATCTTCCTTAACAAGACTCACTCTTCACCAAGTTGGCGAGACTTTGGGTCGTATCTTCATTTAATGCGGCTGACAATATAATCAATGTCAGAGATTTTGTGTCAGACGAAGCGTGCCAAATCAAGACAGCTGGCAGTTTGCGTGGATTCTGAACCTTCTCCTTCCTTAAAATATTGCGTGACTTTTAAGTTATTCTTCTCAAAGTCTGCGTGAATTCTGAAGTATTTTTCTTCAAAGCTTGCGTGGATTTCACCTTCAACGAGTCTGCGTCAACGAATCTGCGTGGATTTTTGCCTTCAGCAAGTCAGCGTGGATTTCATTTCAACTGGAGTACGTGGCAGCCATGCCACCGATATCTCTCTCGCGTATCCAGTAACTTGCACACGACCCATGCACTGATGCCATGTATCCAACAGTTACGGGCCACGTCCAGTAACTACTCACTAACCCTGCGTGTATTTAGAGTCTGCGTGACTTTTCAAGTGCATCAGTGGTGAGGTAGTTATCTTTTCAGTTACTGTTTTGACTCTATAAATAGAGTTCTTTTTTTCATTCATTGTACAGATACATTGCTATCTACTGTCAAAATTTTGAGAGCTTTTCTTCTTCGCATAGTCCAAGGGATAAAGCGATCGTCTTCTAGATCGGATTCCTACAGTTGTAATTTTCCCAGAAACACAACAAATAAAGAGAATTTCTTTATGGAAAACACATGATTCTAACCATCATCAGAGCTTGAAACTTTTGGTTTTGATGGATAGATTTTATAGATCTAAGTTTTAAGTTTTTCTTTTTTTTATGGTTTTGATCTCTAAAAACTTGTTATTTCCAAAAACTAATGATTTCATATTGTGGGAAATTCAGTTCTACCGAATTTTGGCTTTTGAATTGCGTGATTTTGATTTATTTTAAGGAAATTATGGCCGTTCTCGTATTCATGGTCCTCGCACATCTTCGGTGTTGTTGGGACGATGAACAGTGCCGTACGCACGCTTAGCGTGCCATGCTCTCCGCGTGTCGTGCACTTGTGCTCCGTGCACCGTACGTGCGATTCTCTATCGTACGCCTTACGCCACGCGCGCGATTCTCTGCCACGCGTCGTGCGCACAATTCTTTGCCGTGCACCGTGCATCGCATGCACGATTCTCTTCCATGAGTCATGTGCTGCGCGCGCGATTCTCTGCCACGCGCTGTGCGTCGTTCGTGCGATTTTCTAAATGACTGTTTTGCTTGTTTAAGCTGTTTTGTAGCTAGAATCGTGTAAAACTCAAAACATAAAAGTTGTAGATCTCCATCTTGGCTTCATGAATCTTCCTGTCTCACCTTAACCAGAGTTCATATGCGACTGATAGTTTCAATCACCCATGGATGTTCTTGATCTTCTTTGTATGTTTTCTGTACTTGGCCTAAATTGCGATGACCCGGCTTGATAATCTTGAGCTAGTAACGTGAACTTAAACATGATAACATGATCCCATCTTAATAATCTTGGTAGTAGCCCGTCGAGGCGCACTCCTGACAAGTATACTTGATATGACAAGTAAACCTAATATGACATGTATAACCCTGAATGATGTTACAACAACTACTCCTGTCTTGCTAGTTTAACTCTTGTCTTGACTTCGAAGTTGATTTTCCTAATTGTGTTTGTACAAGCTACATGTCGTGTCTTGCATCATGTCTAGGACATGATTCCTGGTTACCACGGTCAGGAATTCATAATAAATCTGACTAGGTTAAGCGACTAGATTGATCAAGTAGCTCATATAGAGAGATTTCCTAGTTATAGGCGATTCCGTTATCCCGGCCACACCTATGTACTTATAGCCTGCCGTCGAGTAGAGCATATTTCTAGCACACTGTCATGTGTTGCACTTCTTGTATCCTAAGTACTCAAGTGCACCAAAAATCTTGATAACTTTTATAACTTGATAACTCTTGTAACTTCTACCAGGATAGCCTAGATAGTCTATAGGGCTTGCGACTACGAGACTATCTCAACTGCATCTTGTTAGTAACTAGTCCTGTGATAATCCTAGGTAGCTAATAATTGCAAGCCGTAGGACTTGATCGACCGTACCTGAATGATTGTCTCATGATTAACATGGGAATTATATTCCACCTCTTATTTTCCTGATGCAAGCAAGTATATTCATTTAACTCTTGTCATTTATGTTATTATAGTTATGTTCTCGTATCAGTTCTTTTATATGCTGGTTTTAGTTCATAAGTGGAGCCTCCCTTGTGGTACTTGCTCTTTCTGGGGTCTGACCTAACTGGTTTTGTATGGCCAAATTTTGGAGTGATACTCGAGGATCTAACTGCTTTCCAGCCAGATAATGAACACCAGGAGTAACCAAGGCAATGAGTAGGTTTCTTATTTTGCTCTCTCATTCTACTGTAACTTATTCTATTGAGGCGTTTAGCCGTCGAGCATGTGTTAGCTCGTGTTGCAACTTTATTTATGTATTCCTAAGGGCTGTAACATGATTGACAAATTCTAGGGTTGATCATGTATGACTTAACTCTTGCTAGTCTTCGTATTTTGTACGATTAGCTTCATGGTCATCTGAATATGTAATGTTTGGGATGCTTTACTTGTGCTTGTCTGATGATCTAATATCCTGTAACATTTATTTGCTTGCTTGAGATTGAGACACTAGGCTTGTTCTTGACCATAAGAGACTGATGGATTGTAGATTAACCATCATGCATCTAGACAGCCGTGACGTATTTTGAAGTGTGTTGCACTCCAATGTACGTAACTGGCTATGTCTGTCCCCTGCTCTCCAGTTTTCTGGTTCTAGGGCGTGACAATAGGTTTGCTTTTGTAAAGTCATGCTTTGTGATTTGCGAGGATATCTATAGTAGAATGCGTAATTTTATGGCACGGTATGTTATAATTTGCATGCATAGTGATAAAATTTGGATTGGTGTGCTTTGTATGCATGATGATAAGATCTATTATCCTTTCTTGGATAATTTTATTGTACGTGCTAACTTGCTTGGCCACATGACTCATGTTAGGTTGGATAATAGGTTGTTCAACCATTTTACCCAATCTAGTCCCTAATCTTTTAGAGGTAGCATACATATCATCGTACTTAGTAGTTAAAGCATCTAGTCTAAGAGTAGCTATACGATACTTCTTCTTTTCGGATTACTCTTGAGATCTCTTGTCAGTACAATCAAGAGCCTGTAACACCCACTTTTCTAAAATATGGGTAATTTTGAACTTTTGTAAAAGTTTATTATTTAATAATAGGATTTATAATTTATGGAGATTTTTAATTAATTTAATACTATTTAAAATTGGTGAATTATAATTTTGATGTGTTAGCTAGTGAACCCTAGAACTGTTGAGCCTAGAGACTAACCATGACCATGGAGACCTAACCATGTGATTAGAATGACTATTTACAACTTTTTAGGCTAGGGTATTTTGGTCATTTTGTGACTTTTGAATTATTTAGGATTTTGATTAATTGGTGAATTTTAGATTATTTTAATAATATTTAAATTGATGCATTATGATTTTGGTCATTTTTATATTTTAATATTTTGGGAATTTTATATTTTAATATTGATTTTACGGGATTTGTTTAGTCGGGTTTTAGTTTCATTTCGTTCCGACTTGTGTTAGTGACCCGGGTAGCTTAGACTGTAGACGGGATCCCAAGATTAGTTCGTTATGGCCCACAAACCCCACTAATTAAGTTAGTGAGTTTAGACTAATCCCACTTGTTAGATTGGTTAAGTTAGAGGCTTAAATTTAACCCTTTTGATCCCAAACTTGAGCCTAACTAAAAATTAACCAAGAGGACTAGTTGAGGCCTTATTGGGCTTTCCTCCACGGCCCAAATAGGGTTTAATGGCAGCCACTATTGGTAGGTTAGCCTTTCTTCCTTTTATTTCATTCTATCTTGCCTCTTTTCCTTCACAAAGTGTTCTTTCCCAAATTAGAGAGCTTTCCTCCTTGATTTGATCTCCAAATCCTTACATCCCTCCACCAAAACTTCCATCCAACCTTCTCATACTACCAAGGGAGGGTGCTAGCAAATATTTGGAGCAAAGTGCAAGGAGGAGTGTCCTTTTTGGAAGATCTTCGTGTCGGAGCCGTGTCATTGAGAGTATCATTGGGATTCCACTCCCAATAGGTAAAACCAACCCTCTAAATTAATTTTCTATGCATATTAGTTAGTTTTGAATCCATAGGATCCACCGCCATGCATGTACCCCATTTAGATTCAAATTTAAGGTCATTTGGAGCTCTCTTGAGAATTTTAGATATGTGTCTTGTGTCCTACTTGATAGATCCCAAATTAGGACACCCCATATGTATGTATGTATGATAATAGTTTAAATAGATATTTAAATTCAGTTTTAGAATGGTTAGAGAGTGGATTGATCTTAGTTAGGATGGTTAGAATGAGTTTTATTTGGATACCTATGTTGGTATCCAAGTATCTTGGCCTACATGTGTTTCTTTTGTCCAAAACAACTTACATTCGTCATAATATTCATCCACGTTTTTATTAACCAAAGCAACTTAAAAATGTCATAATTTTTAGCTTAGAACTCCGATTAATCTTCCTTTTTTTTGAAAGAACCGTATCGAAGTTAGCTTTCCAAATATATATTTTAATAAGCCAAAATCGTTCTAGAACTTTCTGTAAAATTATTTGAGTGTCAGCTGTCCGAAAGACAAACGCGTTTCGGTGTTTTTGCGATTTTGGGAGCTTCCGGACACGAAAATGCAATCCGTTTAAAGTTTCGGAAAGCTAACACGAAGGGCTACGACATACTTTAATCCTAGAATTTAGTGAAGGCCCAATTGGTATAGTATTAGTTTTAAGTAGAATAGTGACTATACGGCATAGGCATTTTGTGTAATCTATGAGCCTATGTAGTATGGATATTAAATGAATGTAGAGTATATAATGCATGATATGTCAGATGAATGAAATGATATATATATATATATATAATATGTTTTCTCTTTACATTAATATATATATATGGTTGAATGCAAGCATGTAGGAATACATTCAATGTAATGTACGTAAGCAATGCATAAATACATGAATGAAAGAATGATATACAATGTATGCATGAAAGCATATAATGAATGCTATATATGAATGCAAGGTATACATGTAATGATATATATGAATGCATAATGTATACATATTGTAATGCAATATATAATGATAGCATGTATGGTAATGTAGAATATATGATACAAGCATGTATATGTCCACTATTTTTTCTTTTTCTTATATTTTTCCTTCCCTTCCCTTTCCATTTCAGTTTTCTCCCTTTTTTTCCTCTTCTATTTTTACATCTTGTATACAATGTATATAATGTATAGATGCATGTAAGTATGTAATATGCATGAATGACATGTATGTAATAAAAATAAGTATATGTATACAACTTAATGATATGTGAATGGATATAACGCATGAACTAAAGTATGCATGTATATGGGATATGAATGAATGATATATATATATATATATATATATATATATATATATATATATATATATATATATATATATATATATATATATATGTGTGTTAAGGTAATGTAATGTAATGTATTCACATATATTTTGAGTTAAATATATGAGTTTGTATGCATTTATTATATGTATGCATGTATGCAGGAATGAATGTAATATAATGTAGAGTATGCATATATGAATATAATGTATGCAAGTATATAATGTATTCAAATATGTATGTATGCATCTATGTATGTATGTATAGGTGCATGAATGAATGCAAGTATGCATATATGATATGTATGTAGGCATGTATATATGCAATGTATGTATGTATACATGATATGTATGTATGCATGTATGCAATGTAAGTATGTATGTATGTATTTCTATAAACTGAGTTAACCTATAACCTTTTACACACATGCATTCATACACCCTTTGACACCATGTATCCCATGTCACATACACCTACCTATCACTAAATCTGAGAACATTAACACATATCCTTTCACACACACGCCAAACACATACACACACACACACACACACACACACACATACACACACACACACAACACACACACTTACTCTTTTACCTCTCATTCTCTCTATATAAATATATGTATGTGCCTATATATATAGCTTTCCTATATATATATATATATATATATATATATATATATATATATATATATATATATACATTATATGACTAAGTTTATGTGCCTTGTTAGCTTATGGTTTAGTTTTGTGCTTGGTTTAGCAAGTGACTTAGGCTATGAGTTAGTAGCTATCTTGGATACTTGATTTGCATAGACTTAGTTTGTTTAGACCTAGAATTGACTAACCTAGTCTAGTTGACCATTGTTGACCCAACCCTAGCTAATTTAACCACAGTTGACTAGAGTTGACCTAGTTTGACTTTATAGTTGACCAGAGTTGACCAAAAGTTGACTTTGACCTAGATTGACTTAGACTCATGTAGATTGTATTATAATTTCAATTACCATATAAATTGAACTCTTTATAACCTGTATTGTACTAACTAGGACTCTGTGACTCCAGTTGGCCATCTTTTTATATCAGCTGCTCAGAGTATCAGGCGAGTACATTCTCTGACTGTTTCATACTTGCGAGGACTATATTCTTGCTCTAGATTACTTTACTAGATGCTGTCACGATGGTAACACGGATTAGTACTATATGGATCTTTTTATACGATGTTATCCTCCTCGAAAGCATCAGATACATCATGTCATGTGTGTTTCACTTTCATCATGTATTCATGTGCTTTCACCATTCATGTGCACTCTCGTGATTCATGTACTCTCATGTTCACGGAGCCTCCATGTTTATATTCATGTGCACCCATTTATGGGCCCCCATATGAAATCATGTATAATAACATAACTTGAACGGATCCTTGTGTATTGATTGGGGATGGGAGAGTAGAAATAGTCATATAAATATTTCCAAAGTAGTATAGCCATGTACAAACTCTCATGTTTATTATCAAGCCGTTCACATGTCTATCTTATACTCTAAATCTCAAGTTCATTGTTAGTTCTTTACTTATAGTAGATATTTCCATTATAGTCATCTCTTTATTTTATGTCCTTTCTTTCAGCGATTCATGTATCTTACTCTATTGCATGCTTTATATTTCTGTCATGATATAAACTGCGTGAGATGTACTTTGCTCGTTCCTGTCCTGACTGGACCTGTTAAAAATATTACATATTACCTGGAGATTCACAGCTAGCCTAGAGGACTAGTAGAGCTTGGAGTAGATTACTAGTTTATGGTTTAGTTTCTCTTTTAGAACTTGTTTTGTAATAAGTGGTGTCTTGAGATTGTTGAGATATTATTTTGGGAGTTTACTTAAGTTGTTGTTGTTTTGAGTTTTATATAGTTGTTAGACTCCTGTGTTATCTTATCGTGCTTAGATTGTGATTGAGTATTATCGTATCTTATACTTGTACTCCATTCGGGGTTGAGGTTGTGACAGGTACATTATATAATTGCGTGAGTTATTGATTAGATAGTGACCTAGAACAGTGTTCTACCGCCGATACTGCGGCGTAGGCTGGACGTACCCACTTCTCGTGCCCCTACACTGGGTGCGGGTCATGACAGAGCCTTACAAAGACTAAGCTTAAGTTTGGATATCTCGTCTTGATTATTACAAGAAGATGTATCCTTAACTTCTCCTAGTATTGTAGTATCCTTTTCAATCTTGGTCTGATAAGATTGAATATCTTTCTTGGCATGCTTGAACTTACTAAGGAGCTTTCTATATTCTTCTAAGAGATCATTGAAGGCATCACCTAATTCATCAAAAGTAAAATCATCATAGTTAGTTTTATTAGATACCTGATCAGTTAGTGCCATGAAGAAGAGGTTTACAGAATCTCGAGTCTTTTCTTCTTCTTCAGACGCACTTGCTTCGCTCTCATGCTAGATGCTTGTGTTAGGATGCTTTTTTCATGAGGTTCTTATGGATGGACGATCACTTTGACTTTCTTTCTTTATCATCGGGCATTTCCTCTTTATGTGGCCAAGCTTCTTGCAATTATAGCAAATTGGCTCTTCATCACTGTTGTCATTAGACTCCTTCTTTGATCTCTCAAATATTATAAATTTTCTGAAGTTTCTGGTCATCAAGACAACGCCATCTTCTTGAGAGTCATCGTCGTCAGAGTGATAGTTGGAGGCTTTCTTGTGATGATGTGCCTGGAGTGCAATCATCTTTTCCTTTGGTGCGACCTCTTCAAATTCCTTGAGATCTAACTCATGAGTCATTAGCTTCCCCATGAACGTCTCGAAGGTCATTATTGTCAAATTATTCTCCTCAACGATTGCTGTGCCTTAGGGTTCCAGTTCATGGTGAGTCATCTGAGTACCTTACAAATCTTCTCGTGATTGTTGTACTCCTTGCCAAGAGAGGATAGAGGGTTGACGATATCGAGAAACCGGATGAACATTTGAGTTATTGTCTCATTCTATTTTATCTTGAATGCTTCATATTCTTGTGTCAGATACTGATCTTTGATTCCTTTACTTGCATGGTTCCTTCATATGTGACCTCTAAAAGTTTTCACACTTTGTGTGAAGTGGTACAAGTAGAGACCCTGTTGAATTCAGTTCTGTCTGAGGCACAAAATAATGCGTTAATAGCTTTGGCATCAAGACTGATGTGTTTCTTTTTTGTTTCTGTGTATTTATCATGGGGCTTCTCAATAAGGTTGCCATCTACGACTATTCTAGGTGGCTTATGATATCCATCTATTACTACAGACCACATGTCAAAATCAAGAGACTTTAAGTAGAAGCGCATACGTGTCTCCCTGTATGTGTAGTTAGTACCGTCAAATAGGGGTGGCATATTTGTCGACTGTCCTTCACCATTGTTGGTGTGGATAGATCCAATATTTGCCATAACTCTAGGATGTTAGTCCGGTAGTAAGAGATCTAGCTCTGATACCAATTGAAGGACCGTTAGGTAACTCTAGAGGGGGTGAATAGAGTGCAGCAGAAATATCTATCCTACAACAAATATTCTAAGTGCAGACGGAGTGCAACTAAAAGAATAATAGTGTATGTGTATAAGACAAATATTAAAAGCAACAGAGTTAAGAGAGCAAACATAAATACCGATATTTTATCCTGGTTTTCCTCTAAGAGAACAAGTCCATGTCCGAGAACTCGTCCAGGTCCGAGAACTCTTGTTCGGAGTTGAATCCACTATAGTCACAATAGTGAAACATAAGCTTTGAATCTGAAATGCTTGCAGTTTCTTACACCTTGTGCTTTTATCCGAAGGCACAATGACTTCAACTACGAACTTTTATCCAAAGGGCTCGTCGACTACAGAACATAAGAGGAGCTTCTATAGACCAACTTTTACACCTCTTTTCAGACTTCTAAGCAAGATGCACTTGGAACTAGAAGGCTGAGGGAGTTGATCTTGGAGATTAGAAGATTAAAGCTCAGAGATCACTATATAGGAAATGAAAGATGAGAAGAGATGAGTGAGTAAGAATGTGAAAATTCATGCATATTTATAGGATTTTTGTGGGGAAAGTTCGGACAGAATTCAGATGTATATTTAAATTTTTTTGAATGTTAGGAACAACAATATCAGGGATTGCATAGCTGCCTAGATTTTCCAAGACTGTCAAGACCGAGTTCGGTTTGATTTCGACCAGAGCTCGATCGAGTTCAGTTGCTAGAATAGATATGGACTTTTGTTTTTTTGTTTTTTTTGAATGAATTTGGTTTGAATGGGTTGGACTTTTTGTAGATAAATTTGGAGGCTGTTTGAGTGGACTTTGCTTGGATTAATATGAGTGGATTTTGGTATCAAGTGTGACTCGATGTACACAGATCTAGACTCAATAAAATAATAAATACATGATTGACCACAAGTAAAACCTTCAAGTACCGCAGCATTTGTTGAATCTTCATGTGAGTCATATTGTATCATATTGAGACATTATTTAGTTAACTATCAAAAATTAAGTTATCTGAGACCAAATGGGCAATACATGTAGCATAGTATAGACAAGGTCGTCCAGCACAGATAGCGAGTCCTGTCGAAAGCCTTGAATCACCTGAGCGGTACAATCCAGCTCAACTACCTTGATTTTCTCCTATGCCGGATCGGTCCCGTGGCCCCAAGTTGCCATCCGAGGATGTGAAACCTTGTCGACAAGTTGTCCAATGATCATACAATGGTGCCTACCTAACTCACCATATGACTCAACTGGTGTTCTTCTTTTTTCATAACCCAAACTTTACATACTTTATTGGAGACTCCAAATGAGGGATCGCCTCGGCGACAAAACGTTGCATGAATTTTCTATGTTACCATACCTTATTATTTAAACTCAAAAATAACTATTTTGATAGCCCTCCTGCTCAACTTGAACAAATCGTGTTCCTTTGAAGTGCCACATAAACTGTGTCTTGATTGAGCCTTAAAACCATGGGGACGTGCACGTGTTCAACTTGAACAACCTTGTCCTTTGGGTGCCTTAACTCGTGCCATAAATCGTATGGCCCACATTAAAATCGTAGGGCGCACATGCTATGATAAGCAATGCGACCGTAGGAATATCTAGACTATGACTGTCGGTCGATAGTCTATGTGCCAGTATAAATGTGACCTACTTTGCCTGAGTCGTCTCTTCTTTACCCAAGCTGTGGGATCGAAGGACCAAGTGCCAACTTTGAAAGTCATCGTGGAGTGTTATTTAGGAAGCAAGTTATCCATTCCATGTTCTATACACATTTGACTCAAAGCAAAATTATTTCTTTTAGCTATGTGGGTTCGTCTTTTTTATTAGCATACCTACTCAGTGCAATTGAAAACATTCATTTATTAGCGTGAAGGCTAAGCTAATGCAAGTTCACCGAAGCCCCCACCTGAACGAGGAGTTGCCTCGACCGAGTGGGACTTCGAGCAAGCTGTTGCATGTCTAAGTCCAAGCGTCGTTGCATTTCGATTTCTCCGGTTGAACTGAGCGGGATGGGACATTACAACTCGTGAACTTCCCATTGGGAACACAAACATGGACCTAGTAGATTGCTAGTTGAATTGACATAGAGGGGTTGGGGTTGACCGCGAAAGCTCTATTGGCGGAGAGGTGGGGACTTAGGGACCTGGGGGTTGCCCTAACCAATGGGGTTGTCCAAGCCCGATGGCTTGTCTGGCTTACCGCAGGGCCAACCCTTCATTTAGGTTTTGTTAGGATCCGACTTCAAAAAGTGATTTGGCCCCTCCGAGTAAACATTTAGGTTCTCATTAGTAACTCCTCCCCTCAATACGTAGACATCAGCACAGGATTTGTAGCAGAGCTAACTTCCATCCCTTTGCCTTACCTTCCTTACAATACAAACGCCCAATGCCAGAACCCCACCCATTGCAAGCGTTGACACTGGGTACACTTGGGAGTGTCGTCGTCTCCCTTAAATCTACCAATTATGCTATTTGTCTCTCAAAATGTTTGGGTGATGTTATCTTCCATTATGTGGTATTAGTTAACATGGCAATTGACATGACAAAATTTAACCCAAAAAATTTATTACCAATTTTTTTAATGTTAATGATAATGTTAATATTAATGTTAATGATTATTTTAATATTAATGTTAATACTAATGTTAATTTTAAAGCTAATGTTAATATTAACGTTAGTGTTAACATTACTGTTAATATTAATATTAATACGCATGTTAATGTTAATGCTAATTTTAATATTAATATTAATTTTATTGTTAATTTTAATATTAAATTTTGTCATATCAGCTGCTGTCATGTTATATGTCACATAATTGGAGATGGCGTCACCGAAAATCTTTGGGACATAAATAGTATTTTTGTAAATCTACTGGCATGTATTGATGAGATCTAGACGAGGGTCTTCTCCCGTGTGAGAGGATGCTCTGGGTCAACGTTTGTCAAAGATGACCTAAATTTGAATTTTTCAAAGCAAAGATGTAGAGAGAAAAGTAGTGCACGTTTTAAGGTAACATTTGTTAAATGCTATTGTTTGGATAGTTGGGAGGAATCTTTGTAGCACATGTAGTTATAAAATGAACTAGCTACATACCAAGATTTTGTTCTAAAATTTATTTGGTTTTACTTCAATAAACCACCTCGTGGTAAGGCGCACAACTTTCGCTTATAACTCTCTCCTCACTTCAAAGAAGTGATTAGGCCCTAAATATCTCCTATATCTTTCTCTCCTCACCAAAATGAATTTTCGGCCCGGTGCTCATCATATGATCGGTGAAACATCTAATCGGAAGAGGTAGAACGTCTAGTCTATAAAGGTTGCCTAGAAGAAATTGTACATTGATGGTCTATCACGCAATTTTCATGTGTAGCTTCTTGGCAAAAATTTGTCATTATTACACTTTGCACGGTTCCATTCCATTGATCATATTATACCATGCGGACATTGTCATCCGAGGTCAGCCAAGGCTCTCTCTACAGCATCACGCACTCAAAAAGCCCCTTTAAGAGGTCAGCAGATGGCGACAGATGGTACGCTCTACTTTCCAAAACTACTTCTACTCATGGTGTTGTGTGGGCCGGTCTAGCCCGGGCCCGACCGTGGACCGGACCGGCCCGCCCCCCTAAAAGTCCGGACCGGCCCGCTGTAGGACCGAACCGGCCCGGCCCCCCACTCCCAACCGGTTCGGGCCTCCCCCCCCCCCCCCAGCCCGAGCCCGGCCCGGCCCGGACCGTTGCTATTTTTTTTTTTTTTTTTAAAATAGGCCCGGCCCGAATTTGGCCCGGTTGGACCGGCCCGGCCCGGCCCGCTGGGACCGGTCCAGCCGACCGTTGCCCGATTTTGAATTTTTTTTTTTTTCAGATTTTGACCGTTGGGGGGGGGGGGCGGGGTTCTTTTACCAAAATACCCCTCCCATATAGCCGTTATTAAAACGTTGGGAGGAATATTTTGGTCATTTTTGGCCTAAAATTACCGAAATAACCCCAAAAAATTCCTATAAATAGGCCAAAAATTCCATTTTTCAAACACAACTCATTCCTCACAAATTCTCTACATTTCTCTACGGTGCTCTGGTGCTCTACTGCTTTCCCTCCCCGGTGCTCTGGTGTTCTACGACTTTCCCTCCCCGGTGCTCTACGGCTTCCCGATCTCCCTCCCAACTCCATTCCGGCTCTACGGCTTCCCGATCTTCCTCTCAATCCTTTACTTTCTTCTAACGTAGTTTACTTTATTTTATTTTATATATGGCTGGTGAAGGTTCAAACCCACCTGATCTTGCTGGACAGACTTACCAATATTTTAGTAATTTTTTTGACGGTGATGAAATTCCACCTGAGCAAGTAGCCACCCATCCGATTCCGGAGGGGTGCCAACCATCTCCTCCGGAAGTAGCTAGTACCATCCAACGTCCTGAAAAGAAAAAAAGGTCTAAGTATTGGGATTATTTTACTTTGATTTTTGAAACTAATCCTGATGGTTCGTTTGCTTTAGATGCCAAGGGTGAACCGAAACCGTACAAGACGCAATGCAAGAAATGTTGTAACCAGTACGCATGGAAGAAGGGCGGTGGCACCGGGACCATATCCAGACACTACGACACTTGCTACGGGAATGACACACTTCAAGCATCCCAAACCCAAATAAGCTTCGGCGCCACCGGTTCTTCAATTGGTAACTTTACTTACTCAGCTGCTTGGCATAAAACTGAATTAACTAAACATATTATTCGTGACGAACTTCCTTTCACGACGGGTGAAAGCGAATCTTTACGAGATTATGTATCACTTTCTCTAAACCCCTCATTTACTAAAGTGAGTAGGCAACAAGCTCGAAAGGAGGCCATTCGTCTCTTTAACGAGCAGAAAGCCGCTTTGAAAGCGGATTTTGAAAATGTTAGTAAGTTAGCTATTACTTCTGATATTTGGACTACTAAATGGAGTTATGCTTATATTTGTATTACTGCACACTATATAGATGCACAATAGATGTTGCAAAAACGTATCATCTGTCTTAAACTTATATAATGTCCACACACGGGCGCTGTAATTTCAAGTGAGATTTCAAGACACGTGCGTGAATATGATATTCACCCTAAAAATTTTTCTATCTCTTTGGACAATACATCAAACAATAATGCTGCTATGTCTTCTTTGTCAGTAATTTTTAAGCCTATTTTAGAAGGTAGACTTATGCATGTTAGGTGTGCTTGCCATATAATTAACTTAGTTGTTAAAGAATGTTTAAAATTTTTTGAACCCCATTTAGACACTCTGCGACAATGCTTGCTCCACCTAAACTCGTCTCCAAGTAGACAACAAAGTTTTGCATGCACTTGCGCACATTTTGGTATGACTTTTAGAAGATTTGTGAAGGATATACCAACTAGGTGGAACTCCACCTACTTGATGTTGAAATCTGCAATTCCTTTTAAGAGTGCTATTACATATTATTGCACTTCGGATGTCACCTTTGACTATCAGGTTACTACTGATGATTGGGTAGCAGCTGAAAGTGTTTGTGAATTTTTAGAAGTTTTTTACAATGCTACATTAACTCTTTCTGGTGTTTATACCCACATCTTGCTTAGCTTTACGTGAACTTTGTAACATGTCTTATTTATTTTCTAAATATAGAGATCATCCAAATTTTGCATATGCGGTGAGAAATATGGAAGTCAAATTCAAGAAATATTGGGGTGAAGTACCTCTTTTATATTGTTTGGCTTCCATATTTGATCCTACAATCAAATTGGATGGCGTAGAGGTTTTATTAGATGGATATGGAGAATATATGAGTATAGACACTACTGACATGAAGGCAGAAGTTAAAGTTGCTTTGGACAGATTAGTTATACTGTACGAAGAAGGAGCAATGTCGACCCGACCAACTCAGGGGGGGCTAGTAGTAGCTCCGGCTTGGCGTCTAAGCTATCAGCAGCCGGTCGCATACTACAAAGAAAGAAACAAAAGCAATCTTCCCAACCTACTCAAGAGTTGTCTGCTTACCTTAACTCTTATCAAGACGAAGATGAGACTCCAGATCACTTCGCCGTTTTAGAATGGTGGAAGAGACACGTCAAGAGATTTCCTGTGCTTTCTAACATAGCACGTGATCTACTGATGGTTCCGGTGTCGACGGTAGCATCGGAGTCATGTTTTAGTGCAAGTTCGAGGATGTTGAGCGATATGAGGAGCCGCTTGAAGCCCGATATTTTGGAAGCAATCGTGTGCATACAAGATTGGATGAATGCCGATAAAAGAACACAAAACCAGAAAGATGAATAAGATCATGACATCCACGAGCTGAATTTGGAATCGCTTTCATTGCATGAAGGCGAACAACAATGAGGCTACGGTGCAAGGTATTAGGTATGTACATTTAAACTTATACATTTCAATTTTAAATTTTAACTTATACTTTCAAAAACTATTTTTTATTTTTTACTTATACTATTCAAATTTTTAATTTTAACTTATACTATTCAAATTTTAACTTATACTTTCAAAAACTATTTTTTACTTTAAAAAAAAATATTTTTTAACTCCGCCTATGCCAAACAAGCATTTGCCGGTCCCAAGCCCGGATAAAGGAAGAGGGAGAAATGTTTTTTTTTTAATTTTTATAAATTTTTATAAACATTTGTAATATTTGTATAAACATTTTTGTATAAACATTTGTATATATTTGTATAAACATTTGTATTACAAACTATTACTAAATTATAAACATTTTTGTATTACTAAATTATAAATATTTTTGTATTACTAAATTATAAACATTTACATACATATTTTGTATAAACATTTTATAAACATTTTTGTATTACTATTCAAATTACATTTTATAAACATTTTCTTCTTATACTATTCAAATTACAAACTTTTGTATTAAAAATTTATATTAAAATTTTTCAAAAATATAACATATTCCTAAATTAAAATTAAGTTACAATTTTTTAAAATTAAAATACAAAAGGAAATGTTTAAAAAACCAAATTAAAAAAAAATGTTAAAAAAAAAAAACTTTCAAATAAACCGGGCCGGTCCGGTTCACCCGGCCTGAACCAGCCCGAACCGACCAAGGCCCGGACCGGCCCGTGGTCCGGTTCAGCCCGGACCGGCCCTCACTTTATCCGGTCCACTGGGCCGGGCTGGGTCGGGATTAGCCAAACCGGGCCGGGCTTGGCCCGGACCGCAAATAACAATGGGCCGGTCCTGGACCGGCCCGAACCCGGTCTGGCCCGCAGCCTTTGGACCGTGGGCCGGCCCGGACCGGCCCGAAAAAACCTTGAACTACTACTTTGGGGTTAGAAACTTAGAATGGAATCTCAATAATTCTAGGTTTTTTCTAAGGGCACCACCATATTTGCTAGGGGGCAGCCCTTACTTGGGGGCAGCCCAAGCAGGTAGAGAAATTACTAGGGGGCACCCAAAATTTACTTGGGGACAGCCCAACTTTCCAAACCCTAATTTCTTTCCTCCTTTTTTCTCCTCCTCCTCCTTGCGGCTAGCGAGACCCATCCCCTGCAGTAGCTTACGGCGTCGCTCCTTGACGGAAATTGGCTCCGCCATCCAGATCTCATAGTCGTAGTGGTCCCCGACAGAAGCACCCCCAGCTGGCGGGACCCCCCTTCTGCCGCCGTCATCATCGTCCTCCTCCTCCCCGTCCGAGAAGAGGAAGAGGAAGAGCTCACCAATTGGTAGGTCGAGAGGGTTTGGTCGGAAATAGAAGAGGAAGAGGAAGATGAACATTCTCACGAGAAGAAAACCCCCAATCCCCATCACCCCCTTCCTCCTCCTCTGCCACCGCGCCTCCGCCTCCGCCTCCGCCTCCAAGCTCCCGAAGTACGAGATGCCGACGGTGACCTGGGGCGCCATCCAGGGCCGCAAGGACCGCCTGGTCTCCCGCGTCATCATCTCCGATTACCTCAAGTCCGTCGGCGTCCTCCCCGACGAGCTCTCCTCCATCGAGCTCCCCTCCACCGTTGCCGTCATCATCGTCCTCGTCGTCATCGGAGGAGGAGCCGGAGGAAGGGAGGTCAAAGTCCAACGATACGCCGGAGGGGACGCGATCCAGCGACTCGAAGAAGCAGTCTGCAGAATCTTCCATCTCCGAGGAGGACTGCCACCTTGTTGGCAGTCCTAACGTATGTTAGGACTGCCACCTTGTTGGCAGTCCTAACGTATGTTAGGACTGCCAACTTGCTGGCAGTCCTAGGACTGTCACCTTGTTGGCAGTCCTAACGTATATTAGGACTGCCAACTTGCTGGCAATCCTAGGACTGGCTTGGGCTGCCCCTAAGTAAAAGAATTGATGGCAAACTTGTAATTTTTTTGAACATTTTTGGGCTGTCCCCAAGTAAAAAGTGTGGTGCCCTTAGAAAAAACCTAATTCTATCCAGTTCAGTGACTTAATACGGAGGAACCAGTTGCAAGCACAGGAGTACTATATACGATAGTACACAATACAATACAATACTGACTACGGATACGAACACAACATGACATGCATGTGACAATGAAACTCAACAATCGTATTATTTGCAGCTAGATATTAATTGAGCAGGGCCGGCCCAAAGGAAAGTCAGACAAAAACTTCGGACGTGGACAAGGGCGGACCCAGGTTTGGGGTGGGGTGGGCTGGAGCCCCACCCCAAAAAAAAGATTTACATTTTTTTCCTTCCTTATATATATGTTTTTGATTTTTTTATATTGATTAATCTACTTCCAGTCCACCCAAATATTTGGTAGTCCATTCCAGTTATATTTTCTGGATCCGCCCCTGGACGTGGACAACTCCCCTCTCTGCTTAGGGCAACATTCAGGTTCACCGTGACGCCAATAGAGACCGGAGTCGCTGGTAACCCTCCAGGATCGACCCACAATAAGGATCAATGGAAAACTAAAACAAATTCCGGTTAGAACAATCCAACCCCGGGGCGTGCCCTGGCATCGAGTTCTCACATCTTGCAAAGCATGCATACTAATTAGACGAACACCTGTAAGTTGCAGGCACCAGGCACTCACTCAGTCGCTGACCCAGAAATATATCTCCATCTGCTGCAATCCGCAAGAGGTGGCACAACTTGCTGCAACATGGATGCTCCACTACAAGAACTACATGAACGAGTAGTGCTAATCTTAGGTGCTTGTAGTAGGAGAGAGCCCATCCACAACCAGATGGGAAAAGACTAACCAGAGAATGTGATCTCGAGGCCGGTCAAACAGGAACTTGCAGTACGATCCGCGCACCACCTCTCAAATTGCAGGTAAACTGAAGTATCTTTTCGATGCATATATATCCGCAGATTTTGAACATGGAAACTGTTGATACACAAACTCCTTCAAGACCTCTTACAATGTGAAATTGATAAGAATCCAATTGGATAATGGAGTGCATGTGTTGTGTAAATTTCCATTGTGTTGTGTAAGTTCGGAAATTTTCGTATTTGTGTAAGACTGAACCATAAAAGCAAGTAAATTTGCTATAAATTTTGACAACTGTGAAGACTGTTATTGCCGGGGCACAATTTTTTCGATGGAAAACAGAGAATATGAAACAATTGTAAAAACAATGTTCCAACGCAACACTTTTAGAAAGGTTGCGCAAGGATAACGAAGATCTAAAAAGATATCGTTATGATATTACGAGAATCTAAAAAGATTTCGTAATCACAGCAATCAGATCGTAGTACTTCTAAAAAGAAGATACAATCAGAGTTACTGGCAGCAACGAAGAAGGTGACTGGCGAAAGATGGAAGAACGCCTGCTGGGGTGAATGATCACCGTTGCTCAAAGCTTTATTCGTCCTACACGAACAGCTTCCAGGAACCAGCAAGTTCGTCGGAGAACTTGGAACACTACTGCTCTTCTGACTCCTCGGATGGACACGATCTCCCATGCAAAAAGCAACGCTGGTGCGGCGCCTTTCCTCTCTCTCTCGAAGGCTGCAGATCAGAATTGTGTTAAAGAACACGTCTGAAAATCTCTGTTTACTTGTGCTAAAGAACACTTCGTAAACTTTCTGGTAGCTTCTCTTTCTGTTCTGTTCTGTAACCTGTGAGAGAGGAGGAGGAGGCCTTATATAAGCCCCTGCAACAACTGTCCGGTTAGCACAATGTTAGGGACGTGGTAGTAACCACCCCGAACATGGAGCAACCGCTCAGAACATGCAATGACACGTTACGCTGGAAGTTGTGCCACCAGCGTAATTTACACTTTACGCACACAGCCCCTTTTACGCACCCTACGCACACACTACAAAAAATTAGGTTTTTAGCAGCAAAAATTTTCATTGCTAAAAGTATCAAAATCGTTGCTAAAGGTTTTAGCAATGAAAAATTTTCGTTGCTGGATTCGTTGTTTAAAGTGCGTCACCTAAGGTATCAGCAACGAAATTCTAAATTCGTTGCTGAATCCTTACCTTTAAGCAACACGACTTCTATTTCGTTGCTATTTGGTGGACAAACGTCTCGTTGCTAAAAATAGAAGTCTTTAGCAACGAATGTTTGTCGTTGTTCTATAATATATTTAGCAACGACAATATAGCATTGTCGAATGCACAATTGTTAGACAACGAACATATTTCGTTGCTATATGCTGTAATTAGCAACAAACATTAATCCATTAACAAAAAATATAGAATTCATCATAGTATTTAGTAACGATTCATTGTCGTTGCTAAACAAAACTATGTTTATTTATTTATTTATTCATTCATTTATGCACACAATAGTTTTGAATAAATTAATACAATAAAAAAGTCATAAAATTTTCATAATAGAACTTTAATTGTTTTACAATCACATTCATCACCAAATTGTAAAACGTCTACATAAAAATATGAAACATCTCCATAAAACACTTTGCTCCAAAAAGGAAAAACACCACCTTGCTCCATAAACATCATAAATATCTTCTCTAGACGAATTGAAGCAGCTAAAAACTCCTATAATTTTTTATTCATCTCTACTCGTTTTGTATCAAATTTCTTATTCATCTCTAATATCTCAGCTCTTAGCATTGCCACTGTCTCGGAGGTTCTGGATGTTGTAGTTGAACGAGAGGAAGTTCTTGGCTTTGTATATGTGCCAAGATCCTGGACATAGTCCGATCGATGCTTTAAGACTTTTTCAACAACTCCATCTTGTGTCAATATTAAGCCTTTTGTTTCTGCCTCTACTTAAATCACCACCATATTTTCCTGAAATTACAAAGATTTCTATTATAATGATGCACAGGGCCCAAAAAACATCTATAACAAATCTAGATAAATAACAAAGATTTTGGTGCACAACGTCAATGAAAAATATATTAAGGTCGTTCCTTACATGATTTTCTTGTGACCGAGAAGTAACCCAGGTTTGAGTCTTTTCACGAAATGAGTGGCCTTGTTTGCGTTTGCTCCAACAGGTGTGTTTTCCTGTTCGGTTCAAACGACCGACACAGGCCCTTTCCCAATCTTAATCGCCTTCGCTAAAGCAAGCCCATGCGAGGGGCCACGTTTGCGCTTAGGAATGAAAGTGGATCCTAAGACAATGAAAAGCAAATGATTATCTTCTTGTAATTTCATCATTGTCCAAAACTGCAACATTAAAATGTACTTGTGTAAGCAAGTGCCTCATTAAGCTTATAGAAAGAAATTGTTAAAACATTCCAGTATACAGTAATTAAGTAATTAGTTTCATTTGACATCAAGAAACAGGCACAACAGCAAATACCTAAAAGGAAAGATAAATCTTAATGTTGAGATGATGAAAATCTTTTACGGATTTTGGACCCAAGGCAACAGAAGTAAACAATGAAAAGCTTTTGCGAAGGTACTGCTAAGCGTCCTAATATTGCCATGAATAAGTGGGCATACCATGCATCACTTAAGTATTTGGTTGGGATACAAAAATCATCTATAAATGGCTTGCTCACCAAGCTATTGGCTATTAGATAATCACATGAATGGCATGACAAAAAGAAAATATACAAATATGTTAGTCAGAAAGCCTCTTTTACAACTTCAGCCTACTGTTACCAAACATCAAATAAAAACTTCTTATGTTTTACAATGTAGTAGTCTTGATGTGGTTAGTTAGCATAAAAAAGCAAAAATGTGTGTTCTAGGATATGCGCATTATAGAGGCTAGCTTCTGCTTGCAGCAATATAGTGTAAGTTTTGCAGAATATAAAATCTAAAGCCTAGTATCAAGGTAAAAAAGAACCAGCAAAGCAAGGATGTCACCACAAGGAAGTGGGAACCCCTAGATGTCATTCTTTAGATGGCAAGAACACAAATAAGCACCTTTTTTTCCAAACCAATAAGGAATCCAGCTTCAACTAGTGAAGCAAGGAGGCTACCCTTTCCAGCATCATTGCCCGTCACAGCATACTCACTAACAAAAGCCTGGAATAAAATACGGCATATGCATAAAGATAATTAATTGCCACTATATTGAAACTTAATGCATGATTTATTTAAAATTAGGATGATCGTACCTTCGGCCCAGAGCGGGATGTGTTGTCGAATTTACGAGACATTGAAAATAAACTGCTAGCACCAGTATAAATTTGTTCAAGAAGTGGCATCACTGTAAGCTATCAAATTCTATACAGAAGAACGATTCAACAACTATATTACTTCCAAATTAAAATGCATAAAGACATGTTAGTAGGAATGTTGGTTATTTCTCACATGAAAATCATACAGATCAGCAGGATGATCCAAGCCACGAGAAGAACCATCACTTAGAAATTATCTTAATGTCTGGATAAGCACTTTTTATTGCATAGTAGAACTTGAGGTAGTTTCTGTTAAATGGCATGTAAAGAATATGTCAGATACTTACAACTAACAGGATAAACAAATTGCAAAGAAGAATTTTTTCAATGCAGCAACACCATAAAATGTAATATTGAATGTGGAATTCAAAATCAACACCCCTATTTGGACTACCAAATTTTTTACATAACTTTCACAATTTTGACATTTGAAATGCACATCTCTGCTGATAAATGTTGGTCACTTCACTAGCATGGAAGATTCTCCGATTAAGAATGAATCATTTGTGGTGCAAAATAAAAACTAAGAAGGCGCCACAGGAATATTGACCAAAAAGATCAATTAGATGTTAACTGATACCAACCCTTCAGTTAAGAGGAAAGTTATGGCCCGAAAAAATTATAGCAAGGGAGGATCATTCCATTAAGCCTGGAAACCTTGCCAATGGATAACAAAAATACCGGAATGATGAAGGAGTTTGAGTTTAAATGATCCACATTCTCCTAGACTAAGAAAGAGTCTAAGAGAACAAGGTAGATATGCATGTACATATAAAATAATTTGTTCTATCAGATTATACAGATTAACAAAGTCCTTTAGCATGGATATTTTATTGAAAATGACTTAAAAGTTCATGCCAACATGTAGCAACCACTATAACTAGGATCACTTGTCAAGAAAGGGCATGTTGACACATATATGTACAATACTTCAAAGAAAAAAGAATACTCTTCTGGACAAGCTGAGGAAGATTGATATTCAAAGTCACTATAAGAAAAATGTGCTAACCTCATCTCGTCTAAGATTTATATTAAGAGAGACCGTAACAGAAAGTACGACATCTCGTCTAGCATATTTGATTTTGAAGGGCTGTGTAGAGAAACTTTTGTCAAAATCATATCTATCCGCCAAGCCTAGAACATTCACCTTTGTCCGGTTTCAGGGAATCAAATGAAGAAAGATTCACCATCCCATCAAGCATGTTACACACTCCTAAATTTTTTAATGAATGCAATGCAGGTGTCAATTTTACTATATTTTCTTGTTTACTAGCATTTGATTCTGAACCCATTTCCCAAACACACTGGCAGATTTCTTTCATGACTTTCATTACAGAGAAATTAGGTAGTTAGAGATTACAATCAACCCCTCTAGTCAAGTGGTTAGCTTTTCACAGGCATTTACACAAACAGCTGACATGCATGCTTTTCTGATATCAAACAAAGACAGTATTGAAGAATAATATAGCTTATTTTTTCTAAAATTCAAAATCGAATCCGTATGAAAAACCATTATAACTTATTCTTTCTAGAATTGGTTGTGACCATTCTAGCAAGCTCGTATCATGGTTTGTCGTGTCAACAGGAAGAAGTGTTAATAAAATGACAATGAATACAACAGGAAAATTGTTACACTTACATACACAAAACTCTGATGCCGATACTTTGTTTCTATTTTGAAGCGAGAGTGTTCTTGAAAAAACTTAGCCGTCTGAATCTGCACATCGCTAGCGTCAAAAGAAGAAAAGAAAGAAGAAAGATAAGGCCACTCTTTCAGAGGAAAACCCTTGCCAACCGCGGTGCCCACAATTGGCTCGGCATCTTCACCATCGCCGCTCGTGCCTACGAAGTTCGACGTCGATGCGGGTGACGCCATGGTGATGGAGTGAGGCGTCGATCTCGTAGGATTTATTATGTTAGAATTTAGGGTAGAGGGAGGATAGAGAAGAAGAAAAGGTTCTATCATCTTTGGTTTCTGGTTGATCTGAAGAG
Source organism: Iris pallida (assembly GCA_029216955.1). Taxonomy (NCBI): domain Eukaryota; kingdom Viridiplantae; phylum Streptophyta; class Magnoliopsida; order Asparagales; family Iridaceae; genus Iris; species Iris pallida. The sequence goes on from JANAVB010044748.1 coordinate 135,922, forward strand.
AGAAGAAAAAAATATTTTTAGTCTTGGATTTCGGGTGGAATATATTTCAGAATGCGGGCATTCTGCCGCCTAAATGAAATTTTTGCTGATGAAATGAACGAAGAATCTCTCATGTAACGAAATGAAATTTTTTGGGCGAGGAGAGCGATGATTGGTGATGGGAGGGGGCTGATCAAGAAAAGTGAGGAGAGAAACCTTTTAGGAGATTATTTTGTGTAAAATTAGAGGAGGGAGCGTGTGAATTATGAGGGAATTAGGAGGGAGAGTGAAATTTTGGAGGGAGTGATATTTTGGAGGAACGAAATATACATAGAAAAAAATAAGATTTCAACAAAATGTTTACAAGAACAGTATTTGCGTTGCTATAGGGCCAAAAATATTTAGCAACGTTCGTTGTTATTGTTGTTAATGTCTGTACACCAAGTTAATAGTGCAGCCGAAAAAATATTTGGCAACAAAATATTTTTGTGTTATTAAAAACATTATTTTGCAACGAATTTATCATTGCTTATTAATCCCTAGGATTAGGCAACGGAGATTTGGCAACGCAGAAAAGCTTTATTGCGAAAGATGTATTTAGCAACGAATCTAAAATTTGTTGCAAAATATTACTTTTAACAACGAAAAATCGTGTGTTGCTAAAAAAGTCGTTGCTATATGGGATATTTCTTGTAGTGACACTACGCACTCTACGCACACTGCGTACGCTGCACACACTGCGCACTCTACGCACGCTGCGTACGCTGCGCACACTGCGCGTACTGGGCGTACTGGGCTGCGTACTGGGCTGCGTAACTGGGCCAGCGTAACTGGGCTCGCGTAATGGGCCGCGCAACGTGGTCGCGCAAGTGGCTCGCGCAATGAGCGCAACTTAAGCGCACTATGCGCCTAGCGACGATGCTGACGTGCTAAGTGCAAAGTGCGCCAACAAAACATCACATTACGCCTCATGAGCCCTTGAGCCCGAGTCCGAGTCCGAGTCCGAGTCCGAGTCGCTAAGCCCCAACGGGGCTTAGCTCCTATGGAAATAAATTTCCCAAGAGCAAAAAGCATGAATACTTTAATTGTTGATTTTAGCCTTTTTCTTATTAGAAAAATAATCTCACATGGCAAACCCATGTGCACCTCCACACCACATGTGTATCTCCAATAATAGCAAAGCTAATATATAGAGATACAAACCATTTGTTTTTTCCGATGTGGGACTAAACCTTTCTAAAGGAAAAACCAAAAATCCAACAATCCCCCACATATCTCTATATATGGATATAAGTATTCCCCACAGTAACTGTCCATCATGCATTAGGAGAGATGTCGCTTACGACTTGAATCTTCCCGCATGGGTCAAAAATCAAATTATAATACAAGAATGGACTAAGCCTTGAATTCTGCATCATAGCTGAAATTCTTTCCACTCACATAATGTAGTTACATGTGCTTCTGGCTACACATTAAAGGCCCTGTGCCAGCCTGGTTTCAGTGTATAATTTTGGGTGTCTACAAGTTTACCCTCAAGAGACGGCCTGATATCTCTGTCATACACTATAGGTGAGTTCATTATAAAGAGACATGGCATGAAGCGCTTTGCGCTTCCCTTGCGGTGCTACGCCGCTATGACATGGCTTAAAGCCGAGGCCTTACCCCATACCAGGAACCTCATCGTAGTGTCATACTACAGTAGCATGAGGCAACCGCCTCTTTGTAGTGCCAAACTACCCAGCATGAAGCCTTAGGCTTCCTTGTGGTGTTACGCCGCAACGACATGGCTTGTAAGGCCGAGGCTTTATCCCTAACCGGGTACCTCATGGTGGTGTCGTGCCACTGTAACATGAGGAACTCCTCCTCTTTGTAGTTATGACTACACCCCTCTTTATATTTAACATACAACATTAGGCTAACTGCCTATTTGCGGTGCTACGCCGCTGTGACTTGGCCTGCAAAGCCGAGGCTTTATCCTATTCCTGGGCAACACCCCACATATAGGAACCTCATTGTGGAGTCACCCTACTGTAGCATGGAGTTTCACTCCTTGTAGTGCTGCTCTACCGTGCTTCCTGTAAAGCACTCCAGGCATTCACTCTGCCTGAGAACTCATTAAGGCAATTAAGCCAACCTTCCCATAGGAACCGTTTTCCGCAGAAATCAATAGTAGACAACAGTGGTTATAGGTCCGTAACCTCTCCATGCCCAATAGAACATGTACCCACCGTTCCTGATATTCTTCCGATTAGTGGTCCTCCCTTGAACCAAAAGCTAGATGCCTAGTAGATAAATCTTTGAACTATTAGCATAAAACTTTATGGTAGGAATACAATAATCCAATATCAGAATGCTTTCAAGCCCATTTTACAAGCTGTGTCATTGACCAGCTGGCGCTTGAGGCCCTTGGTGAACGGATCCGCCAGGTTCTTCTGACTCCGAACATCAATCACTGCAATAACACCTCTCTTGATAAGATCGTGTACTGCCCTGTGCTTCAACCGCACAGTCCTCTTCTTCCAGTTGAAGAGGTCATTTGATGCCACCGCCGCAGTCGCCTGGTTGTCGCAGTATATCGGTATCGCCGGTATTTGTGCCCCAACCAATGGAAGATCATACATGAGCTCCCGTAGCCATTCTGCTTCCTCGGCTGCGGTATCTAGTGCAAAGAACTCAGATTCCATGGATGACCGCGAGAGCATAGTCTGCTTCTTCGACTTCCACGATATAGCAGCTCCACCCTTTGTGAAAATGTATCCACCTGTGGACCTCTCGCTCTCCACCTCTGAGCACCAACTGGCATCACTGAAGCCTTCCACTACCGACGGATCTCCGCTGTAGTACAGTGCATATGTCTGAGTCTTTTTGAGATATCTCATAACCCGTTTCACAGCTTTCCAGTATTCAGCACCTGGGTTGCTTGTGAAACAACTCAGCATTTCCACGGCAAAAGCTATGTCAGGCCTTGTGGCTGTAGTAGCATACATCAAACTTCCCATTACGCTTGTATACTCCAGCTGCATGATGCTTTCCCCTGAATTAGGCTTCAGTTTCAGATCACACATGTACGGCGTATCGATCCCTAGAAGATCCCGATACCCATAACGAGTGATCATTTTTTTAATATAATGAGACTGTGACAGCGCTAGTCCAGTGTCTGTCCGGATGATCTTGATCCCTAAGATCACATCAGCTTCTTCCAAGTCCTTCATACTGAACTTGCTTGAGATGAATTTCTTTGTCTCCGTGACACAGCTAATATCCGTACCTAGGATAAGCATGTCGTCCACGTACAGACAAACGATCACACCTCTTCCATCAGCGAACTTCGTGTAAACATACTTGTCCGTATCGCTGACCATGTAACCATTTGACCTTATAACTTTGTCAAATTTCTCATGCCACATCTTGGGAGCCTGTTTAAGACCGTACAAAGATTTCACCAACTTGCAGACTTTGTCCTCAAGACCCCTGATGACAAATCCCTCTGGTTGTTGCATGTAAATCTCTTCGGTCAGCTCACCATTTAGGAAAGTCGTATTCACATCCATCTGATGTATCACCATCTTATGTATTGCTGCGAGAGCAATCAACATTCTGATGGTGGTCATCCGGGCTACTGGAGCATACGTGTCAAAATAGTCAATCCCCTGCTTCTGAGAAAATCCCTTGGCTACCAACCTAGCCTTGAACTTGTCAATAGTTCCGTCTGCTTTCATCTTCTTCTTGAAGATCCATTTGCATCCGATGGGTTTCACTCCTTCAGGAAGATCAACCAACACCCAAGTATTATTTGAGGTGATGGAATCAATCTCATTGTCAATCGCCTCCTTCCAGAAAACCGCATCTCTGGTCTTCATCGCCTCATCATAGGTAAGCGGATCTGCTTCCACATGATAGGTGACAAAATCACTTCCGAAGTCCTTCGGCCTCCTCACACGCTTAGCTGACGGCTCAGCTTGTTCTGGTTCAACCGTTGTTTCAACAACAACATCTTCTTGGACCACATCTTCATTGAAGACTTCAGTTTCTTGTGCACCCTCATTATTCTCCGGAACATCCGAAAGAACAATATTCTTGTGCCTTACAAACTTGTCTTCAAAATATTCTGCATTGCGAGATTCAATAATATGATTTGACTCAATATCAAAAAATCTCCGAGCATCACTCTTCTCGGCATACCCCAAGAAGATCGTCTTTGTAGTCCTTGTCCCAAGCTTCTGAATCTTTAGATCTGGAAGCTTGACATACGCCAGACACCCCCACACTCGAATGACATTCAAGTTAGGTCTGACCTTGAACCAGAGTTCATGAGGAGTAACGTCTGAAGTTGCATGAGGCACTCTATTTAGAATAAAAGTGGTCGTCAATGCAGCTTCTCCCCAGTAGCACTTAGGAAGGCCAGCAGTCAACAACATTGAATTTATCATTTCTGTCAACGTCCTGTTCTTCCTCTCAGCTACTCCGTTTGATTGAGGAGAGTACGGAGCCATAGTCTCATTGACAATTCCATGTTCCTTACAGAACGATGCGAATTCATGAGACCTGTACTCCCCACCTCGATCACTTCTTATCCTTTTGAGTTGTTGTCCAGTCTGCCGCTCAGCTTCGGCTCTGAACTCCTTGAACTTCTCGAATGCTTCGTCTTTAGCCTTCAGCAAGTAGACGAACGCATACTTTGAGAAGTCATCGATGAAGGTTATGAAATACTTTATCCCGGCCTTTGTAGAGAACTGTTTGAAGTCACAGATATCGGAGTGAACCAACTCCAGAAGATCTGTACTTCGATTAACCCGAGGAAGGGGTTTCCTTGTGATCTTCGTTTGAGCACAAACTTCACATTTCTCTACCTTACTCCCACAATTGGAGATAAGTCCTAGACTAGACATTCTGTTTATTCGTTTACAATGAACATGTCCTAGCCTATTATGCCACAACTCAAGAGTATAAGCAGAATGAGTTGTCACGACCCGTACCCTAGAGTAAGGGCACGAGAAGTGGGTACGTCCAGCCTACGCCGCAGTGTCGGCGGTAGAACGCTGTCCTAGGTCAATCATCTAACAGTATAAGGTACCTGTACAGTTTATACTCTTCGAATGGAGGTGACAAATAGAAAACAATCTCAATCACATCTAGGGTAGAAGAACGAAGAACAGATAGATAGTAACTCAAAGAGAACCATAGCATAGATGAAATAAGACTAAGTGTCTAAGATACATAACATCCAGAATGTCAACTCATAATACAATAAGTCTAAGAGTCTATACATCTCCACATCTCAAAATACAACACAGAATGTGAGACAAAAAGTAAATATAGAAAAGACTGCCTAGAGTAAACTGGTCTAGACTACTGGAACAACATCCTCAGCTGCAGGTGGATCCTGCTGAGGGTCCACAACATAAGTATCATCTAGTCCTGCTCCATAATAGGTAGTCACCAGGGCCTCATCCTCATCCTCTGTAATATTTTCAACAGGTCCAATCAGGACGGGAACGAGCACAAAACATCTCACACAGTGCATATCATGTTAGGAAATACGATACAGGCAATAGAGTAAGATACATGAACTGCTGAAAGGAAATATACGCTGTAAAAGAGATAGCTGTAATGAAATATCTACTGTATATAGAGAACTGTAAGTGACTAGTGATGTAGAGCACAAGATAGGCATGTGAATGGCTAGAATTTGCACATGATTACACTACTGAGTTTGCACATGATTACACTACTTTGGAATTATTCACATGACCACTTCTACTCCCCCGTACCCCAATCAATACACAAGGATCTATACAGGTTACGTTATTGTACATGATATCACATGGGGCCCATAAAAGGGTGCACATGATAGTATACATGAGAGCTCAGTAAACATGAGAGTACATGATCACATGAGTGTACATGAATAATGGAAGCACATGAGTACATGATGATAGTGAAACACACATAACATGAAGTACCCGATGCTCCCGAGGGGGATAACATCTCAAGTAAAGATCCATATAGTACCAATCCGTGTTACCAACGTGACAGCAACAAGTAAAGTAATCTAGAGCGAGAAGTAAAGCCTGAACAAGTATGAAACGGTCAGAGAATGTACTCGCCTGATAACTGAATGTCTGAAGAGGATATACTGTCTGAGGAGAGGTGTCTGGCTCCTAGTCAGAGCAATACAAGTCACAAAGTATCCACAATGATAAAAATAAAGTATACAATGCATACTACATGATTCTAGGTCAATCTGGTCAAAAGTCAACTCTTGGTAAACTCTAATAGTCAAACTAGGTCACAGGAAGTCATACTAGGTTACAGGAAATCAAACTAAGTCAAATAAAGTCAAACAAGGTCAAATAGGGTCAAACTAGTTAAGTTATCTAGGGTTTAGTCAATCAATGGTCAGACTAGTCAAATACTAGTCAATATGGTCAAGCTAGGTCAATCTAGACTATCTAAGGTACTACATCACAAGGTTAAGGTATAACCAATACCTACAAGTATACCACATATAAATACATATATATATAATACCAACCTTAATCCTATATTCAAGCTAATCCCATATTCCAATCTCAAGTCATGACTCAACTCTAAGTATCTAACTTAACCCCATACATATCTTAATCTACATAGGTCTTCCACAAAACCCAAGTCACAATAATATACTTATATATAGGTCAAACCTAACCCAACTAGTTAATAGCCTAGGGTTTAGTCAAATCTTAGTCAACAAGTCCTTCTATGTTCATCCAAGCCATTTCTAGGTCAATTTGGTCATAGTTGACCCATAGTTGACTTTGGTCAACAATGGTCAATTATCTAGTCAAGCTAGGTCAACACTAGTCAACTAGTTAGGGTTTTAGTCAAACTAGTCAAACTAGTTGTTTTAGGTCATTCCTAGTCATTTCTAGGTTAACTAGATCACTTTTGACCTAAGGTTGACTTTGGTCAACCCTTAGTCAACAAGGGTCAACATGGGCTAGCCCCAACCATAGGCTAGTGATCCTGGCCATAGGCCATAGTCTAGTTTTCACATAAACCTATAACTAAAGGTTATACATATATATATATATATATATAGGCCTAAGTATATACCATTATGGGAATACACTATTTATAATACCCAACCCCACATATATATATATAAAATAACACTATGTATATATCTAATACAATATATATATCATATATATATATATATATATATATATACATATATATATATATATATAAACAAAACCTGTATATATATATAATCATATATATAGAGAGAGGAAAGAGAGAGAGAGTGAAATAGAGAGAGGGAGCTAACAGTGAGAGGGGGAGAGAGACTGCACAGTGGAGGGGTGTGTCTTAGGTTTCCTGAGACAGGAACCCCACAGAATACACACACACACACCACACACTGCCACACACAAACACACACACACAGTCACATATACACATATGTGTATATACACATATATGTACATGTATACACACCCTAATCCCACATACACACTCACATACATATATACTAAGTATATACATACTGAAAACATATAGTAACATGTACAAAAATACATAAAATGGCATTTGAAATTGGGTTTTGGAAACTGGAAATAAATTCCAGAAAACTGGAAATAGGTTTTACCCAGGTTTTGGGGGTAATTCGATTTCGAACCACAAAATCGAACTAAGGTTAGTGTCCATGGGTTGGTAATGGTAGGGTAGGGTCTATACTAGTGTCCTAGGTGCCTGAGACACGACCATGACACGTTTTGGTGTGTCGGACACGCAAAAATCAAAATCAGGTAAAATATAGGGCACGCGAAGGGCTGATGTTTGTGTGTCTCGTACTCACGACACAAGACACGTCGTGTCTCGTGCTCATGGAGGAAGGTTCGCCTAGGGGTCCCCTAGGTGTCCACGGTCCTGATTTGTGTCCACGTGTGTCCGTGTCCGAGATACGAGCACGTATCAGTAGCTCTGATACGTGTGTGTGCAGTATAGTGTAGGGTCATTGCGAGTGTGATTTCTCACTCGACACGACACCAACGTGTCTGAAACTTTGGGAGGGGTGTGTTAGACACTGCCCCAACCCTCAGGCCAAGTTTTGTGTGTCCACGTCGCGTGTCGTGTCCGCACGAGAAGTCTGGTAGCAGGGGAGGCTGCACAGTCTCGTGCGCGCGTGTCGAGGGGTCGTGTGCTCCACACGGGGCACGTGGGGCCACGTGCTCGTGTCAGGGGGTCGGCCTAGGGTCTAGGTTTGTGTCCTCGTGTCTGTATTGTGTCCACAATGGGTGTGGACACAATACACAGCATCAAACAGTTAGGTTTTACAGTGTGTCAGTGTGTGCTGAAATCAGTGATTTCGTGTCCAATTTGGACACGGAACGTGTCCTGTTTTGTGCTCAGTCAAGTGGAAAAGTGACCTAGGGATCTAGGGCTACCCAAATATCAATTTTGTTTTGAAAAACATTAACAAAATGTTCTATGTGGCATTTTACCAAACACCTAGTTTCAAACATAGATACGTGTCCGATACGGACACCAAACCACATAAAAATCCTACCAAACTTGACCTACATGACCATGGTATCCTAATGCATGCAACCATGAAGAGAAATCACTATTTTGATAGGGTTTTAGAACACTTTACCTATATGTGCAAAATCATGAAAATTAACCTTCTAGGGGGGGTTTCCTCTTCACTTTGGGGTGTCCAAATCCTTGTGCAACCTTGCTACTAAGCCTCCTTTAGCATCCTCAAGTGTAGGGGGTTCCAACGCAACAAACGGGGCTCAATTTGGTGAAGGAATGAAGAAGTTATGGCTTTGTGAAGTTGAGGGAAAAATGGGTTTTCAATACATTGAAAATGAGGCTCTTTGTGAAGATGGGGGTGTTCATATAGGGGGGGGCATGCTTGGCCGGCCATGGGGGTTGGTTTAGGGTTAGGATCAATGGTTGTGGGCTCTCCAACAAGTTTCAAAGCTATCCTATGGCTAGGATTCATTCTACATAACTTTATGTAAAATATCTAAATAAAATATCTAATGTAAATATCTAACATGAAATATCTAGATATTTAGCTCTAACATTACTTTAGTTAAACCCATCTAACTTAGTCTCTAGGTCATGACTAACATCTAGATTAGGGCTAAACTAGGTTAGTAACTAACATGACACTAATCAATTAATTAAATAATAATAAATCACATAAATCCAAATAATTCCAAATAAATCCTAGAAAATTACCAAAATACCCTTTAGGCTAAAAATCACTAATTTGGTGTTCTAAGCCTATGGCTAAGCTCTCATGGGCATGGCAACTTCTAGGTTAGAGAAAACTAGGGTTTACACTAAGGTTTACTAACAAAGTCACAAAGTCATGAGTCATGACTTAGCATGACTTTAGAAATGGTTTAACTTAATTAAAATCACCAGAAAATCATACCATGACTAAAATACCATTAATAAATAATAGAAAATAATAAATTTTCAAAAATCCCCAATTTCAGAAAACAGGGTGTTACAAGTCTACCCACCTTAAAATAATTTCGTCCTCGAAATTTAGATGGTCGTACTCCTTCTAGGTCAAACCTCCAACAATCAAGGACGAAGCCACTACCTAGGCAACATACAAGGTCAACAAGCAAAATATGGGTAGTAGACCTATACTGGGTCATGTCCAAAAATTGGTTGGCAGTTTCAGGTCATAGGGTGTCCTTAAATCAAATCGAAATCAAAAGTAACCCATGGGGTAAATCAAGATGGAGTCTTGGGTCAAGAAAATCGTACTAAGCAAATGAAGTATATGATGGTATGCCTGAGTGGGACACTAAGGTCATGGTTGTAGTATGTCATGTCTAGGTCTGGTATGTGAAGTCAGTTTTGAGAAAACAACTAGTCTTGTGCTCCAAATTTAAAAGTCACGGTAATGTGTCTACGATGATCATAATTCAGAGTGGGAAGGTCTATGGCCTAAATTGAACCAAAATCGTGATGAAATTGTGGTACCAGGGGGACAGGTTAAATAGAACAATATGTGGTCTCATCTAGGTGTACCAGTCATTCTAGATCAATACTGTCCTATGGTATGAAAACGTACAAGCAATCTAAAGTGTCCTAATTGGGAAGATAAGGAAACAACAATCATCAAGGCTATAGGGTCGTCTACCATCCTATATGAAAATAGGTCATTTAACAAGTGAGAAATCATTAAAGTTACCCTTCCATAAAAAGAAAATTGAAAATTTAGGTACAACAATCACAAATAGATTTTAGTCTTGACACGATCTAAGTTGATCAATTTCAAGATAAACTGGGATTTGGGCAAGATGAAAAATCAATGAAATCAAGTACGAGCATCCAATGATGAAAATCCAGGTCATGATAAATTTTAATTCAACTGGATATGAATACGAGGTTCATAGACGATAAAAATAATTTCAAGGAGAATTGTCAAGGCTGTTGCGGATAAGATTTTAGGGCAAGTTAAATTATATCTCCATCCACGTAGATTAATATACGAAAAGCGAACCAAAATGCAATAGGTTGATCAGACCATCATGCGCCGGTTCTGATTAGACAATATGTTAGTGGGTGTACACCCAATAAAATATATCATGATCAAGCTCGAAAGGATAAGCTTGTAAAACTTAAGGATAAATTTATAGCATAAGATATAAGTAAGGGTGGAAATGATAAAAGAAGATACATAGTCCAAGATCCGTAACCAATCGGGTCAAGCAATCAAGATACGGTACGAGGTTAAGTATTTGAGGGTTCAAGCAGAACACCATCACATGCCAGGTCGAAAGAATTGAGCCAAGGTGGATCTCTAATTGAAATAAGAACGAATTTAGTATCAGGGTAGAGGTTATAGTTTAGCCATTTGACCAGAAAATCATATCAAGAAAATAGAGTACAAGGAGACGGGTTTTAGTGGGACATGGAATACCTACATGAAGGTAGGCTAGTCTAGGTCTTACATGTGAAGTTCGTTAGAAGGTAACAGCTAGTATTATACTCCGAATATCCAAGTCACGGTAAAGGACGTCCAATGATCTAGAATAGAAAGTGGGAGTTCGAGACGTGACAAATTGATGCAAAAATTGAAGAAGATCAAATTAACTCATGAAATCAGGAATCTAGTAAATAATTTAGGAACACAGTCCTAGGGATAGATAGGCTACCAGATGAATATAGTTAGGGTTCGATCAATCAAGGGTCAAGGTTAGAAGGACTCAATAAAGTCTTGATTTGAGGAATGTCGAGTAAGTCAGGGTTGGGATACAGTCACATAGTTGGGTAGAAAAAGTTTAAGCAAGATGCAGAATAGAGGGGACAGTTCATTTCAAGGGTAAGCAATTAGCAAGAGGATTAGATGGCAAGAAACAGATAAGAGTTTTCTCATAATTGTGATTGAGTACCCTAAAAAAAAAATATAAGAGATATTAATCTAACACTAAGAAATTAAAATCAACAACTACAAAAATTTCAAAATCATCAACTAATACCAGGATTCAAAGTTCTACGGTGAATCCTCCAAAACCAAATTCAATTAAGGGAAAAGGAGTTTAAATCGTAATTTCAAATGAGATTCTCAAGGGTCATCCCAGGAATCTCTCAAAGTATCCTAGCAGTGATTGAGTATCCACTCTCTCTAAGCCTATTCCTCTAATCCTATCGCAGGCTGTAGTGATACTCTAGTTCGAATATCACTACATAAACTCGACCTGCATGGGCCACCACTAAAAACGTGTCACGACCCGCACCCTAGAGTAAGGGCACGAGAAGTGGGTACGTCCAGCCTACGCCGCAGTGTCGGCGGTAGAACGCTGTCCTAGGTCAATCATCTAACAGTATAAGGTACCTGTACAGTTTATACTCTCCGAATGGAGGTGACAAATAGAAAATAATCTCAATCACATCTAGGGTAGAAGAACGAAGAACAGATAGATAGTAACTCAAAGAGAACCATAGCATAGATGAAATAAGACTAAGTGTCTAAGATACATAACATCCAGAATGTCAACTCATAATACAATAAGTCTAAGAGTCTATACATCTCCACATCTCAAAATACAACACAGAATGTGAGACAAAAAGTAAATATAGAAAAGACTGCCTAGAGTAAACTGGTCTAGACTACTGGAACAACATCCTCAGCTGCAGGTGGATCCTGCTGAGGGTCCACAACATAAGTATCATCTAGTCCTGCTCCATAATAGGTAGTCACCAGGGCCTCATCCTCATCCTCTGTAATATTTTCAACAGGTCCAATCAGGACGGGAACGAGCACAAAACATCTCACACAGTGCATATCATGTTAGGAAATACGATACAGGCAATAGAGTAAGATACATGAACTGCTGAAAGGAAATATACGCTATAAAAGAGATAGCTGTAATGAAATATCTACTGTATATAGAGAACTGTAAGTGACTAGTGATGTAGAGCACAAGATAGGCATGTGAATGGCTAGAATTTGCACATGATTACACTACTGAGTTTGCACATGATTACACTACTTTGGAATTATTCACATGACCACTTCTACTCTCCCGTACCCCAATCAATACACAAGGATCTATACAGGTTACGTTATTGTACATGATATCACATGGGGCCCATGAAAGGGTGCACATGATAGTATACATGAGAGCTCAGTAAACATGAGAGTACATGATCACATGAGTGTACATGAATAATGGAAGCACATGAGTACATGATGATAGTGAAACACACATAACATGAAGTACCCGATGCTCCCGAGGGGGATAACATCTCAAGTAAAGATCCATATAGTACCAATCCGTGTTACCAACGTGACAGCAACAAGTAAAGTAATCTAGAGCGAGAAGTAAAGCCTGAACAAGTATGAAACGGTCAGAGAATGTACTCGCCTGATAACTGAATGTCTGAAGAGGATATACTGTCTGAGGAGAGGTGTCTGGCTCCTAGTCAGAGCAATACAAGTCACAAAGTATCCACAATGATAAAAATAAAGTATACAATGCATACTACATGATTCTAGGTCAATCTGGTCAAAAGTCAACTCTTGGTAAACTCTAATAGTCAAACTAGGTCACAGGAAGTCATACTAGGTTACAGGAAATCAAACTAAGTCAAATAAAGTCAAACAAGGTCAAATAGGGTCAAACTAGTTAAGTTATCTAGGGTTTAGTCAATCAATGGTCAGACTAGTCAAATACTAGTCAATATGGTCAAGCTAGGTCAATCTAGACTATCTAAGGTACTACATCACAAGGTTAAGGTATAACCAATACCTACAAGTATACCACATATAAATACATATATATATAATACCAACCTTAATCCTATATTCAAGCTAATCCCATATTCCAATCTCAAGTCATGACTCAACTCTAAGTATCTAACTTAACCCCATACATATCTTAATCTACATAGGTCTTCCACAAAACCCAAGTCACAATAATATACTTATATATAGGTCAAACCTAACCCAACTAGTTAATAGCCTAGGGTTTAGTCAAATCTTAGTCAACAAGTCCTTCTATGTTCATCCAAGCCATTTCTAGGTCAATTTGGTCATAGTTGACCCATAGTTGACTTTGGTCAACAATGGTCAATTATCTAGTCAAGCTAGGTCAACACTAGTCAACTAGTTAGGGTTTTAGTCAAACTAGTCAAACTAGTTGTTTTAGGTCATTCCTAGTCATTTCTAGGTTAACTAGATCACTTTTGACCTAAGGTTGACTTTGGTCAACCCTTAGTCAACAAGGGTCAACATGGGCTAGCCCCAACCATAGGCTAGTGATCCTGGCCATAGGCCATAGTCTAGTTTTCACATAAACCTATAACTAAAGGTTATACATATATATATATATATATATATATATAGGCCTAAGTATATACCATTATGGGAATACACTATTTATAATACCCAACCCCACATATATATATATATAAAATAACACTATGTATATATCTAATACAATATATATATCATATATATATATATATATATACATATATATATATATAAACAAAACCTATATATATATATAATCATATATATAGAGAGAGGAAAGAGAGAGAGAGTGAAATAGAGAGAGGGAGCTAACAGTGAGAGGGGGAGAGAGACTGCACAGTGGGGGGGGTGTGTCTTAGGTTTCCTGAGACAGGAACCCCACAGAATACACACACACACACCACACACTGCCACACACAAACACACACACACAGTCACATATACACATATGTGTATATACACATATATGTACATGTATACACACCCTAATCCCACATACACACTCACATACATATATACTAAGTATATACATACTGAAAACATATAGTACATGTACAAAAATACATAAAATGGCATTTGAAATTGGGTTTTGGAAACTGGAAATAAATTCCAGAAAACTGGAAATAGGTTTTACCCAGGTTTTGGGGGTAATTCGATTTCGAACCACAAAATCGAACTAAGGTTAGTGTCCATGGGTTGGTAATGGTAGGGTAGGGTCTATACTAGTGTCCTAGGTGCCTGAGACACGACCACGACACGTTTTGGTGTGTCGGACACGTAAAAATCAAAATCAGGTAAAATATAGGGCACGCGAAGGGCTGATGTTTGTGTGTCTCGTACTCACGACACAAGACACGTCGTGTCTCGTGCTCATGGGGGAAGGTTCGCCTAGGGGTCCCCTAGGTGTCCACGATCCTGATTTGTGTCCACGTGTGTCCGTGTCCGAGATACGAGCACGTATCAGTAGCTCTGATACGTGTGTGCGCAGTATAGTGTAGGGTCATTGCGAGTGTGATTTCTCACTCGACACGACACCAACGTGTCTGAAACTTTGGGAGGGGTGTGTCAGACACTGCCCCAACCCTCAGGCCAAGTTTCGTGTGTCCACATCGCGTGTCGTGTCCGCACGAGAAGTCTGGTAGCAGGGGAGGCTGCACAGTCTCGTGCGCGCGTGTCGAGGGGTCGTGTGCTCCACACGGGGCACGTGGGGCCACGTGCTCGTGTCAGGGGGTCGGCCTAGGGTCTAGGTTTGTGTCCTCGTGTCTGTATTGTGTCCACAATGGGTGTGGACACAATACACAGCATCAAACAGTTAGGTTTTACAGTGTGTCAGTGTGTGCTGAAATCAGTGATTTCGTGTCCAATTTGGACACGGAACGTGTCCTGTTTTGTGCTCAGTCAAGTGGAAAAGTGACCTAGGGATCTAGGGCTACCCAAATATCAATTTTGTTTTGAAAAACATTAACAAAATGTTCTATGTGGCATTTCACCAAACACCTAGTTTCAAACATAGATACGTGTCCGATACGGACACCAAACCACATAAAAATCCTACCAAACTTGACCTACATGACCATGGTATCCTAATGCATGCAACCATGAAGAGAAATCACTATTTTGATAGGGTTTTAGAACACTTTACCTATATGTGCAAAATCATGAAAATCAACCTTCTAGGGGGGGTTTCCTCTTCACTTTGGGGTGTCCAAATCCTTGTGCAACCTTGCTACTAAGCCTCCTTTAGCATCCTCAAGTGTAGGGGGTTCCAACGCAACAAACGGGGCTCAATTTGGTGAAGGAATGAAGAAGTTATGGCTTTGTGAAGTTGAGGGAAAAATGGGTTTTCAATACATTGAAAATGAGGCTCTTTGTGAAGATGGGGGTGTTCATATAGGGGGGGCATGCTTGGCCGGCCATGGGGGTTGGTTTAGGGTTAGGATCAATGGTTGTGGGCTCTCCAACAAGTTTCAAAGCTATCCTATGGCTAGGATTCATTCTACATAACTTTATGTAAAATATCTAAATAAAATATCTAATGTAAATATCTAACATGAAATATCTAGATATTTAGCTCTAACATTACTTTAGTTAAACCCATCTAACTTAGTCTCTAGGTCATGACTAACATCTAGATTAGGGCTAAACTAGGTTAGTAACTAACATGACACTAATCAATTAATTAAATAATAATAAATCACATAAATCCAAATAATTCCAAATAAATCCTAGAAAATTACCAAAATACCCTTTAGGCTAAAAATCACTAATTTGGTGTTCTAAGCCTATGGCTAAGCTCTCATGGGCATGGCAACTTCTAGGTTAGAGAAAACTAGGGTTTACACTAAGGTTTACTAACAAAGTCACAAAGTCATGAGTCATGACTTAGCATGACTTTAGAAATGGTTTAACTTAATTAAAATCACCAGAAAATCATACCATGACTAAAATACCATTAATAAATAATAGAAAATAATAAATTTTCAAAAATCCCCAATTTCAGAAAACAGGGTGTTACATGAGTGACTTTAATAATTACATTAATTACATTGGACTGATTTACAAGCTAAATCTTGAACATTCCTTCGGTATAAAAAGCTTTTCCGAAATATGTTCCCTTGATAGACATCACCATCTGGCCAGCATTGATGTCCATCCTGAGGCCTGTATTGCAGAGTAGGCCTCCCGAGACCAGGTTCTTGACGATAGCAGGTACGTGCTTTACTTCTTGAAGCGTCAGAGACTTTCCCGAAGTCAGCTTCAACACCACCGTCCCGATCCCGAGCACTTCAGCTTGTGCTTGGTTCGCCATCATAACCACTTCAGAAGTAGGTGTATAGATGGTGAACCACTCCTTACTGGAGCAGACATGGCAGGAGGCTCCAGTGTCTACTCACCAGTCAGAGTCAGTCCTTACTGCATCAACCTGTGCAATCATAGCAACTACGTCAGTGATCATAGATACCTTACTAGGCTCTCCTTGCTCTGATTGCTTGGTCTTTGCTTTACACTCATTCTTAAAGTGGCCCTTCTTGCCACACTTGAAGCAAGGCATTTCTGACTTTGGTTTTTTTTCTTGATAGAAGTTCCCTTGACTTTTAGATTGTCAGGGTTCTTCTTCTTGCTGTGGAAAGCCGCCTGCTTTCCCTTTGGTTCCTTGGTCTGAACCAGATTGGCGTTAGCCAATTGCTTGGACAGTGTGTCCACCTTCAGTTGAGCCAGCATCTGGTCCTCAATATAGATTTCCTGTAGGAGATCTTCAAGGGTGATCTCCAACTTCTTTCTATGCATGTTTGCATAGAACTTGCTCCACCCAGCGGGGAGCTTTGAGACAATCCCTCCAACAACAAACTTGTCGGGGAGGGGCATCGCCTCATCTTCCAGCTTCTGTCGCAGTTTCAGGAACTCCTTCACCTGCGGCAGCATAGACTTTTCGTCCTCAAAGAACCACTTGTGATATTTTTCAACCACAAATATTTTACTGCAGTTCTTGTCTTCTTCGTAGAGTTTTTCTAGAGACTCCCATATGTCTCTAGCGATATTCTTCTTAGAATAGGATTCTGCTAGGGAATCCTCCATAGCATTCAGGATAAGCAACCTGCAAATGCTATTCTCCCTTCTCCACTTAGCCTGAAGTTTAGTAGCCGCAGAGATTGCGGCAGCAGACCCAGTATCTGGAACGGTAGGTTCCTCTTCAAGAAGCACGTGATCCACGTCTCTGAGTTGAAAAGTGAGATAAACCTTCCTCTTCCAGACTTGATAATGCTCTCCATCAAACTTCTCTAACTTACAGAAGTCAGTGTTTAGGAGTGAAGCATTAATGTTTTCCATCGTAGCAATAAAGCTTTGAGATTGTTATTGCCGGGGCACAATTTTTCGATAAAAAACAGAGAATATGAAACAATTGTAAAAACAATGTTCCAATGCAACACTTATAGGAAGGTTGCGCAAGGATAACGAAGATCTAAAAAGATATCTTTATGATATTACGAGAATCTAAAAAGATTTCGTAATCACAGCAATCAGATCGTAGTACTTCTAAAAAGAAGATACAATCAGAGTTACTGGCAGCAACGAAGAAGGTGACTGGCGAAAGATGGAAGAACGCCTGCTGGGGTGAATGATCACCGTTGCTCAAAGCTTTATTCGCCCTACACGAACAGCTTCCAGGAACCAGCAAGTTCGTCGGATAACTTGGAACACTACTGCTCTTCTGACTCATCGGATGGACACGATCTCCTGTGCAAAAAGCAACGCTGGTGCGGCGCCTTTCCTCTCTCTCTCGAAGGCTGCAGATCAGAATTGTGTTATAGAACACGTCTGAAAATCTCTGTTTACTTGTGCTAAAGAACACTTCGTAAACTTTCTGGTAGCTTCTCTTTCTGTTCTGTTCTGTAACCTGTGAGAGAGGATGAGGCCTTATATAAGCCCCTGCAACAACTGTCCGGTTAGCACAATGTTAGGGACGTGGTAGTAACCACCCCGAACATCGAGCAACCGCTCAGAACATGCAATGACACGTTCTGCTGGAAGTTGTGCCACCAGCGTAATTTACACTTTACGCACACAGCCCCATTTACGCACTCTACGCACATTGCGTACACTGCGTACACTGCGCACTCTACGCACGCTGCGTACGCTGCGCACATTGCGCGTACTGGGCTGCGTACTGGGCTGCGTAACTGGGCCAGCATAACGGACCGCGCAACGTGGTCGCGCAATGAGCGCAACTTAAGCCCGAGTCCGAGTCCTTGAGCCCTTGAGCCCGAGTCCGAGTCGCTAAGCCCCAACGGGGCTTAGCTCCTATGGAAATAAATTTCCCAAGAGCAAAAAGCATGAATGCTTTAATTGTTGATTTTAGCCTTTTTCTCATTAGAAAAATAATCCCACATGGCAAATCCATGTGCACCTCCACACCACATGTGCATCTCCAATAATAGCAAAGCTAATATATAGAGATACAAACCATTTGTTTTTTCCGATGTGGGACTAAACCTTTCTAAAGAAAAAATCAAAAACCCAACAAAGACTGCTAAAAGCTACTTGTGAAACTACTAAAAGATAGCAAAAAAGTTAGACAGAGTGCATAGCAAACCTCTAATAGCAGTAAAGAATTGCTGAAAATTATCGTCTGCTGAGACGTTGAAGATCATCGTCGCACAAAACGAGATTTGATTGTATCTGTTAATCCGCTTCAAAACATTAGCAAGTTCGAAAAAACTTTTGAAATGTTCTTTGTCATCTCCCAGCGTGGACAAACATGTACATGCTGGAACACTAGCACTCGGAAAAAAAAAGGCACTCAGGTGCTATAGAGAATTCTCTTTCCTTCTTTCATATTTAGCACTAAGTACTATAACACACAATATAAAGGAGAGTAATCCCCTGATCAACGGTAACCAACCAAACAGAAGACTAGGAAGTAAATTGATATTCAATAGACCAGTTACTAAAAGTAACTTCATATTAATATGGCAATTACAAGCTGAAGTGCTGAACCACCTTGCAAAAGGCTACGACACAGCTACCATGCAAAACTGTCACGGAACTACAAGCAGACGACCGCGGCGCTACCAATGGGCTACTGTGCGACTACGGAGATTCCGTGTGGAAGCACGTCATCTCCATACTCGATGAGTATGTACAAATTGCAACAACAAAGTGCCACTTTGCGGCTTTTACCGACGTCCAAGTGAGCCAGGCCCCAACTCGTGTCCCTTTAGGGCCTAGCTCCATAAATATTCCTCCAAATAATTTATGAAAAAACAAATGTTTGTTGAGGAATTTGCACCTTGCCAAGTAGAAAACTGTCCGCCAGACAAACAACTTTAGCTAATAAACCTAATGTGTAAAAGACAATAAAGGATAGCTCAAATGTTGAAATATACACATTTGGCGTTGCCTTCTATGGAATAGCGTGACTGGGTCACTAGTGTCCAAATTTAATAAACTCCAACAATCCTTCACATATTTCAATATGTAAATGAGTGTTCCCTACAGTGATTGTACATCAAGTATAAGGATAAATATCGCTTACGATTTGAATCTTTCTGCATGGGTCGAACTATATAGTACAATATCTAATGTATTAACCCTTGTAATCAATATCATATTTATAATCCCCCCCCCCCCCACCCCCCCCCCCCCCCCCCCCCCCCCCCAACCCTACACACACACTACAAGAAAATACACTTTTTGGGACAAAAGTTTTTGGAGCAAAAATAATTTGTTACAAAAGAAAATTAATTGTAACAAAATTTATAAATTTGTTGCAAAAGTTGGTTTAAGTAATTTTTAAGCAACAAAAACTTAATTGTTCCAAGTACTTCGTTGCAAAACATTTAGGGTGCTCCATTCCCGCTCTTACAAATTGATGTTAAAAATATTTGCAACAAAAAATACTTTTCACAACAAAGTTTAGGCGTTACAAAAAATCTTAGATTATTAACAACAATTGTTTTTTTGTTACGCTACTTTTGCAACAAATTATTTGTGTGCCAAAACAATGCCCAAAAAAATACACAAGAATACAGAGAAATAATTTGGCTTCCCCCCTAAAAGTTTTTGTTTTCCCTCAAAATATTTTGGCTTTCCCTCGAAATATGTTTACGCTTTATCACCACTCTCTCTCTCTCTCTCTCTCTAAGAAAAATTATCAGATCAATATACTTTTCCTCTCGCCCCTTCTCTACTACGGCACAGTAAGCCTATCAGAGGCTAACAGAAGGACAGTGAGTCTGATGACGGCGTGGCGATCTTGGCGATGATGTGACGCAGCTGACAGCGGCTGAAGGATGACAACGCGACAAGGTTACTCTCAAGGTTCTTCTCTCAAACCCTAGAATACTAAAATTTATTGTAAATAATTATTGTTTACGAGAGATTTATAGGTTACAAGATTATTTTTACCTAATTTTGTGTTCGACTATTAGGGTTTTTGTTGCTCTAAAACCAATCCATATTTACGTAACAAAGGAAGGGGAAGTGTTCATTGCAAATAGGTATTGAAATCTTCTAAAACTTGCTTCTATTATCTTATTTACTGGTTAATTTTGTCTGCTTGTTTATCAAAGATTTTTGATTAAATACTCATAACAGATTACATGATTGAATGGATGACACACATATTGACTTGCTTTTGGCTTGCTGCTTATAGAGTACAGTGCGCCTTGACATATCATTAATTGACTTGCTTTTGGCTTGCTGCTTACATTTGGTTAGGATTATTCTGACTGGCAATTGGTAAAATCTTAATATTTTTTTGGCTTTGTTATGGAATTAAAGTTCAGAAAAGCTATTTGTCAAGTTTATGTTAGATGATTTTTATTTATTCGTCAATGTATGTTTCTTTGCATTGGTTTTGGAAGGTTGGGCATTCTATAGGTTCGTATATATGTCTGGAGGTTTTTAGAAGGCTTCAGCAGGTAATTAGGTGTCTTCTAATATAGCTAGAATCAGTAGATCTATTTTCTTTTCCTTTTTGTTTGCTCTTATATACTGACGTCTTTATTCTTTCCCCTTGATTTTTGTGTATTTACAGGTGAAATTTGTTGTAGGGTTATACCCTTTCCTAACTCTTGTCACCCCCAGTTTTTAAATTAGGAGTATTTTTGTCATTTTTCAAGTTTTATAATTTTTAGGAATTTTTATTTATTTTATGTGATTTTTTGGGATTTATTTGGTTTGGTTTGGATTTTATCCAATTCGGACTCAAATTGGAGACCCGGGTAGCCTGGACCCTAGTGGGACCCACATACTAGTTGGGCTTGGCCCACATGCCATCATAATTAGGCTAGAAACCATAAACCCTATTTTCATGACTTAATTAGTCATTTTAGAGCTTAATTAGTTAATTAAAATTTAACCGAACCGAACCAAACCAAACCCAAACCAACCCAACCTAAGTCTAATGGGTTTGGAGGGTTATTGGATCCACCCAAAACCCAATAACCCCCCCCCCCCCCCCCCCCCCCCCCACTTGGCCGGCCACAAGAGAGCACCCCCCCCCCCCTCTTTCTTCTCCATTAAGAAAACTCTCCCTCTCTCTCAAAATTTCTTCTCTCTTTCAAAGCTCTCTCTCTCTCCAAAGAAACCTATTCTAGGTATGAATTTAATTCATCCTTAATTCACCTTTTCCATTTATTGCTTTCACAATAAGTGTAGAGAAGAGGATTCTCTACACTTTGCCCATAGAAAATTGTAGGTTTCCTAAAAATCTAGGTTAGAGGATTAATTAGGGGTTTTCTAATTAGAGTGGGATGTATATATGTATATATATATATATATATATATATATATATATATATATATATATATATATATATATATATATATATATATATGCAAATGACCTCTAGCCTAATGGTTAATAGAGATGCATGCGGCCCAAGTGGTCGGGAGTTCGAGCCTCAGTGGAGGCGAGTTCGCCACAAGTACCCATTGCTTCAAAAAAAAAAAAAAAAAAAAAAAAAAATATATATATATATATATATATATTTTTTTATATATATATATATATATATATATATATATATATATATATATATATATGTATGTATGTATGTATGTATGTATGTATATATATTTGTTTTTTTTTGTATATATATATATTTTATATATATATATATATATATATATATATATATATATATATATATATATATATATTTTATATATATATATATATATTTTATATATATATATATATATATATATATATATATATATATATATATATATATATATATATATATATATATATATTATATATATGTGTGTGTGTGTGTGTGTGTGTGTGTGTGTATAATTATATATGAATTTGTGTATATGTGTGTAGAGGAATGAGAGTGGTGATGGTGATATTGGTAGTGAGTGTGTGAGAGAGTGGTGGTGTATGTGTGTGTATGTGTTTGAGAGAGTGTGTGTGTGTGTCTATATGTATATATATCTAAATGTGTGTGTGTGTATTTATATATATATATATGTGTGTATGTATGTATATATGTAGATATGAGGGTGTTTGTGTGTCTATAGATATATATATAGATGGTTAGATAGATAGATGGATGGATAATGGATTATATATATATATGTGTAAGTAGATATATATATATATATATATATATATATATATATATATATATATATATATATATATATATATATATATATATATATATATATATAGATACATATATAGGTAGATATATATATAGAGGAGAGATAGGATGGAGGAAGAGAGGAGATAGAAGAGAAGAAGAAGAAGAAGGGAATGGCAGCAGCAGCAGCAGCAGAACCAGCAGCTGCAGCAGGTAGCAGCAATGGCAACAGCAGTAGCAGCTGTTGCAGCAGCTGCAGCAGCAGTTTGCCCCCCCCCCCCCCCCCCCCCCCCCCCCCCGCCCCTTTTAAGTCCCATTTTACCCCCTTAACCCCCCATGTATGTATATATATATATATATATATATATATATATATATATATATATATATATATATATATATATATATATATATATATATATATATATATATATATATAGGTAGATAGTTAGAATAGGAGAAGAAGATTAGGGAAAAGATAAGAAGAATAGGAAGAAGTTGAAATAAGGAAATTAGAGGAAGTTAGATAAGAAAATTAGAATAGGAAAGAATGAGAGAAAAGAAGATTAGGAATGAGAGGAAGAGTTAGAAGAAGATGAGTTAGGAGGATAGAAATTAGAGAAGGGGAATTTGAAGATGAGGAAATAGAAGAAGAAGAATAGGAAGGAAAGTGGGAAAAATAGAAATAGAGGAGATCGAGTTAAAGGGTGAAACAGAGCTCGGAGTGTCGGAATGAGATGAAACTTGGCGTGGGGCTAGAATACGTGAATTAGATTTTGCGGGTAGGCTCCCGAGTGGAAATCGGGGTTGTAGGGCACCGGTATCGTGCCGTACCATTGCGTATCTTGAAATATTCAAGATATCGACAATAAGCCGTATCACGGACTAGACGTCCGTTTTACTTAGGTATCTTGGTAGGTAATATATCTATAGGCTAGTATCTTACTACCTTAGGGAGCTCGGGTCAAAATACCAAGCATAGGTAGGCTAACTAGGTTTCCACCTAGGCTAGAAATTTACCTTAGAAAAGGTAAAATAGGATATTGGCCTACGGCCAAGATTTTGAGTTTCGAAGTCCAAGATGGACTTGGATATGGGTTGTAGAGGTTGGTAATAGTTAGAAATAGTCGCCTAGACCTAGTCTTGACCCCGGTTGACCACGGTTGACTTTTTAGACCAAAAGTCAACTATGGGTCAACACTTTACCCAATTTAGTCCCAAATTCCATTAGACTTGTGTAGTTGACCGAAAGTCAACTATTAGTCACCATTGACCTAGGATTGACCTAGGGTTGACCAGAGTTGACCAGTTGACCAAAAGTCAACTGTAAGTCAACCGTTGACTCAAATCGACCTAGATTAATTCCGTTTGACTTGCATTGACCCAGTATGACCTAGCTAGACCTAATATGACTTAGGTTGACCTCGTACAGTCTAGTTTGATGTGTCTTGACCTAGAATGACTTAAATAGGGTTTAAATTGATTTGACTTTATTTTCTAAGCATAGTATTGATACGTCTTGTTCTCTATAGGTCCTCGAGATGCTGTATTTGCTCCAGTAGACATATCATACCATATTACAGGCGAGTACATTCTCTGACACTTTTCTAATTTCCGATGATTGTTATAATTCATGTAATTAGTGTAGATATGCTTGTTCTCGACACATTGGTCACACGGATTGGTATTCATGGATCCTGACATGAGATGTTATTCCTCGTTATCTTGGTATATCTTGTGCAAGCTCCCTTGTAGTTCTTGTGCAGTATATGGACACCGATTCTCGAGGAGACTTGCTCCCTTCTCGTAGAATCCCGTGTCGTAACGTGTCTTGCTTGGATCCACCCTACCAGTCGGGGACGGGGAGCACTAGTGTAGACATGTGGTCATTATCCACCTTGTTATTCTTGTAGACCTTGTGAGTGTTAATCATACACTCCACGTATGATTAACCAGGCCAGTAGACCTTGTGCAGACCCAAGCCGGCCACATGTTAAAACTAGTACTCACATACCTAGATATATGATTCTTGATTCTTGTACATGCCATGATCAGTTTACTTGCCTTGTTCTAGCTCTAGTTTTACAGCTTACCTTGCCATGATACTCACATGTACATTCCATGATTTTCTTGTATATACTCTCTATTTACAGTCTTATAGTTTTTGTCATATCTTGTGAACTGTTGTTAGTAGATTGTACTCGTTCCATCCTGACAGGATATGTTGACAAATATTACAGATGCTGACGAGGGAGATTATTGTACCTACTACGGTCCGAATGACGTAGTGGGCGTAGACTTGGAGACTTTGGTCCAGCAAGGCTTAGCTCCGCCTGACGAGACCTTACCACTTGCTTAGTTAGAGTAGGTCTTTTGTACTGAACTTTGTCTCCAGCTACTTTTGTGACTGTTATTATTATGGATTGTATTTAGAGACTTGGACTTGTATATATACTTGTGTTGGACTTGACAGGTTATTATTTTATTATTGTCTTGTTGTCTTTATCTTTCAGTCTTTACTTTGTTATCTTAGAGTTGTGATTGAGTACTCATATATATTCATTGCTTGTCCTCCGTTCGGAGTTGACCATATTCTTGACAGGTTTTGATATATGTCTATAAACTGTTTAGAGTAGAAAACCTACAGCGTTCCACGTCGTTTTTACGGTGAGGGCTGGATGTTGTCACATGCACGTGCCCTTATAGCGGGTGCGGGTCGTGACACGTTTTAGTGGTGGCCCACGCAGGTCCTGTAGTCGCAATTAGTGCGATGTCGTGGCGGCACTCATCTTAGAGTGTTGACTATGAGCCTGTGTTACACATAGGAGGTAGTAGGTTAAGAGTGCTCAATCACAGTAGGATCTTTTCTTGCTTATCTTGCTTACCGTCTTTGATATTGATTTACTGCATTCTAGCTGTCCTCCTTTGATATTGCCTTCATGTGCCATATTGATATCTTCTTTTCAATTTGTCTCCAGGATAGTTATGACTCACTCTCCTGGTGAGGAGCACGGGGAGACGGAGAGGTCTGCCACCTCTGGCGGACAGGCTCCGGTCACTTTCCCTGCAGATAGGACTTCTGTTGGGGCTCTCGGGGGTACTCCTCCAGCGCTCTCGATGACCGTCCCTAGGGTTGCGGGTGCTCCTCCCGCAGTGCCGGGGGCTACGATGGGAGTTGTCGGGGGCGTTCTTCCTCCTGCTGTGCAGCGGATTCCTCTGCTAGTTGCAGATGTACTTCCACCTCCACCTCCTCTGCCTACAGATATGGGGCAGATGCTTACTTTCCTCCAGTAGATGCTGGAGACTCAGAGAGCCCAGGCCGAGGCTCAGAAGAGGCAGACAGACGCGATGCGTCAGGACATGGAGGATGCCCATCAGTTGGCCCTTGCAGCCGTGGAGCAGAGGGCTCCGCGTCCGGGGACGCGACCGAGGTACGGAGATATCCAGGACTTCAAGAAGCTCGGGCCCCGTGACTTTAGCGGGACCGAGGGTGTGATCTATGCAGATGATTGGCTCGAAGATATCGAGCGGCAGATGAGGGCCTCCCGCTTGGCAGACGACCTGAAGGTCGAGGCGGTAGGTTTGTAGTTGCTAGATATTACACGCACCTGGTTCAGAAACGAGCCAGCCCTAGCTGGAGAGGGCCATACTTGGGCAGAGTTCAAGCTCCTCTTCAAGGAGAAGTTCTTTTCCCCCACGGACAAGATTGACCTGGTGCGACAGTTCCAGGATCTGCAGCAGGGCAGTTTATCTGTGGAGAAGTACGCAGCGGAGTTCGGCCGTCTAAGCCGATACGCAGAGTACATGGTTCGAGACCCGGAGATCAGGGCGAGCCGTTTCAGGGAGGGGCTGACTTGGGATATCAAGATCCTCATTCCCTCATTCTATGAGACTTATACCCAGATCTGCACGGAGGCCCGCAAGGTTGAGCGGGAGTGGGGCTTGAAGCCCAAGAGGGAGCGTGACCTTTTCTCGGAGGCTTCTAGCAGCGCGGGGGCTGCTAAGCGCCCTCAGCTTCAGTATCGTTCTTTCCAGCATTACCAGTCGGAGGTGCATGCCTGAGCACCGGTTCAGCAGCAGGTGCAGCACACTCAGCCGAGGCAGGCACAGCATGGGGCTCCTTGTCACTTCTGTAAGAAGTCTGGTCACGTTTGGAAGGTTTGCCGGAAGAGGCTAGGAGTGTGTCTCTTTTGCGGCGGAGCAGGCCATCAGTTGAGGGAGTGTCCAGTGAACCCTCGTGTTACTGGTACAGCTCAGAGGGAACCGACAAGAGTTCCTACAGTGCAGCAGAGGGGTCCACTTCCGACCCAGCAGCAGCAGTTTGTTCAGCACCACCAGCAGCGGGGTGGTCAGGGTAGAGCCTTTGCTCTTGCAGCTGAGGAGATGGAGCCTATTGCGGATATTGTCGCAGGTTCTATTCTACTCGATTCTTTTCCAGCTTTAGCCTTGTTTGATTCTGGTGCTACGCACAGTTTTGTGTCTGATTCTTTTGCTCTTAGGCACAATATCATTGCTGAGTATCTTGGTAGGACTTGCAAGATTATGACTGGGAATGGCATCATCCTAGTTAATAATGTTTGCAAGGGGCGGAGAGTTTCTTTGAGAGGCCGGGAGCTGAGTGCGTGTTTGCTCATAATGCCACTTCCGAGTTACGATATGGTACTCGGTATGGATTGGTTGAGCATGCACCACGCTAGCATCGACTGCAGAGGGAGCAGGATTCTGTTTAGGCCGCCGGAAGAGCCGGAGTATGAGTTCACCAGGGGTGCAGTGGAGCAGGGAGATGGTTTCTGCGGAGCGTTGTTGGCGGGGCCGGTGTTGCCACATCCACTTATTGCTAAGTTCTTGGATGTCTTTCCCGAGGAGCTGCCCGGGATGCCGCCAGATCGTGATGTTGAGTTTTCTATAGACCTAGTGCCGGGCGCTGAGCCTATCTCCTAGCACGTCTATAGAATCAACAACAGTGAGTTAGCGGAGCTGAAGAAGCAGGTCGATGAGCTGGAGGAAAAGGGCTTTATTCGATCTAGCTCTTCACCTTGGGGCGCGCCAGTTCTTTTCGTCCCCAAGAAGGATGGTATGGTACATCTGTGTATTGATTACATGGCGCTCAACAACCTTACCATCAAGAACAAGTATCCTTTGCCAAGGATTGATGACTTGTTCGACCAGTTGAGCGGGGCGAGAGTGTTCTCGAAGATCGACTTGTGCACCGGGTACCATCAGCTGAAGGTGAAGCAGGATGACATTTCGAAGACTGTCTTTCGGACTCGCTATGGCCAGTATGAGTATACCGTCATGCCGTTTGGGTTGACCAACGCCCCGGCTGTATTTATGAACTTGATGAACAAGGTATTTCACCAGTACCTTGACAAGTTCATGGTGGTCTTCATTGATGACATCTTCATCTATTCGAAGACGCCAAAGGAGCACGAGGAGCACCTGAGGGTTGTGTTGGACACTCTCAGGAGGGAGCAGCTGTATGGGAAGCTGTCCAAGTACGAGTTCTTCTTGGATCGCATGGAGTTTCTAGGCCATGTTGTCTCTGGCGAAGGGATTTCAGTGGATCCGAGGAAGATTTCTGCGGTGGAGTCCTGGTCTACGCCGAGCTCAGTAGCAGAGGTTCAGAGTTTTTTGGGTCTGGCAGGTTATTACCGGAGGTTCGTGCAGGACTTTTCCAGGATTGCCCAGCCGATGACCCGCCTTACCAGGAAGGACGAGGAGTTTGTTTGGTCCGATGAGTGCCAGGCCACCTTCGAGGAGCTGAAGGCGAGGTTGACTACAGCTCTTATCTTGATGCTGCCATCTGGATCTGGTGGTTATACGATCTACAGTGATGCTTCAGGATGGGGTTTGGGTTGTGTGCTTCAGCAGCACGGAAAGGTAATTGCCTATGTATCTAGGCAGTTACGTCCTCATGAAAGGAATTACCCTACCCACGATCTGGAGCTGGCAGCGGTCATCTTTGCTTTGAAGCTGTGGAAACACTATCTGTACGGAGAGCATGTGGAGATCTATACTGACCACAAGAGCTTGAAGTACGTGTTTACCCAGAAGGAGCTGAATATGAGACAGAGGCGATGGTTAGAGCTGATGAAGGATTTTGATATATCCTTACAGTACCATCCGGGGAAGGCCAACGTGGTCGTGGATGCTCTGAGCAGGTATCCCGTGGCCATGTGTTTGACGATGGATCGTCACCTTCTGGCTGATCTGGAGAGCTTGGGCATAGAGGTGATAGTTCCTGGGTTCGAGGCGCAGATGTGGGGTCTGCAGGTGCAGTCGGAGCTGATGGACAGGGTCAGGGAAGCTCAGTTTAAGGATGAGGCTCTGAGGGTCATCAGAGAGCAGGTCCAGACAGGGCTGTTGGATGAGTTCTCTATAGCAGGGGATGGGTCGTTGAGGCATGGTACCAGATTGTGCGTGCCGAGCGGAGGACTTCGGGAGGAGGTTCTTCAGGAGGCGCACCGTTCTCAGTACTCTATGCATCCAGGAGCCAACAAGATGTATAGAGACTTGAGACAGCATGTTTGGTGGTATGGCATGAAACGTGAGATGGCTCAGTTCGTTTCGAGATGCTTAGTGTGCCAGTAGGTGAAGGCCGGGAGGCAGAGACCCGGTGGATTGCTCCAGCCACTACCCATTCCTGAGTGGAAGTAGGAGCTTATCACTATGGACTTTGTATCTGGGATTCCGCGCTCTCCAGGAGGAAAGGATGCGATTTGGGTCATTGTTGATCGATTGACCAAATCGGCCTACTTTTTGCCTTTCAAAGTGGGTTTGTCGACGGAGAGGTTGGCCGAGATGTACGTGCGGCAGATAGTCCGATTGCACGGGGTTCCAGTGAGTATAGTCTCGGATCGGGACATCCGATTTACTTCCCACTTCTGGCGGAGTTTGCAGCTTAGCTTGGGCACATCGCTCAAGTTCAGTACCGTATACCACCCCCAGACAGACGGGCAGTCGGAGAGGACGATTCAGACCCTCGAGGATATGCTGCGTACCTGTGTCTTGGACTTCGGGGGATCTTGGGAGGACCACCTTCACTTGGTAGAGTTTGCTTACAACAACAGCTACCAAGCCAGTATAGAGATGTCACCTTTCGAGGCTCTATACGGACGGAGGTGCCGTACTTCCTTGTCTTAGGATGATGTCGGCAAGAGGGTTTTGCTTGGCCCTGAGATGGTGGTGGATGCTACAGAGAAGGTCAGGGTTATCAGAGATCGACTTCGGGTGGCGCAGGATAGGCAGCGGCATTGGGCCGATAGCCACCGGAGGCCGTTGGAGTTTGAGGTATAGTTTAGATTTTTTTAGTATTTGAGTCTGATTGTGATTGTTTTAGATCAAGCTTTAAGTCTTGTGTTTTTGTTCTAGGTTGGTGACCTTGTGTTTCTGCGGATTTCTCCGACGCGTGGCACGATTCGTTTTGGTGGCGGCGGGAAGCTTAGCCCACAATACATCGGACTATTCCGTATCTTGGGCAGGGTCGGTGCAGTGGCTTACCGACTGGAGTTACCGCCCGCACTAGAGGGAGTGCACTGCGTGTTCCACGTGTCGCAGCTGAGACGGTACATGGCAGATCCCAGTCACGTCTTGGACCACTCAGAGATCGAAGTAGGACCGACACTAAGCTATCCAGAGAAGCCGGTTGAGATCTTGGACCGAAGGGAGAAGGTACTCCGGAACCAGGTCATTCCCTTGGTTCGCGTTGTATGGAGACACCACTCTCCAGGTGAGTCCACCTGGGAGAGGGAGGACGACATGCGAGAGCGATTCCCATATCTCTTCGAGCCTTGAGGTAAAATTCTATCTTTTTCTTTCTGTGTTCTATTCATGATTGCTGTGTTAGTTCTCATTCAATTTCGAGGACGAAATTTTTTTAAGGAGGGTAGATTTGTCACCTCCAGTTTTCAAATTAGAGGTATTTTCATTATTTTTCAAGTTTTATAATTTTTAGGAATTTTTATTTATTTTATGTGATTTTTTGGGATTTATTTGGTTTGGTTTGGATTTTATCCAATTCGGACTCAAATTGGAGACCCGGGTAGCCTGGACCCTAGTGGGACCCACATACTAGCTGGGCTTGGCCCACATGCCATCATAATTAGGCTAGAAACCATAAATCCTATTTTCATAGCTTAATTAGTCATTTTAGAGCTTAATTAGTTAATTAAAATTTAACCGAACCGAACCGAACGAAACCCGAACCAACCCAACCTAAGTCTAATGGGTTTGGAGGGTTATTGGATCCACCCAAAACCCAATAAACCCCCCCCCCCCCCACTTGGCCGGCCACAAGAGAGCACCCCCCCTCTTTCTTCTCCATTAAGAAAACTCTCCCTCTCTCTCAAAATTTCTTCTCTCTTTCAAAGCTCTCTTTCTCTCCAAAGAAACCTATTCTAGGTATGAATTTAATTCATCATTAATTCTCCTTTTCCATTTATTGCTTTCACAATAAGTGTAGAGAAGAGGATTCTCTACACTTTGCCCATAGAAAATTGTAGGTTTCCTAAAAATCTAGGTTAGAGGATTAATTAGGAGTTTTCTAATTAGAGTGGTATATATGTATGTATGTATGTATATATGTATGTATGTATGTATATATGTATGTATATATATATATATATATATATATATATATATATATATATATATATATATATATATATATATATACACACACGTACATACATACATATATATATATATTTTTTTTCTACATATATATATATATATATATATATATATATATATATATATATATATAATATATATATATATGTATGTATATAATTATATATGAATTTGTGTATATGTGTGTAGAGGAATGAGAGTGGTGATGGTGATATTGGTAGTGAGTGTGTGAGAGAGTGGTGGTGTATGTGTGTGTATGTGTTTGAGAGAGTGTGTGTGTCTATATGTATATATATCTAAATGTGTGTGTGTGTATTTATATATATGTGTGTGTGTATGTATGTATATATGTAGATATGAGGGTGTTTGTGTGTCTATAAATATATATATAGATGGTTAGATAGATAGATGGATGGATAATGGATTATATATATATGTGTAAGTAGATATATATAGATATATATATATATATATATATATATATATATATATATATATATATATATATATATATATATATATAGGTAGATATATATATAGAGGAGAGATAGGAAGGAGGAAGAGAGGAGATAGAAGAGAAGAAGAAGAAGGGAATGGCTGCAGTAGCAGCAACAGAACCAGCAGCTGCAGCAGGCAACAGCAGTAGCAGCTGTTACAGCAGCAGCAGCAGCAGTTTGCCCCCCCCCCCCCCCCTTTGCCCCTTTTAAGCCCCATTTTACCCCCCTTAACCCCCCATGTATGTATATATATATATATATATATATATATATATATATATATATATATATATATATATATATATATAGGTAGATAGTTAGAATAGGAGAAGAAGATTAGGGAAAAGATAAGAAGAATAGGAAGAAGTTGAAATAAGGAAATTAGAGGAAGAGAAGAAGGAAATTAGAGGAAGTTAGATAAGGAAATTAGAATAGGAAAGAATGAGAGAAAAGAAGATTAGGAATGAGAGGAAGAGTTAGAAGAAGATGAGTTAGGAGGATAGAAATTAGAGAAGGGGAATTTGAAGAGGAGGAAATAGAAGAAGAAGAATAGGAAGGAAAGTGGGAAAAATAGAAATAGAGGAGATCGAGTTAGAGGGTGAAACGGAGCTCGGAGTGTCGGAATGAGATAAAACTGGCTAGAATACGTGAATTAGATTTTGTGGGTAGGCTCCCGAGTGGAAATCGGAGTTGTAGGGCGCCGGTATCGCGCTGTACCATTGCGTATCTTAAAATATTCAAGATATCGGCAATGGGCCGTATCACAGACTAGACGTCCGTTTTACTTAGGTATCTTGGTAGGTAATATATCTATAGGCTAGTATCTTACTACCCTAGGGAGTCCGGGTCAAAATACCAAGCGTAGGTAGGCTAACTAGGTTTCCACCTAGGCTAGAAATTTACCTTAGAAAAGGTAAAATAGGATATTGGCCTACGGCCAAGATTTTGAGTTTCGAAGTCCAAGATGGACTTGGATATGGGTTGTAGAGGTTGGTAATAGTTAGAAATAGTCGCCTAGACCTAGTCTTGACCGCGGTTGACCACGGTTGACTTTTTAGACCAAAAGTCAACTATGGGTCAACATTTTACCCAATTTAGTCCCAAATTCCATTAGACTTGTGTAGTTGACCGAAAGTGTCACCATTGACCTAGGATTGACCTAGGGTTGACCAGAGTTGACCAGAGTTGACCAGTTGACCAAAAGTCAACTGTAAGTCAACCGTTGACTCAAATCGACCTAGATTAATTCCGTTGACTTGTATTGACCCAGTATGACCTAGCTAGACCTAATATGACTTATGTTGACCTCGTACAGTCTAGTCTGATGTGTCTTGACCTAGAATGACTTAAATAGGGTTTAAATTGATTTGACTTTATTTTCTAAGCATAGTATTGATACGTCTTGTTCTCTATAGGTCCTCGAGACGCTGCATTTGCTCCAGTAGAAATATTATACCATATTACAGGCGAGTACATTCTCTGACACTTTTCCAATTTACGATGATTGTTATAATTCATGTAATTAGTGTAGATATGCTTGTTCTCGACACATTGGTCACACGGATTGGTATTCATGGATCCCGACATGAGATGTTATTCCTCGTTATTTTGGTATATCTTGTGCAAGCTCCCTTATCTTATACAGTTTATGGACACCGATTCTCGAGGAGACTTTCTCCCTTCTCGTAGAATCCCGTGTCGTAACGTGTCTTGCTTGGATCCACCCTACCAGTCGGGGACGGGGAGCATTAGTGTAGACATGTGGTCATTATCCACCTTGTTATTCTTGTAGACCTTGTGAGTGTTAATCATACACTCCACGTATGATTAACCAGGCCAGTAGACCTTGTGCAGACCCAAGCCGGCCACATGTTGAAACTAGTACTCACACACCTAGATATATGATTCTTGATTCTTGTACATGCCATGATCAGTTTACTTGCCTTGTTCTAGCTCTAGTTTTACAGTTTACCTTGCCATGATACTCACATGTACATTCCATGATTTTTTTGTATATACTCTCTATTTACAGTCTTATAGTTTTTGTCATATCTTGTGAACTGTTGTTAGTAGATTGTACTCGTTGCATCCTGACAGGATATGTTGACAAATATTACAGATGCTGACGAGGGAGATATTGTACCTACTACGGTCCGGATGATGTAGTGGGCGTAGACATGGAGACTTTGGTCCAGCAGGGCTTAGCTCCGCCTAACGAGACCTTACCATTTGCTTAGTTAGAGTAGGTCTTTTGTACTGGACTTTGTCTCCAGCTACTTTTGTGACTGTTATTATTATGGATTGTATTTGGAGACTTGGACTTGTATATATACTTGTGTTGGACTTGACAGGTTATTATTTTATTATTGTCTTGTTGTCTTTATCTTTCAGTCTTTACTTTGTTATCTTAGAGTTGTGATTGAGTACTCATATATATTCATTGCTTGTCCTCCGTTCGGAGTTGACCATATTCTTGACAGGTTTTGATATATGTCTATAAACTGTTTAGAGTAGAAAACCTACAGCGTTCTACGTCGTTTTTACGGTGAGGGCTGGGCGTTGTCACGTGCACGTGCCCTTATAGCGGGTGCGGGTCATGACAACTCTGAACAAGAATTCCTTTACGCAACAACAAAGTATTGCAAGGTAATTGTGTCTTGACCTTTCTTCAATTTGAATAGTTATGCAGTGTAGTATCAAATTTCCATTATGTTACATCAGGGCCACTATTATTTGCTCCATCCTGGTAAGGCTGGTATGAATCCTGCTGCTGTAGATATTGATGACTGGTCATCCTGTAATAGGAGGGTGGTAATAATTGAGGGAGAAATGAATCAGAAGCTTTATATAACATATTAGTCACTAAAATTTGATGTCAATGGATAGCTTGTAAATTTTACTTTTGATCAAGTTTATCCCTATTCGCCACCCGGATTGCTCCTGATGTTTTTTTTTACTGATATTGTGTTGCCTAAAATGTTCAATTGTATAAATTCTTTCCTTTCAAAAGGAGGTCTGGAAGAGTGGGTTCCTTTTAGTTCTTAATTGTGCTTTTCTATGGTGTTCTTGCCTTTGGTTCTATTCATTCTCTCATATGTAAGCTTTGACTTGTACTGATACTGAACACTCTAGGACACAATAAATACTATGTTAAAGGACATCTGAATGTCCTATGGACTACTATCGAAGATTCAAACGCCCATAGATAGATTTGTACCATTTAGTTGATTTGAGGTACAATTGTCTTCTCAGCCCCTTTAATGGGCTTGACTAAACAACCTTATGTCTGGATTTCAATTTGGGATTCAAATCTTACAGTTTAAGTTTAGGGATTTTTTTATGTTATTTTAAGCATTTATATTAGTCGAATTGTACCTTCTAGTTCTATCTAACCAAGAAGTAACTGAGCATGACTAGTCAAATATCTCAAGAACCCTTTTTCAAGCTATTGTTTTTATTAGAAGAGCATGACTAGTTAAATATCTCCAAAATGGTTTCCATGCTAAACTGTGCTTTATCAAGTATATTTTTTCTTTCCAGTTATATACCATGGTTATATAACACATTTGTAGAGATGGTTCTCTTTGTGTACATTTTACTTGCCGAACTGCCATATACGACTGCTTAGTATAAATTTCATGTTTTGGCCTAAAATTTTACAGGTACCATCCCTTTATCTTTTTCTTATAGCTATGCTAAGATGTAAGAACACCAGGAATGATTTTTTGCTTACATGCAGGTTTTGCTTTTATGGATGTCCATAAACTTTATTTTCTTTTCGTTGTTGCATGTGGGTATGTTGACTTCATCTCCATTTCATGCCTAAATTTCATAGAACATTGGTAGTGCATATCTATCTGAATTTGGGATACGATATCTATTTTCCTATTGTGGAATGATTTGATATGGTTAGCAAAGGTTGTGCCAGGCAATTGGAAGTGTAACTTGCCCCTGTTCCCAGGGAAAAAAGCCCTGGTTGTTGTCGAGTAATTAGTATTTTGCATAGTGTGCAGAGATGGGTTGTCTTTTTCTAATAACCAACTTTATATCCCACACTTTTGGATAATTCTTTCTGATTTGAGAGTGGATATATTGTATCAGGTATACCTTTAGTTCTTTTCGTTATAGCTTAGGCTCTTCCTCTATTGTATCATCATTATCTTATTGAAAGCCTTATTCCGTCAGAGTGGGGACTGATATGGAGCAAAAGAAAGCTCTCGTCGGGATTAACTAGCTTTATTCGAGATTTTATGTTCGAGGAAGGAGGATCATATAACCCAACTCCTAGTATAAGTTAAGAAAAAAAAGTCTTCTAGCTTTAGAATTATTAAATTCTACACAGGTTTAGATGTAAAAAATACAAAACACATACCAGGTTTTCTAGTGTGGAAAACTAATGAGACTTTGTAACTTGAAAACTCACACCTTTATCATGCTTAGCATGTCCAAAAGCAGAGATAAACACAAAAAACATACTTGAATCCATGAAAGAAATAGATCTTATCAAGCACATATTGTTAATTGTTATTATAACTGTTATTTTGAAAGATTCAAGTACATAAAATACTTTTGGACAATTGTGTTTTGGTTTCCAAACATCCAAAATGGTATAGATACAAATGGTCAGGATTGATTTTTGAGTTTGTATGAGTAGAATTTGGATTAATTTTCAACCTGAAGTAAAGAAGGAATCCCTATTTTCTTTATTTTGAATTTCTTTATGATCAGTTAAGAAGGAATCCCAAATTGCAAGTAAAGATTAACTCTAAATCTGGACAAGGTTTGCAGTTTGAAATGATGATTTGGAGTCTTGTCTAGAGTTTAGAGGTTGCCAAGTTCACCAAGCAGCAATTGTACTAAAAAGTCATCAATTAATAGATCCATAATTTCTAATAATTTTCCTATCTTGTTGCAAAACATGATACTCGTGCAGTTTATATGTATATATATTACACATATGTGCTAAACCATACAAGGATACACTTATAGATAGGATACACTTATAGATAATAACTAACCATAGCTATTGTACTCCAAGTTTTTCCCTTACCTTCCTACTTATATACATAATATTAAAAATTTTACAAAGGGGCTTGGGGCTGCTCAAGGCTAAGGGTAAGGACATCCAGGATGGAAAAACTTAGGTAAAACTGTTATTTAAGATGTAAAGTGGATAGGCAACATCAAAATCTAATACTCATTGGTGACTGAAAATAAGGGTACAAAAGAAGGAATTTCCACACACATGACAGACTTAGCTAGAATAAGTGGCTAACACTCTAGGGATGTAGTGAATCTGGACATTGTTCAAGGAGTGAACACTAAACAGTAGCCATTACTTGCATTGGCGAATATCACTTTCCAAGTGACTGAACTATATGCAGGGCACAGTATAATTAGCTACACAGTAAATGATATGCCTGTGAACTGTAGGAGGGACTGACCAACACCTAAGGTAGACTGATATCAATTCTAGAGCTGGACTGATACTCAAAAGTTAATGCACAAGGATGAATATAGGATTGGCACGAAGGGGAATGTGACTGAATAGAGGCTCTGTAATGGGTCCAAAACTTGGTGAGGTATGAACTGTTAATGAGTGAAATGGCTCAACTGCAGGCTGGACATTTCTGAACGAACATCCAACCCTGAGCCTCCTATTACCACTGATACAAATGCTAAGGTGACTAAACAAAGTATATGCCAAGTAGGGTCTGAACCTATCATGCAGGACAAATCCAATTAAAATGATACCAGACTCAAATAGAATGCGCAAGTAGGTAGGGAATTGATCAATATCAAGCCTACCCGACTCCCCTCTATTCATGGACTGAGTAAAAGACCAGCATGAGCCCCTCCTAATCTCTGATAATTTATTCCCTATTACTGATACATCCTTTAATATCAATTAAACCTAACATAAAATGGACTGGTACATCAAAGGTCATTTAGAACTGATACTATTTAATACATGCTCACCGCTTCCCATTTACTGACACTCTACTTAATTACCTATTACTTAGACTCTAGGATACGGGATACATGTCTATGGTGGACTGATCAATTAATTAATCTACATTCCTTGTCTCATTTATTTTTAAATATCTTTCTGTACGCTCTACGATTTTATGTATATTTATGTTTCATTTTTAATTGCAGAAACAAAGCGAAAAAAATAGTCATAATCGAAAGTGTTTGAAATTGAACCATTGGGAGACTCTAGAAGAAGAGCTGAAGAAGAGCTGAGAGAAACTCTAGAAGAAGAGCTGAAGAAGCTGAGAGAGAAGCTGAAGAATTAATACGAGAGCTAGAGGCTACAAAACAAGAGCTTGGTAGTACAAAACAGGAATTGGGAGTGGTGCAAAATAAGATGGATGAAAAAGTGGTTGAGCAGGGCAATATGCGAACAATGTTTGAGACTTTCATGTCACGTTTTGGAGGCACACAACCTTAAGCTCTGGTAAGTTTTTTGTTATCTTTGTTTACTTTGTTACTTTTGCTACAGCGTTTATGTTTCCTTTGCTACAATTTTTGTATTAGGTTCTTAGAATCAATTTTTAATTACTAAAAAAATTAGGAAAAGTTATAAAGTTTGTACGGGTCATTTTATGCTTGAATATTGAATCTCTTTTGATCAAAAAGTTTTTGCCTCCTTCGTTGAATGTAGATGTCTCTCAAATATTTTCTGTAAAATGGGTGACAAATTGTTACTTGTTTATATATACACTCCTTTGCACCTATATGTACATGCACTTGCTTATATCTTGTCAAAATTAAAATAATGTATACAAATACTATTGTTTATATATTATACATTATTGGAGCATTTCATATCTATTTTTAATGTTTTATCATATAATTTATTGTAGGTTGGCTTGCATGTTCGAGGAAAGACTTTTACAGCAGCAAAGCTCAAGATACCTTAGGTGGTTGGGACAATATTTCAATGTTGCTATGGAAGCTACTAAACTTATGCAATCACATTAGAAGCTGAACAGTCATTTTTTTTAGACATGAAATTAGGGAATATTTGTTATTACACTTTTGTTGAATAGAAACTTGATACAAGTCTTAGAACTTGTCCTTATGCAATGTATCAGCTGTATTAGCAAAGAATGTGAATGGATATTTTTAATTTTTAATGAAATGAATTATTCCAAGGTGTTTTATTGTTTGTTACAACAAGATTTATAGTCTTGTATTAGAATTAATGTTAATTGCCAGGTGATAAAGAAGCAACTAGATGCACTACATTATTTTGTTGCAACAAAAATTTTCTAATTTTTGCAACAATTTTTTGTTGTTGAAAATATTCATTTTTCATGAATTTTCTCAAACTTTTGAGACAACTAGAATAGTGTTTGTGACGAAAAATTTGTTTCCAATAGAAGTACAAAGGGACAAAAATATTTGTTGCAAATAAAAATACGTGCAACGAAACCATTTTGTTGCCATAAAATATTATAGGCAACAAACTATTTGTTGTAAATAATATTATTTATAACAAAAAATTTTGTTGTAAAAAAACATTATTTACGACGAGAACTATTTTGTTGCTAAGTTTGCAACGAACCAAAAAATCGTTGCAAAAGACCTTTTGGTACGCACTTATGGTGACGAATTGGATAACGAAACATTGTTGCAAATACCTTTTTATAACAAATTAATCATCTTTTGCAACAATATGTTTTACTGCAAAAAGTAGAAATTCTTGTATACATCAATTTTGCCTATGGTTGCACGTTAAAGGTCCTGCATTGACATGGTTTTTGTGTGCACCTTGGGTGTCTATGTTTTTTTTCAAAGAGACAACCTACATCTCTTTCGATACACATAGGTGAGTTCTTTCCTTATAGAATTTAACATTCTAGCATGTGGCTATATGTCCCATTACAGTGCTATGCCGCTATGACATGACCCGAAGATGAGGTCTCATTATCTCATGTGGTGTCATCCCACTACAACATTAGTTACTAGCATCTTGTAGTATTGTACTACACCCCATCATGAGGCTACATGTCCCTTTGCTGTGCTACACCACTCACTACTAAAATATTGGTATTTAGCGACGAAAATATCCGTCGCTAAACTCGACATTTCCGTCACTAAATACATTTACCGACGGATTATCGACGAGGAACGTCGATAGCTATAACGTCGCTATGACAAATTCGTCGGTAAAATGTCGCCACAGCGATGGATTACCGACAGAAATGCCTACCAAAAATAGCGACAGATTAGCAAAGAATATAAACCGTCGACAAACTCAGCGACGGCTTAGCGACGAAATATCGACATATTTTTGTGATCAAAAAATTAAATTTTCTAGAAGCTTAGCGATGGAAATTACCGTCGCTGACTCGTCTTATACGCTTTTGGTATCAGACAGAACATTAATGGCAAAAATTTCTGTCTCTAGTTCGTCGCTAGCGTATAGCTATTCGTCGTTATTCCGTCGGTAGGCCGTCGCTAGCCTACAAATTTTTCCAGAGATTCATCGCTATTCCGTCATTGGTTAGTCGCTAAGCTTTTCATTATTGCCAGACTAAATGGTTCCAGCTTTGCTCAAACCTGTCAATATATATATACAACTACAGTCAAATGATATACAATAAAATAAACTCCAATATATACACAATTATCCCAGCACCAATATATACATTAAATTGAACTCCAATAAATATCTAAACCTGTTCAATCCATACAAACTCGTCCATCAGTCCAGTATAGTACATATACACAAATTTCTTCAATAATACATAAAATCCCTAAAGTTCAAACAAACTCATCGATCAAATACAACCAAAAATCATACAAAATTAAACTGATGGTGGAGGAGGTGGCGGAGGCAAAGTCGACTGTCCGCATACATATATCTGCCCAAGGACGAAAGTGATGATCCATTGTACGTCCTGGACAGGAACGCATGCAAGAGTCGACGACATGACAAGAGGCTTTGTGGTCGTCGGAGGAGCCGGTGTAATAGGCAATGCGGTCAGAGGAGGAGTCATTGCCGGAGACGCTGAGGTCGATGCTGAAGTCCGTCGCTATTTATCAGTATTTTGGTAGTGACTATAACATGACCGAATCCGAGGTCCATCCTCATATGGTATCATGCCACTGTAGCATGAGGTATCTATTTTTGTGTTATGCACAACTCTTTAACTTCCAGCATAAGACTACATGCCTTTTTTGGGGTACTGAACCTTTATGACATGACTTGAAGCGAGGTCCAACCTCATATGATATTACGCCACTGTAGCATGAGATATTAGCATCTTGTGGTGCTGAACTGCTCGTGTTTTCTGTTAAACACAATGGGCATTTCAAATACTTACGAACTCATTAAGGCTAAAAACCAAGCTTCCACGGGACTTGCTCTTTACCAGGAGCAGAAAATATATCACAATATTTCTGGGATCTATCCACCAATGTCCTCATAGACAAAACTTTGTACCTATATCCCAGTCCATGATCCTTCTTTGAAAAAAATAAGATATACAGTAGAATTCTCATTAAACTAACAACATAATTTATGATGGAATTATAAAAATATTATATCAAATTTTCATTACACCCCTTTGCTATATTGAATCTGGCGCTTGAGACCCTTAAACGAGTTCGTCAAATTTTCTTCATAACAATGATGACATATAAGAAGCGCCTATTTAGTTTTATGATGAAGTCTCACCGTCCTCTTCTTTTTATTAAAGCGGGCATTAGATCATGTCAATAATACAGTTACTTGGTTGGCACAACATATCTCTATAAATAAAATTGGCGAATTAATTCGAGGAAGATCATTAATTAGCTCCAGCCAACCTGCTTTATCTGTCGCTACAAGCAGTATATAAAATTTAGACTCCATAGATTAGTGTGGGAGAAAAGTTTGCATTTTTGACTTCAACGATATAGCAGCCCTACCCATGAAGAAAACAAATTCGCTTGTCACTTTTGTTTTATTGTTACCACCTTCCACCACTGAAGTCTTTGACTACATAAATACCCATTTGTAAGATCGTTGAGCACCTCTAGAGGGGGGTGAATAGAGTGAGTGCGAGTGCAGCAAAAAATAATCACCAATTTAAAATTATAAACAGATAACTATGGCATGAATAAGAGACAGTAAATAAATAATAGAGAGATCAAACTCAGTGACACAGCGATGTATACTGGTATCCCTCTGAGAGGACTAATCCAGTCTTGAGTACTCTTGCTCGATGTTAATCCACTAAGCCCCAAACTAATTGAGAGCTTATAGTCTCTTACAACACCGTGCTTG
This sequence comes from Iris pallida, assembly GCA_029216955.1. Classification (NCBI taxonomy): domain Eukaryota; kingdom Viridiplantae; phylum Streptophyta; class Magnoliopsida; order Asparagales; family Iridaceae; genus Iris; species Iris pallida. The sequence goes on from JANAVB010044748.1 coordinate 178,186, forward strand.
GTGACAAGTGTACGACCAACTTCACAACACTGTGCTTGGTGACGAGCGCACGATCGGCTCCATAACTGAGATAGTTTATGTACTTTGAACAACCTCTTTACAACTCTTGAGAACCAAAAGACTCTAGATCGAACAAATATTACTGGCTTTTGGCTAAGACAAGTTTAGGTGTGATATGAAAGATTTTGATCAGATGAAAACACTTTTTGAAGAGAGAAGAGAAGATGAAATTGATTGAGTAATTTGGAACGAGAAATTCTCTTCTATTTATAGGTATCTTCGGGGACCGTACTCGGAAAAAATTCGGGCAGAGGTATGATGCAAATATTTTGTAAATGAACGTTGTATGCAGATGCAACAAATATTTAAATTCAAACTGTCCGAACTCGGTCAGAGTTCGGACCGAACTCGGGCCGAACTCGGTTTGAGTTCTGTCTCAGTAAAAATGTAAGACATTAGTCAAATTTTGTTGCAGAAGAGAAATTAAATTTTTGGCAGGTAGACTTTGGATAGGTAGGCTGTATAGGAAAGTGGACTATGATTAACCTAAGCCAGTATTATCCAGTCGATCTTACAATTTATATCATAGACTCAATAAAGATAAAATACATAATAAATTGTAAAATGACTCAGACTAGATTCTAATGAAAATAAGCTTCAGAATGATGATTTACGTGCTTGCTGATGTAGTAGTACGCTTGTTGATATTGATTTCACAAGACCTGAAATAATTAGCAGCAGTTCGTTTATTTTGTGTATTGACTTAAATTTATGTCGATTATTAAAATCGGGTGTAACCATGGAATGGGCCAACAATCTCCCCCATTTTGATAATTGACAAACTTGAGTTTATATATCTAAATAGAACAAAAAAATACCTGAAAAAATATGGTTTTGGTATTCTTTCTTTGATTGTTGATTTTGGTATTGTGTTCTTTCTCCCCCTTTGTCAATAAAAAAATTGGTTTTGGCTTCCCCGTAATGTGTGAAGCCAACAATGTTCATCAAACAGACAAAGTAATACTAGAGAGATAATCACAAATAACAACATTGCCACAAATAACAAGTGCATAAAAGAAATAACTAGTAGTGGAATGTCATACTAAAAGAAAGATACAACCATCACAATCTGCTAATAAATGTCTAACTGTAAAGTTTAGACATAAAAGAAAAAAACTACATAAGATCATCATCTATCAGACTCCATCCAAAAATTTACTAGCTCAAGTTCTTATCACATCAGAGTGTCGTCACCTCCAGGAGCATCCTATGGAAAATATGCAGTAGTAGGATCGAAGTGAGGAAATATCGTCTCATCATCGAACCTGGGTCCAGGGAAGCTGGGGTGATAAAGGTAATTGGATGTGAGGGATCATGAGAGAGACTCCAGTGAAGATCAGCAATGCTGTTCCGCAACACCTGAGCCTGGGTGATATGGCGGAACTCTGAATCAAGATAGCCTTGATGTCGTTGCGCTGAGAGGGCAACGAAATCATCAAAGCGCTGATAGAAGCTAGGGTCAAAACCCGGAACAGGGGCTGGAGCAGCAGCAGTAACAGGAGCCTCGGGGTCAGAATCTTGAACAGGTTCAGCACCAGGAGGCAAAGGAGGAGTAGGATATAACCTAGACCTACTGAGTTCAATGGCAGTGGAGGAGTAAGGACAGGTTTGAAGATCGATTTCAAACCTCCTAAAGATAGAAGCCAAATGCATAGGATAAACAAGGTTGCGTCTTGTATTTCTGCAGTTAAGCATCCATGCCAACATAGTCTTAGGAACAGAAAATGGAATGCCAAAGTGAATGTGGTACATGGCTGATAATTCCAGGAAGGTAATCTCATCAGAGGATCCCTTAAGAAGAATAGAGAATATAAACCTATGGAGTTCATAGAAGTTTTGATTTAGATGCTTGGAGTAAACTCTTCTAGGAACAGGTTTAGGATGACACAAAAGTTCTTTGAAGGAATCAAAGGTGACACCTTCAGGGAATTGAATATGATGAATGTCCACTAAAGCTTCACCTACATCAGGAACATGAAAATATTCACTGATGTTGGTGGCATTGAACTCTAGTTCTTGTCCATCAACACATGAATAGAAGCTGATGTTATCTTTTACTTGCAGATTGCAGTAAAACATATGGACAACATTATCATAAATGTTCTCAGCAACTTCGAAAAAATCATGAAAGCCGAGACGGTTGAAAGTGGGAGCATATTCAGAAAAGATGGTAAGGTTAACACGTGCTCCAGCACAAATTTTGCGACCAAAAAATGAGTCAAACCAAAGGTCAAAAAATTGTCTATCGAAAAAGAGACCGAAATCGTAATCATCAGATAACGTAGGTCGAGCTGTAAAAACATTTGTGGGAACATAGTCAGAGGAGGAGGATCCTGCTTGAGAGGAATCAACCTTTCTCTTTTGGTGTTTAGGTGCCATGGATGAAAAGGAAAAGAGAATAGAATACCTTCTAAGAGGAGGAAGATGGTGGAGAGGATGGCCCACTAGACTCCTGAGAAAGCTCGAAAGGAAGGAAGAGGAGAAGTTCTTTGGAGTATTTGTGGGTATTTCTCGGTAGAAGGATGAAGAAAAGGGAAAGGAAGGAGAAGAATATATAAAGCTAGGATCGGCTGTTCGATTATGGAAATCCGCACAGCGCCGACCGAACTCGGTCCGAACTCGATCAGAGTTCGATCCGAGTTCGGCTGCTTTTATTCCCAATGTCATAAATGCAGTATTTGTTTAAAATTTTGAATTTATAACTGTTGAACATCTTCATTTAACAACTTCTATTATTTTGGGTTAGCTGTAGGGGCCGGATCCCAGCTAGCGGTAGTCCGAAGACTAGTGCACCTCGCTTCAGGCTATTTACACCTGTATGACAGAAGGACCCATTAGGCTTGTACCCAAAATAATTTTCGTTAATAATTTACAAAGTTTCGAGTTATAAAAATAAATTTTAATAAATATACTACATTATGAATCTAAAAATTCAAGTATGCCGAGCTCTCGTCGCATAACGTTAAATCGGTCTTCAGCTAGTGGTTTTGTGAAAATGTCTACTAGTTGATGATCTGTGTCAATAAACTCTAGGCAGATGTCCCTGTGTTGTTGGTGATCACGTAAAAAGTGATGACGAATTTCAATGTATTTTGTGCGTGAGTGACATACATGATTCTTAGTCAGGTTAATAGTGCTAGCGTTATCACAGTAAATGGGAATCTTAGTGTGGTACAGATTGTAGTCTTCTAGGATTTGCTTCATCCACAAAATTTGAGCACAGCAACGTCCTACGGCGATATACTCAGCCTCAGTAGTTGATAATGCTACAAAATTTTGTTTCTTGCTAAACCACTAAGGCATTTTCTAGGAAATGACACGTACCGCTGGTACTTTTACCGTCTACTTTGCATCCTGCAAAATCCACATTCGAGTAACCTATCGGGTCAAAGGATTTGGTTTTAGGATACCACAAGCCGACTGTAGAAGTTCCCTTAAGGTATCGAAAGATACGCTTAACGGTACTTAGGTATGATTCCTTAGGATTTGCCTGGTATCATGCACAAATACAAACAATGAACATAATATCAGGGCGACTAGCAGTTAAATATAATAAGCTACCAATCATACCTCGATACTTATGCTGGTCGACAGGTTTGCCACTTTCATCAGTGTCAAGCTTTGTAGATGTAGCCATTGGAGTTCCGATAGGCTTTACATTTTCGAAGTCATACTTTTCAGTATGTCCTTCGTATATTTGGCTTGATTGATGTCACTCCCGTTTTTCGTTACAGGTATTTTCGTATACGTATACGAGATTTCTGGCATTTATTAGGTGGACCGTAGTTAGGCTTTTGCTTAGCCTAGTCTTGGTTTAATCTGGACTTGGTTTATTAATCGGTTCGGTTTAATTTGACTTGGTTTGGCTTGGCTTGGCTTGGTTTGAGATGGAGAGGGTTGATATACAACCCAACTCCTTCTCTCTCTCTTCATTCACTTCTTCATTTATTTTCTTCATCTTCTTCATTTACTCCTCCCACCTACCAAGTCCTAGGCAAGTGTAACTTGCTTCACGATGGATCTCAAGTTTTATTGTTCCATTCCCTTCCTTACTTGATTTTAAGCCACTTTAGAACTTGACATTTTTCATTTTGGTGAATGGATTCATGTAGATCTAAGTGTGTATTATTTTTGGTTTTCTTGGGTTTTGATCTATTAAACTTTATTATTTTCATATTTTGATTGTTCCATGTTGTAGAGAATTCAATTTTACACAAAATAGACCTTTAAAAAGTTAGATTTCGACGTGTTTTGAGAAAGTTATGGCCAAAAACATTTTTGGCCATTTTCTAGTCTGATTTTGGCAGGGACGATGAATAGTACCGCATGAATAGTACCGCAGCCGCATGAGATGAATAGTGCTGCAGCCGCATGAGATAAATAGTACCGCAGCCGTAGGAATGAATAGTGCTGCATGAATAGTACCGCAGACGCATGAGATAAATAGTATCGCAGCCGCATAAGATGAATAGTGCCGCAGCCGTATGAGATAAATAGTACCGCAGCCGCAGAAATGAATAGTTTCGCATGAATAGTACCGCAGCCGCATGAGATGAATAGTACCGCAGCTGCATGAGATGAATAGTGCTGCAGCCGCATGAATGAATAGTACCGCATGAATAGTACCGCAGCCGTATGAGATGAATAGTACCGCAGCCGCATAAAATAAATAGTGCCGCAGCTGCAGGCATGAATAGTACCGTAGCCACATGAGATAAATAGTGCCGCAGCCGCATGGATGAATAGTGCTACATGAATAGTGCTGCAGCCGCATGAGCATGAATAGTGCCTAATTGTCGCAGAATGCCGCATAGGGCCTATTTTGGCTGTTTTTGGCAGTTTTAAGTCCTATTTGGCTGAATTGTGGCCAGAATTTCTCCCAACTTCCAATAAGAAAGTTGTAGATCTTTTTCTTGGCTTCAAGAATATGTTATTAGCTATTTTATGCAAGTTTTTCTCATTCATGATAATGTAAGAATAGAACTCGATAGTAGCCCGCTGTGGCACACTCTTAACAAGTAAATTGACATGATATATCTCGATATGCTGTTACAAAAAGCTAGCCTGACATGGCAAGTATGAAAGATCTGGATACCGTAGGCGATTGTGTTTGTACAAATAAACTGGTACTGTCTTACATCATGTCCAGGATGGGGATCCCTGAGTACCACGGTCAGGGGTACCTACTGAATTCAACTAAGGCTAATAACTAGAATAATCCAGTATTCATGAAGAGATTTTCCAGCTACAGGCAATCCCGTTATCTGGGCGCTCAAGTGGACTTGTAGCCTACCAGGACACATTTCCAGCACATAGTCACGTGTTACATTCTTCATAAACGGACATTCGACCTGGATAACCGGATGGTCTGCAGGGCTTGTGGCCGTTGGGAGAATCTTATTGCATCTTGCTAGTAACTAGGCCAGTGATAACCCTAGTTAGTTAAAAGTATCAAGCCGTACTCTTGATTGGCCGTGATTGATTGGATGAATTTTATTCCAGCTTAGTCTTATCCTAATCCCGTGCAAGATTGTGATATGACATGATTATTGATGCTTGCCTTAGCAATAAAGATCACGGGTCCAGTTCTGTTCAGGCGAAGGGTTACAACCCTGGTCCTTGTTTGGTTTAAGGGTTGTAACCTGGCTCCCGGGGCACTTCTGTGTCCTCTCTTTATTTATTGTCCTCACTGTACCAATAGTATTTGTCACGACCCGCACCCCGAAGAGGGGCACGAGCACGTGGTTACATCCAGCCTACGTCGCAGTATCGGCGGTAGAACGCTGTATATAGGTGTAAATACTACGACTAAAACAGTTAAATGTACCTGTACAGTATATACACTCTGAATGGAGGTGACATAGCAATACAGTCTCAATCACATAATCAAAACTAAGGTAGATAGCATGAAAAGAGATATGATAGATAAATCAGGAAACGAGTCCAAAATCCAAAAGTCAGAGCTAAACACAATATCCAGAGTCTCAGATAATATAAGTATAAAGATACTACAAACTGAAATGTACTAGCTGGCTCGCAGGCCAGGCAAACCTAACTAAACTATGCTACTCAGGGTGAGCAAAGTCCAGTGGCTCTACCAATAAGCCACGGTGTAAATCTAGCCCATCAGACTCAACCCCATAGTAGGTCGGGCAGTCAGTCTCAGAGTCATCTGTAAAATTTATCAACGGTATCCTGTCAGGAAAATGAGCAAGTACAAACACCAACAGCAGTTCCATATGAATTGAGAAATACTATAAGAGACAACAATAATGAAATACAAGACAAAAGATAGACTTGGGAACCATTTAAAAGCCGAGTTACAACCCTTGAACCAAACAAGGACCGGAGTTGTAATCCTTCTTCCAAACAAAACTTGGTCTCAAATCATGGTACAGTATAAAGATAGGTAGAGCATATGAGAAATGAATCATAGCATGGTAAAAGTACAGTAAGTGAAGGTGAACTAGAAATATAAGATATGACAATAAATGTAAAAAGTGATTTGAACTATTAGAGCGATATGTGATCGGCTAGGGAAGCAAGAGATGGTTATCCACTTGGCCCGGCAATCCGCGGTGTACTCAACGGAGAGTCATGCCGTCCAACCTGGATAACTGGTAATGGGGTGTCTGCTACACCCTACGTGAGGTGAGGGTGTCGCTAGCAAAATATAGTTACAGGAAGGCTTGATCACATAACCCCTAATAATTTCCCCATCCCCGAATAGTATCACGGATCCGGACATGGCACGTCATAACACGGGGTTCAAGAGCAGGGGGCCAGCCCACTCCCAGTGTCTATATAAGTACAGGAACACAGGAATATCACATACTCATATACCAAGAGAGTCTAGGAATAACATCTCATGACAGGATCCGACGTATACTAGTCCGTGAACCGTCGTGTCGGGAATCAAGTAAAATACTACAACTGAATCGGATATAGTAGATATCAAGACAATGAAAACTACCATTGAATGTACTCGCCTGTGGTCCTGAGCTGATAAGGTGAACAGACGCTCAGAGTGATCAAAGACCTAAAATAAGATACTATGAGTCAAACAGGGCTTAACACTGAAAAAGGAAACTAATACAATCCATGAATGCAAGTCTAAGTCAAAACTAGGTCAATCTAGGTCAAACTGAGTCATACTAGGTCATACTGGTTCATATTAGGTCATACTAGGTCACTGGGAGTCATTCCAAGTCAAACTAGGTCAATCGGGGTCAAAGGTTGACTTATAGTTGACTTTTGGTCAAAAAGTCAACTCTGGTCAACTCTTGTCAACTCTCTCTAGGTCAACCCTAGGTCAAACTAGTCTAATGTTGACCAACTGTTGACTTTCAGTCAACTAGTCAACTCTGGGTTGGTTTCGGTCAAATCGGGTCGCTTAAAGACTAAGTCTGACTCTCGGTTGACTTTTGTTGACTTTTGGTCAAAAAGGTCAACCGACGTCAAAAGTAGTTTATGAGCATCATATTTGATCATTACCAACCACGGGAATCAAGTTCTAACTCTATCTTAGACTTCTAACACCAATATCCTATTTCTAGGCAAAACTAGTATTTACCCTTCTAAGGTAAATCCCGATACCTTGCCCAATCCCAAGGAAACCCTACAAATATCCATGGTACTAACCTAGGCTCCTTAGGGTAGCTAGATATCAACCTATCTAGGGTTTACCTACCAAGAAAAATGGGTATCCTAGGTATCTAGGCTATGTTAGGATACGGGGTATTGATTTACCCTATTACCTTAACTATATCATGAATTTACCCTTCTCACACGCTCTACACACAACCCACTCTCATGATACACTCACATAAACCACACTCAAAGGCTTCTCCTATAGGTTTCCTACTAGTTAGACAATAGGCTAACCTATAGGCATCAACTACATATACTAGGCTTTCTTACACACACACACACAATATCTCACATATATTTCTCACAACTACACACACATCCACAATCTAATATAGGACAGGTTTAAGTGGACTGTTGGACTGATTTTGTGGGGATTTTGTGGTGGTGTTATAGGCTAACTATGACAGCCAAGTGGGGCTTAAAGGGACAGCTAAGTGAGGGGTGTTGTAAGGGCTGTTGGAGGCCAAAAATGTGGACTGTTTTGAAGTGTAGGACAGCCACTAAGGGGGGGAAATAGGGACAGCCAAGGGCTGTCCCATGGACTGAAATTGGGTAATTTTTGGACTGTGGGGAGCTGGGTTTGGGGCTGCCATTGGAGGAAAATGTGGGGGAGTTTGGGGCTGTCCTAGAGTGCCAAAATAGGACAGCCATGGAGGAAATTTGGTGGACTGTTAGGGGCTGTATAGGACAGCAGCAATTGGGGGTTTGTTCCCATGAAATGGGACAGCCATGATTGGTTTCCTCCCTCTCTAAAACACTCTACAACACTCCTCTACCCCTCTCTATATCTCCTCTATATCCACTACCAATTCCTTCTCCAACAACCACTCAACATAAAACCAAACACCTACACACACCAACACACACACACACCCCAAGCCATGCTTGGCCGAACCTGTCAAGTCCCTTTCCCAACCAACCAAACACCACACCACAATATATACACTAATATATATATATAAGCCATATAATATATATATATATATATATATAATATATAATATATATTATATATTATATATATAATTATATACATTTTTTTTTTTTTTTTTTTTATTATATATTTTATTTTATATATGGTTATATATAATATATATATATATATATCTTTTATATATATATATATATATCTATATATATATATATATATATATATATATATTATATATAAATATTATATATATATTATCATTCTTATATATATATATATTATATATATATATATAGATATATATATATATTTCATATTATATAATATTTTATATAATAATATTTTCATATATATATATATATATATATATCTATATAATAGATATATATATATATTTATTTATATATATTATATATATATATATATATATATATTATATATATATTATATATATATATATATTATTTGTATATATATATATATATATATATATATATATATATATATAATATATATATATATATATATAATAGAATAGATATATATATATATATATATATATATATAGAGAGAGAGAGAGAGAGAGAGAGAGAGAGAGAGAGAGAGAGAGAGAATGATATATATATATATATATAAAAAAAATAGATATATATATATATATATATATAGAGAGAGAGAGAGAGAGAGAATGATATATTAACCTTATATATATCAAATAGTATAGGAAATGATACATAGGAGAAATCATTCCTAAACAAGGCAAAAATCTGGAATAATATAGAACACACCAAAATCATGCACAAACAATATTCATGTGTCCAAATAGGGGTTTTTTCCTATTGGGACACGGTCCTACATATTGGACACCTCTAAAAATGTCCAAATGGACACAAAATAGTCTCAAATGGAGACACAACCATGGGAAACATTTCTATGGGTTCCTAACCATTCTACATGAAAGGAAAACTAATTTAGAGAAGGGTTTTACCTATTTTGGAGATGGAACTATTGTGGAGCTCTCAAGAAATGGGAAGAACCTTTGGAGAAGAAGAAGAAGAATGTGGATGAGAACAAGTGAAAGTGACTTTCTCTCTCCTCCCCACCCCTACACGTGGCCGGCCACTACATGGCTCCAAACCCCTTTTCACTATTTACAAGTTTGCCCCTCTATTGTTTTATTAGCTCAATACAAGTTTGCTTAGGATTTTGGGGTTAAAAATGTAAATCTAATGTTCTAATTAGGTCTAACCTAATCCATAGGGTCATGACTAATCCCTCTAACTTTTGATGGTATATTGTGGGCCATGGCTAACTAGTGTGTGGGCCCGCTAAGGTCAAAACTACCCGGGTCCCCGAAAAAGTCAAAACAAGTCGGAATGAGTTGAAATTCGAACCCGACTCAAATAACCCCAAAATAATACAATAATAAATAAATAATTCCAAAATAATTTTAAAGTGAAAAAAATTACCAAAATACCCTGTTCAAAACTGGGGGTGACAAATCTATCCACCTTAAAAAAATTTTGTCCTCAAAATTAAAACAAACATACAATGAATCACAATACAGAAACAGAATTATATCTCAGGGCTCGAAGAGATAAGGGAAACGCTCCCGTATGTCCTCTCTCTCCCAGGTAGACTCACCTGGAGAGTGATGCCTCCATGCAACACGAACCAAGGGTTAACCTGGTTCCGGAGCACCTTCTTCCTACGATCCAGAATCTCAACTGGCCGACGTACCGTCTCAGCTGCGACACGTGGAACACGTTGTGTACCCCCTCTAGCGTAGGCGGCAAGTCTAGCCGGTAAGCCACTGCACCGACCCTCTCAAGGATAGTGAAAGGCCCGATGTAGCGGACTAAGCTTTCCGCCCCGCCAAAGCAAATCGTGCCTCGTGTCGGAGAAATCTTCAGGAACACCAAAGCGCCAACCTAGACATAGAACAAGCTCAGCACACAGGACAGACAAATCACAAACAATCACAAACAGGAACTGAAACTAACCACGAACTCTAACGGTTTCCGGTGGCTATCGACCCAATGCCGCTGCCTATCCTGAGCCACCGAAGTCTGTCTCTAATCAGCCTGACCTTCTCAGCTGCATCCACCATCTCCGGTCCAAGCAGCACCCTATCGCCAATATCGTCCCAAGATAAGGGAGTACGGCATCTCCGTCCGTATAAGCCTCGAATGGCGACATCTCTATAGGCCTGGTAGCTGTTGTTGTAAGCAAACTCTACCAGGTGAAGATGATCCTCCCAAGAACCCCCGAGATCTAGCAGACATGTGCGAAGTATCCTCCAAAGTCAGGATAGTCCTCTCCGACTGCCCGTCTGTCTGGGGTGATAAGCGGTACTAAACTTGAGCGAGGTGCCCAAGCTAGCCTGCAAACTCCTCCAGAAGTGGGAAGTGAAATGGCTATCTCGATCTGAAACTATGCTCACAGGAACCCATGCAATCGCACGATCTGACGAACATACAGCTCTGCCAACCTCCCGTAGACAATCACCTGAAAGGCAAAAAGTGGGCCGATTTGGTCAATCTATCAACTATGACCCAAATTGCGTCTTTCCTCCTGGAGATCGTGGAAGTCCGGACACAAAGTCCATGGTGATGTGCTCCCACTTCCACTCAGGAATGGGTAGTGGCTGTAGCAATCCACCAGGCCTCTGCCTCTCGGCCTTCACCTGCTGACAAACCAAGCAGCGAGATACGAACTGAGCCACCTCGCGCTTCATGCCGTACCACCAAACGTGCTCTCTCAATCTCTGTACATCTTGTTGGCACCAGGATGCATAGAGTACTGAGAGCGATGAGCCTCCTGAAGAACCTCCTCCGAAGCTCTCCACTCGGAACGCACAGTCTAGTACCGTGCCGCAGCGATCCATCTTCGGCAATGGAGAAATCATCAAGCCCCTGCCTACACCTGCTCCTGATGCACCTCAGGGCAACATCATACTGCGCTGATCTGACCCTGTCCATCAACTCAGACTGAATCTGTAAACCCACATCTGCACCTCCATGCCTGGAATAATCACCTCGATTCCCAAACTGTCCAGGTCGGCCAAAAGATGACGGTCTGATGTCAGATACATAGCCACTGGATACCTGCTCAAGGCATCTGACTACGTTGGCCTTCCCTGGATGGTACTGCAAGGCGATATCGAAATCCTTCATCAGCTCAAGCCAACGTCTCTGCCTCATGTTCAGCTCCTTCTGAGTGAACACGTACTTCAAGCTCTTATGATGAGTAAAGATCTCACCCGCTCTCCGTACAGATAGTGTTTCCACAACTTCAGGGCAAAGATGACAGCGGCTAACTCCAGATCGTGAGTCGGGTAGTTCTTCTCATGAGGACGTAACTGCCTAGATGCATAGGCAATCACCTTCCCGTGCTGCTGAAGTACACAACCCAGACCCCGGCCAGAAGCGTGCTGTAAATCGAGAAACCACCGGTCCCAGACGGCAATGTCAAGATAGGAGCTGATGTCAACCTCTTCTTCAGCTCATCGAAGGCGGCCTGACACTCCTCAGTCCAGACGAACTCCACGTCCTTCCTGGTGAGTCTAGTCATCGGCTCCGCGATCCGCGAGAAATCCTGGACGAACTTCCGATAGTAGCCCGCCAATCCCAGAAAGCTCCGAATCTCGGCAACTGTACTGGGCGTAGACCAAGACTCTACCGCAGCAATCTTCCTCTGGTCTACTGAGATCCCGTGCTCGGTCACAACATGACCCAGGAACTCGACCTGGTCCAGGAAGAACTCACACTTCGACAACTTCCCATACAACTGCTCCTTCTCAAAGTCTCGAGCACAATCCTCAGATGCTCCTCGTGCTCCTCCGGCATCTTTGAGTAAACCAGGATGTCATCTATGAAGACCACCACGAACTTGTCAAGGTACTGATGGAATACCTTGTTCATCAAGTTCATGAACACAGCTAGGGTTGGTCAACCCAAATGGCATCACTGTGAACTCGTACGGCCGTACCGAGTCCGAAAAGCTATCTTCGGAACGTCTTCCTTCTTCACCTTCAGCTGATGATAGCCGGATCTCAGATCTATCTTCGAAAACACCTTGGCCGCTCAACTGATCGAACAAGTCGTCGATCCTCGGCAATGGGTACTTATTCTTGATAGTAAGGTTGTTGAGCGCCCTGTAATCGATACACATACGTATCGTACCATCCTTCTTCGGCACAAACAGGACTGGCGCTCCCCAAGGTGATGAACTGGATCTAATGCCCTTGTCCTGCAGCTCGTCGACCTGCTTCTTCAGCTCCGCCAACTCGCTGTGTTGACTCTATAGATGTGCTGTGAAATGGCTCAGCACCTGGCACTAGGTCTATAGAGAACTCAACGTCTCTATCCGGCGGCATCCCGGCAACTTCTCGGAAAAACATCCATGAAGTCAGCAATCAATGGATGCGACAATGCCTGCCCCGCCAGTAAAGCTCCGCAGAACCCATCTATCGGCTCAGCTGCTCCTCTGGCAAACACAATCTCTGGCTCTCCCGGCGGCCTAAACAAAATCCTACCACCTCTACAATCTATAGTAGCATGGTGCATGCTCAACCAATCATTCGAGTACCACATCGTACCTCGGAAGGGTATTACGAGCAAGCACGCACCCAAAACTCGGCCTCCTACAGTAACTCTCCCCCTTGCAGATATTGTTGACCAGGATGATGCCCCCCGGTCAATATCTTGTAAGTCCTACCCAAGGGTTCAGCAATAATATTGTGTCTCAGAGCAAAGGAGACAGACACAAAGCTATGAGAGGCAGAATCAAATAAGGTAAATGCAGGGAATGAATCGAGAAGAACATGACCTGCCACTACATCGCCTACTGGCTCTGCCTCCTCCTCTGCTGTCAGGGTAAACACTCTGCCCGCAGGGGCTCCCCTTGGTGCTGCTGGAAACGCTGCTGCTGCGTCTGAAGTGGAGGACCTCTCGCTGAACCGCTGGTCCTCTGGCCGGCTGTGCTCTGTCCTGGACTCCTCTGACTCCTCGAATACGGCAGTCCTTCAGCTGGTGATCGGGCGCCCCACAGTATAGCAGATGTCCAATCTCTTCCTACACCTCTCTAGTGTGCCCTGGCTTCCCGCAGAAGTTGCACTGTGTAGCTGGCCTCTGGCCCTGACCCTGACCCTGATGCTGCTGGGCACGCCCGGTGCCTGCTGGATCTGCAACTGAGGCTGCTGCTGCTGGAACTACCTCTGCTGGAAATGTGGGCACTTCGCTGGCCCTGCACTCGAACTGGCTCCAATAGCATCACTACTCCTCTTCGGCTTTAGGCCGAAGTCCTCCTCTGCAATCTGAGCCTCCATCAAGATCTGCTCAAAGGTCGCATCTCGTCGCCCAGATGTGCGAGTGCGCACTGCATGAATGAGACCCCTCCTGAACTTCCGGGCCTTGTACCCCTCATCCTGAACCAAACTGGGTGTAAACCTGCTCAGGCGGAAGAACTCCGCTGCATACTCGTCCACCGACGAGTTCCCCTGCACCAGACTGGCAAACTGCCCCTCCAAAGCTGTCAAGGCTACATTTTGGTAGAACTTCTCTTAAAGAGTTTTCTGAAGTCCTCCCAAGATATACCTCTCACTAACGCACGCGGATCCGTGCGGTACCAAGTCAGCGCTATGTCAAAGAACAGGCTCGCTGCAGAAGTCACCCACAGACCCTCGGGACCTCTGCCAACTCCAGACTCCGCTGGACATCCTCTAGCCAGTCGTCCGCGTATAGGATACCTTCGGTACCCTTAAACTCCTGCGGGTTCATCTTCCTGAAGTCGGTGTGTACCGGGCCTCCCCTGACCCTGCTGCTGTGCTGGTGCTCCCTGAACTGTAGCCGGTGTACCTATCTCCACTGCTGCCATAGCTAACTGATGCGAGTTCTCCATGGTCTATCGTAGAACCTCTGTCTGACGGTGCTGAGCCTCTTTCTGTGCTCTCTGTGTCTGCAGCTGCTGTAGAAGGGCCATCATCACCTGAGCATCTGCCGGTATCGGAGGCGGCGGTGGAAGAACATCATGAATAACCATAGACGGTCCTGCTGCTGGAGGTGGAAGACCTCCTGGGACTGCCACTGCTACTCCGCAACCGGTGGTGGAAGACCTGCCGGATCTGCCACTGCTACTCCCGCAGCCGGAGGTGGAAGACCTCCTACCGGATCGGGCCTCTCTGGTACAGCGCTAGAACCCGCTGCCTGAGAGCGAGTGATCGTCATCCTGAGGATAGGTTGAAACAAGGAATCAATATGGCACATGATAGGAATATCAAAGACGGACAATTAAATTCAATACAAAAAGAATTTGTCATGGTAATCAAAAGATCAGAATCTCCTAACATGTGATTGAGTAACTCCTATCATACCCTAATCCTATGTCCTAATTGCAGGCTCGTAATTAGTACTCTAAGTCGAGCACCATTACGAGTTCGCACTAGTTGCGACATTGACCTGCATGGGCCACCACAAAATGTATCACGACCCGCACCCTAAAGAGGGGCACGAGCACGTGGTTACGTCCAGCCTACGCCACAGTATCGGCGGTAGAATGCTGTATATAGGGTCTGTAAATACTATGACTAAAACAGTTAAATGTACCTGTACAGTATATACACTCTGAATGGAGGTGACATAGCAATACAGTCTCAATCACATAATCAAAACTAAGGTAGATAGCATGAAAATAGATATGATGGATAAATCAGGAAACGAGTCCAAAATCCATAAGTCAGAGCTAAACACAATATCCAGAGTCTCAGAGAATATAAGTATAAAGATACTACAAACTGAAATGTACTAGCTGGCTCGCAGGCCAGGCAAACCTAACTAAACTATGCTACTTAGGGTGAGCAAAGTCCAGTGGCTCTACCAATAAGCCACAGTGTAAATCTAGCCCATCAGACTCAACCCCATAGTAGGTCGGGCAGTCAGTCTCAGAGTCATCTGTAAAATTTATCAACAGTATCCTGTCAGGAAAATGAGCAAGTACAAACACCAACAGCAGTTCCATATGAATTAAGAAATACTATAAGAGACAACAATAATGAAATACAAGACAAAAGATATATGCGACTTGGGAACCATTTAAAAGCCGAATTACAACCCTTGAACCAAACAAGGACCGGAGTTGTAACCCTTCTTCCAAACAGAACTTGGTCTCAAATCATGGTACAGTATAAAGACAGGTAGAGATATGAGAAATGAATCATAGCATGGTGAGTACAGTAAGTGAAGGTGAACTGGAAATATGATATGACAATAAATGTAAAAAGTGATTTGAACTATTAGAGCGATATGTGATCGGCTAGGGAAGCAAAAGATGGTTATCCACTTGGCCCGGCAATCCGCGGTGTACTCAACGGAGAGTCATGCCATCCAACCTGGATAACTGGTAAGGGTGTCTGCTACACCTACATGAGGTGAGGGTGTCGCTAGCAAAATATAGTTACGGATCCGGACATGGCACGTCATGACACGACACGTCATGACACGGGATTCAAGAGCAGGGGGCCAGCCCACTCCCAAATCAGTGTCTATATAATTACAAGAACACAGGAATATCACATACTCATATACCAAGAGAGTCTAGGACTAACTCTCATGACAGGATCCGACGTATACTAGTCCGTGAACCGTCGTGTCGGGAATCAAGTAAAACACAACTGAATCGGATATAGTAGATATTAAGACAATAAAAACTATCAGTAAATATACTCGCCTGTGGTCCTAAGCTGATAAGGTGAACAGACGCTCAGAGTGATCACAGACCTAAAATAAGATACTATGAGTCAAACAGGGCTTAACACTGAAAAAGGAAACTAATACAATCCATGAATGCAAGTCTAAGTCAAAACTAGGTCAATCTAGGTCAAACTGAGTCATACTAGGTCATACTGGTTCATACTAGGTCATACTAGGTCACTGGGAGTCATTCCAAGTCAAACTAGGTCAATCGGGGTCAAAGGTTGACTTACAGTTAACTTTTGGTCAAAAAGTCAACTCTGGTCAACTCTTGTCAACTCTGGTCAACTCTAGGTCAACCCTAGGTCAAACTAGTCTAATGTTGACCAACTATTGACTTTCAGTCAACTGGTCAACTCTGGGTTGGTTTCGGTCAAATCGGGTCGCTTAAAGACTAAGTTTGACTCTCGGTTGACTTTTGTTGACTTTTGGTCAAAAAGGTCAACCGACGTCAAAACTAGTCTATGAGCACCATATTTGATCATTATCAACCACGGGAATCAAGTTCTAACTCTATCTTAGACTTTTAACACCAATATCCTATTTCTAGGCAAAACTAGTATTACCTTTCTAAGGTAAATCCCGATACCTTGCCCAATCCCAAGAAAACCCTGCAAATACCCATGGTACTAACCTAGGCTCCTTAGGGTAGCTAGATATCAACCTATCTAGGGTTTACCTACCAAGGAAAATGGGTATCCTAGGTATCTAGGCTATGTTAGGATACGGGGTATTGATTTACCCTATTACCTTAACTATATCATGAATTTACCCTTCTCACACTCTCACATTCATCTACACACAACCCACTCTCATGATACACTCACATAAACCACACTCAAAGGCTTCTCCTATAGGTTTCCTACTAGTTAGACAATAGGCTAACCTATAGGCATCAACTACATATACTAGGCTTCCTTACACACACACAATATCTCACATATATTTCTCACAACTACACACACACACAAGCTAATATAGGACAGGTTTAAGTGGACTGTTGGACTGATTTTGTGGGGATTTTGTGGTGGTGTTATAGGCTAACTATGACAGCCAAGTGGGGCTTAAAGGGACAGCCAAGTGAGGGGTGTTGTAAGGGCTGTTGGAGGCCAAAAATGTGGACTGTTTTGAAGTGTAGGACAGCCACTAAGGGGGGGGAATGGGGACAACCAAGGGCTGTCCCATGGACTGAAATTGGGTAATTTCTGGACTGTGGGGAGCTGGGTTTGGGGCTGCCATTGGAGGAAAATGTGGGGGAGTTTGGGGCTGTCCTAGAGTGCCAAAATAGGACAGCCATGGGGGAAATTTGGTGGACTGTTAGGGGCTGTATAGGACAGCAGCAAATGGGGGTTTGTTTCCAGGAAATGGGACAGCCGTGATTGGTTTCCTCCCCTCTCTAAAATACTCTACAACACTCCTCTACCCCTCTCTATATCTCCTCTATATCCACTCTACCAATTCCTTCTCCAACAACCACTCAAACATAAAACCAAACACCTACACCACACCAACACACACACACCCCAAGCCATGCTTGGCCGAAACCTGTCAAGTCCCTTTCCCAACCAACACAAACACCACACCACAATATATACACTAATATATATATATATATAGTATATATATATAATATATATATATATATATTATATATATATATATATAGTATATATATATATATATAAGCCATATATATATATATATATATATATATATATATATATATATATATAAGCCATATATATATATATATACATAAAAAAAATATATATCTATATACATATATAGAGAGAGAGAATGATATATATAACCTTACATATATACAAATAGATTATAGGAAATGATACATAGGAGAAATCATTCCTAAACAAGGAAAAAATCTGGAATAATATAGAACACACCAAAAATCAATGCACAAACATATTCACGTGTCTAACTAGGGAGTTTTTCCTATTGGGACACGATCCTACATATTGGACACCTCTAAAAATGTCCAAATGGACACAACATAGTCTCAAATGGAGACACAACCATGGAAAACATTCCTATGGGTTCCTAACCATTCTACATGAAAGGGAAAACTAATTTAGAGAAGGGTTTTACCTATTTTGGAGATGGAACTATGGTGGAGCTCTCAAGAAATGGGAAGAACCTTTGGAGAAGAAGAAGAAGAATGTGGATGAGAACAAGTGAAAGTGACTTTCTCTCTCCTCCCCACCCCTACATGTGGCCGGCCACTACATGGCTCCAAACCCCTTTTTCACTATTTACAAGTTTACCCCTCTATTGTTTATTAGCTCAATACAAGTTTGCTTAGGGTTTGGGGGTTAAAAATGTAAATCTAATGTTTTAATTAGGTCTAACCTAATCCATGGGGTCATGACTAATCCTTCTAACTTTTGATGGTAATATTGTGGGCCATGGCTAACTAGTTTGTGGGCCCGCTAAGGTCAAAACTATCCCGGGTCCCCGAAACAAGTCAAAATAAGTCGAAATGAGTTGAAATTCGAACCCGACTCAAATAACCCCAAAATAATACAATAAATAAATAAATAATTCTAAAATAATTTTAAAGTGAAAAAATTACCAAAATACTCCTGTTCATGTAAACTGGGAGTGACAGTATTTGAGACAGGTTTCTATTCAGGTGAAGGGCTGCAACCCCGGTCCTTGTTTGGTTTAAGGGTTGTGACCTGGCTACTTGAATGGTTTCTTCGTACTCAGTTTACTGTTGTTATCTCTATTATTATCAGTTCTTTATTTATTTATTATCTTTAATATTCTATTGTGATATGCTGGTTTTAGTTCCTGAGTGAAGCCTCCTTTGTGGCACTTGCTCTTTCTGGGGTCTGACCCAGCTGGTTTTGTGTGGCCAGAAATCGGAGCAGCACCAGAGGATCCACCTGTCTTTCAGCCAGATGGTGACCACTAGGCATAACCCTGGAAACGAGTGGGTTTCTTTTTGTCCTCCCACTTTATTGTAAAATTATTCTTTTGAGGCGTTTAGCCGATGAGCACGTGTTAGCTCGTATTGCACCTTTATTTACTGTCTGCCTACGGACTGTAACATGATGGACAGATCCTAGGGTTGATCATGTATGACTAAACTCTTGCTAGTCCTGACATTTTATAACGACTAGCTACATGATCATCCAATATGTAATATTTGGGACGCCTTGCTATTATATATTTGGTGCTCTGACATCTTGTAACTATTATTGCTTGCTTGAGATTGAGACAATAGGCTTGTTCATGACCATAGAAGACTGTTGGCTTGTAGTTAAACCCTCATGTATCTAGACAGCCGTGACCGTATAGCGAGGTGGGTTGTACTTCAATATACGTAGCTGGCTATGTACGCTCCCGCTCTCCAGTATTCTGGTTCTGGGCGTTACATGGTTTTAGTGGTGGCCCATACAGGTCTTATAAATCAAGGTATGTGAGGGTTTACCGAATAGATGTCTCAATCAGTATTCGCCCTTGATCTCTGCTCGTATCTTCAAATCCCTGAGAATCTTGACCTGATCATATGCTTGTATCGTTGAGCTGTCCTGGTCCTTCCTTATTGTTCCCTATGTCGTCTTCTTCAGCGACATTGTTCCTGGACCTGCCGATCAGCAAGGCGGAGCACCTCCCGTGGACCAGCTGCAACCTGGAGATCAAGCCCAGCATTCAGGAGTAGCCTCCAGGGTCGTACCTACCGGAGGAGAACCACCAATTCAGCCCGTCCAGCCTGCAGAGCCTGATGATGGCACTTTGGTGGGTCTCATCAGGTCCCTATTAGCTTCCCAGGAATGTCACGGAGATGCCTTGCACCAGGTGGTGGCAGATGCTTTGACCAGAGGAGGTCATCAGGGTAATAGCGAGGCTAACAGCTTCAAGCGCTTGAACCTTCCCTTCTTTGACGGCAGTGAAGATGCGATCGCTGCAGATGTATGGCTTCATGACACAGAGGTGATTCTAGAAGCAGCCAGGACTCCAGAGAACGAAAAGGTGGCCGTGGTGCGCCTGCAGTTATTGGATCTTGCCCGCAGCTGGTGGGCGGCACAGGCCGTTAGATTAGTGGCCCCTATTGCCTGGGCAGTATTCAGGAAAAGATTCCAGACCAAGTACTTCGATGCTGTAGCTCGGTACGATCTACAGACGAGGTTCACCAATCTAAAGCAGATGGACAGGACGGTCGATGGATATGTGGCCGAGTTCTCCAGGCTTAGTCGGTTTGCTCCCACCTTGGTGGCGACCAAGTTCGATAGAGCCCAGCGGTTCCTGCAGGGGCTCCACCTAGAGATTTTATTAGCGGTGGAGCAGTTTAAGCATCAGACTTTTGATGCAGTGTTGAGAGCAGCCCGGAGACATGAGTATACCTTCCAGAGGATCGTGGATAGGACCGAAGGTCGGAAGCGATTTCACGGCCAGATGAATCAGTCATCACCACCAGCTCCAGCAGCCAGGGCTTTGACCAATGGAGCTCCGAGGCGGGCGGCCTCAATGACGTCGGTTCAGCATTCCACCCCGACGCACCCTCAGCAGCAGAAGCAGAAGCAGTCTTCCATAGTGGGATGTTCACACTACGGGAAGCCAGGGCATGTGGTATCAGAGTGTCGCAGAGCACAGGGTTTGTGCGTGGTTTGTGGTGCCCCGGACCACAGGATTGGGAGCTGCCCGAACAGGGGGAGTTCATCGGCCTTCTCTAGTCCTTCAGTTAGAGGACCAGCACCAGTCCACCAGCAGCAGCAGCTGCAGTACCTGTTTTCGAGGCCATTGTCGATACAGGCCCAGGCATTCCAGCAGCGGAGACCGCAGCAGTATGCCCAAGCCCAAGTCCTGATCCAGAGCAGACAGAGGAATTTTCAGCAGAGGGGACCCGCACCCAGAGTACATGGTCAAGTGCTGGCCTTGACCATGAAAGAAGAAGGATTAGCACCAGGAGAGGTAGTGGCAGGTACTATTCTCGTTAACACCTTTTCAACTTCAGTATTATTTGACTCTGGTGCATCGCATTCATTTATGTCTGCACGATTCGCGACATGGGTAGGACTGGAGCCCGAGTCATTATTAGTAAGGCTCAATATACTTACTGGTAATGGACTTGTGGGAGTAGATAGAGAGTTTTCCTCGGGTCGGATCGTAGTTAGCGGTAGAGAATTCCCTGCTAGATTAATAGAGTTCCCGATGGCCGATTATGATGTGGTCTTAGGGATGGATTGGATGAGGGACCAGTATGCTAGGATAAACTACCACATTGGCAGGGTTATTTTTAGCATTCCAGGCGAGCCGGAGTTTTCTATCTTCCGAGGCGAAGTTAAACCTTCTCCTTCCGTATTACGAATGACAGTAGCAACAGTGCAGTTACCTCGGATAGTCGAAGAGTTTTCAGATGTTTTCTCAGAAGAGCTTCCAGGGATGCCGTCAGAGCGAGAGATCGAGTTTACCATCGACTTGATTCCCGGGACAGCCCCAGTGTCAGAGAGAATCTACAGGATGGCGCCATCAGAGCTAGAGATATTGTACAAGTTGATTGAAGAACTCAGAACCAAGGGATTCATTCGTGCTAGTGGATCACCTTGGGGAGCCCCCGATGCTTTTTGTGAAAAAGAAGGATGGTACGTCCAGATTATGTGTAGATTATCGTACCTTAAACTCTGTGACAATCAAGAACAGATACACTCTCCCGAGGATAGATGACTTGTTTGATCAACTCAAGGGGGAAGCAGTATTCTCGATGATCGACTTGCGATCAGGATACCATCAGATCAGAGTCAGAGAGCAGGACATCCTGAAGACAGCTTTTAGATCGAGATATAGGCATTGGGAGTTCCTTGTGATGCCATTTGGAGCAACCAATGCGCTGGCAGTATTCATGGACCTCATGAATCGTATCTTTATGCCTTATTTGGATCAGTTCGTGATTGTGTTCCTAGACGACATCCTAGTCTACAGCAAGAGTGAGGTGGAGCATGAGCAGCATCTCCGTGTGGTTCTTCAGATTCTCAGAGAGCAACAATTGTATGCCAAGTTCAGTAAATACGAGTTCTGGCTCGATCGCATTTTATACTTGGGTCATATCATCACCCGAGGAGGAGTTGAAGTGGATCCCCAGAAGATTGTGGCTATTGAAACGTGGTCGGTACCTAGCACAGTGGCAGAAATTTACAGTTTTCTTGGCTTGGCCAGCTACTAGCGGCGATTTGTTTCAGACTTTGCTCGAATTTCAGCGCCATTGACCCAGTTGACCCGCAAGGATGTGTAGTTTGCTTGGACAGCAGAGTGCCAGGATTCTTTTGAGAGGTTGAAGCGAGGCTTGATGACGGCTCCTATTCTCACGCTTCCAGATGGAACCGGAGGATTCTCAGTGTATTGTGATGCTTCGGGCAAAGGTTTAGGATGTGTTCTGATGCAGCATGGGAAGGTAATAGCTTATGCGTCACGACAACTTCGTGATCATGAGAGGAATTACCCAACCCATGACTTGGAGCTGGCAGCAGTAGTGTTTGCACTTAAGCTTTGGAGGCACTACTTGTATGGAGATAGGGTGGAGATTTTCATCGACCACAAGAGTCTAAAGTATGTGTTCACCCAGAAGGATCTCAACATACGTCAGAGGAGATGGCTAGAGCTGCTTGTAGATTATGACATCAACTTACAGTATCATCCTGGGAAGGCCAACGTTGTTGCAGATGCATTGAGGACGAGAGCTGGAGTTTATTTTCTCACAGCACAGCCAGAGTTATTAGCCAATCTTCGGAAGATGGGAATAGAAGTTGTCCTTCCTACCAATGTGGCATTGATGGCCAGCATGCAAGTTCAGTCCACTATAGTCGAGAGGATCCGGATGGCACAGTCAGCAGATTCCAAGCTTCAGCGACTCAGAGCAGAGTGTGAGGCAGGACGAAGACCAGAGTTATGCATTCATGAAGACGGTATACTTCGACATGGGAAGCGTCTTTGTGTACCCAGTAGAGATATCAGACAGGAGATCATGGCAGAGGCTCACAGGTCGCAGAATTCCATTCATCCCGGCGGTACGAAGATGTACCGTGATATTCGTCAGCACTTTGGCCACCACTAAAAACGTGTCACGACCCGCACCCACTGTTTGGATACGAGAACGTAACAACGCCCAGCCTACACCGCAGTGTCGGCGGTAGAACGCTGTCCTAGGTCACATCATCTAACAATATAATGCTAAGCAGTTTATACTCCCGAATGGGGGTGACATAGCAGACTCAATCACATCTAAGGTAGAGCATGATAAAGATAGATAAAACATGAAATCCAAAAGAGGTACAACAGAGAGAAATCTAAGTGTCTAAGATACACAAACCCAGAAATACATCTCAAATCTCAAAACTCAGATACAGTAATCCACAAAGTAAATACAACTCCAGACAAAATAAAATAACTATCTAAATAACCTCTACTGTGTCTCCTCTAGGCTAGCAGGCAATCCCAGGCCATCTGTAAAATTTATCAACAGGTCCAGTCAGGACATGAGCGAGCACATTACATCTCAACAGTTCATAGCAGGTTAGAAAATATAATCATACAGTAAAGTAAGATACAGGTACTGAAAGAAATGCAGTATGTAAACAGAGAGAGAGCTGTAATAGAAATATCTACTAATAATAATGACTAACAGTGGCTAGTGAGTAAGAGTACAATATAGACATGTAAATGGCATAGGAGATTCTGATGCTACACTATGGAAGAGATTCTGATGCTACACTACTTGGATAGTATTCACATGTCTATTTCTACTCCCCCGTACCCCCAATCAATACACAAGGATCCAATCAGGTTATGTTATGATTCTATGTAACAGCCCCCGAAGGGTGGTAAGCCCCCGAAGGGTGGTACATAGTAGTCCCAAAAATGGGGATTCTAGGAGACTCTGTGATCATAAGAGTATATGTCACAAGTGATCAAAGAATCTGTGAAGCATAGCGATACGTCATGTAAGTGAAACGCACAGAACATGTAGTATCCGATGCTCCCTAAGGATAACATCTCAAGAAGGGATCCGTATAGTACCAATCCGTGTGACCAACGTGACAGTACAAGTAAAGTAATTTAATACAGGAAATAATTCTAAGCAGGATATAAAATGATCAGAGAATGTACTCGCCTGATAACCTGAACAGCTGATAAGTATAGGGGGTCCAACTGAAGCCACAGAGTCCTATTTAAAGCAACACAGGTTACAAGGTGTTCAAGTTGTAATAAATGAATCTCTATAATCAATCTACATTATCCTAGGTTCTTCTAAGTCAAAAATAACACTAGGTCAACTCCGGTCAATAATTTAGTCAAACTAGGTCAAGTGTTGACTTACAGTTGACTTTGGGTCAACTGGTCAACTCTGGTCAAACAGGGTCAACTTTTAGTCTAATTATAAAGTGTACTTCGTTATTTGTACGTCGAAACTTACGTCACGCAAATCAAGATAAGAAGATTATCGGTAAAGTTGATAATCTTATTATAGTGATCCACGTGTTCAACTTGTCAATTTCAGCGATGTGAGATCACTGGAATTGACAGATCTCAGTTTCGTTGTACTAATCCCGAAATATGAACATTATAAGAATTAATTATTAATTAATTATAAAAAGGTTAAACTTAGAGAAATTATCAACAAACATTGTCGGACGATGAAATAAACATCGCCAACGTGTCCAGAATGGTCAAATTAGCTAGGATAGCCTTCCCATCGGTCCAATTTGGACACAAGGGCAAAAAGGTAATTTCGGGTCAAAATGGTATCCGTGTCGGAGCCGTTTTGCACCGAAAAACGTGCAAGAAAATAAGTCTATAAAATATAGCAAATTATATGTCCACGAAACCAGAATGACGATACGAATCCAACGGTATCTCCAGAATTGGATTCCGTTGACCCGATCTCAATTTGGTTCGTTGACCAGAACTTGGAATTCTGGTTTGCACGAAAATGCGTACCGGAGCCAAAGTTCTTAAAACTCAGCAAACTACCTGTCAACGAGTCCAGAATGATGATACGAACTCAACGGTATCTCCGGAATTGGATTCCGATGAGCCGATCTCAAAATGACCTGTTGACCCGGATATTGGTATCCGACTTGTACCGAAATACGTGTCCGATCCAATGTCCACCAAAACCTAGCAAATTATATGTCAACGAGTCCAGAATGACGATACGAACTCAACGGTATATCCGGAATTGGATTCCGATGAGCCGGCGTCAAACAGTCCCGTTGACCCAGAATATGGAATCCACTTTGTATCGAAAAACGTGCCAGGGCCCACGTTCTCCAAATCTAACAAATTTTATATAAAAATATGCCAGAATGATGCCATAAGTCTACTGGTGGTGTCAGAAATGAAATCTGGAGTCCCGTGTTCAAAAATGGAGTTTTACAAGTTGAAAATTACGAATTCGAACGGCCAACTTTGGCGTCGAATTCAACCAATCAAATAAGCTCACAATGAAACAAAACTGGAGGGGTAGTAAGAGGGTTATACCAGCTTCATATAGGAACTGGTAGCATGCCAAACGGAGCTGCGGTGGAGGAGATACATGCTGACGAAGTTGGCCCCGCGAAACTGTCCAAATTTATTACAATTTAAACGGTCAACTTGGTGGCCGGTTTTGATGTATCAAACGATAAAATTAACGGACAAAAATTGACAGGAGTGATGGTGGATATACCGAGATTGCGACGAAGCGAAGAAAACGCCGATCCAACGGTCGGATTTTCGGAAAAACGTGCACGAAGTTGCTACGACGGAACGCCAAAATGAACTTGATTCCGCGCGCGTCACGACGGGACGTCGTGTAAAACGCACGAATCGCCTCGACGGCACGTCCCGGAGGACGGTGGCTGTCAGGGGACTGAGCGTCGGAGCTCGCCGGAGGGGGGCCACCTACGGGGGGGTCGCCGGGGCACGATGGCCGGCGGCGGCGCGGCTAACACGGCCAGCGCGAGCACGGCCAGGCTTGCTGCCGCTGCTGCTGTGTTGTGCCAGCGCACGCGCGGAGGCACGGCGAACGCGGTGGTGGACGGCGGCTAGATGGAGGTGGTCGTGGGGTTGCTATGGTGGTGGCGGCCATGGTGGCGGTGGTGAGGTGATTGGTTTAAGTGGTGGTGGTGGTGCGGCTTGAAAAGAAGGAGGAGGAGGAGATCGGGTTGCTGTGGGTGAGGTCGACGGTGGCCAACGGCCAGGCCATGGCGGCCGGCCAGGGGATGAGGTGGGGAGATGTCGGGTGTGAAGGTGGTGGTCGGGTGCTGTTGGGTTTGCATGGTGATGTTGTTGAAGTTGTTGTTGGTTTTGTTTTGTGTTGGTGAAATAGTTTTTGAAAGAGAGAGAGAGTGAGATGTTAATGATTAATGAGAGAGGGAGAGAGAGAGAAAAGTGGCTCTCCTAGAATTTAGGGCCGGCACACTTGCTGTGAGTGAAAGTAAGATAATAGAGGGTTAGGATTAATTAGGGGGGATCAAATGGCTAGGATCAAATGTGTAGGAAATAGGTTATCCCATGGAATTTAAATCAACAAAAATTCCCAATAATATTATAAATGGGTAGAATGAGTAATTGATATTTTTGGGCAAGAAAATAAGAGGGTGTCATGATGGAAGAGCAACATGGAGCTAGGCTGGACTCGGTGGAGCCGGGTTGGGTCAAACCGGACATTGTGCAAAAATCGAATTAAAATTAGGTGTTGATGATCATGGGTAAATAAGTAGCACATGGAGATTCCAATAAATGGGACGCAAGTGGAAGGCGGATAGTAGGCTCAATGTGGGCCATGTCCATAATTGGGGCTGACAGGTTTTGGTCGACAGGGGACCCACATATCAAATTGGAAGATAAATGTGACACCGTAGGGGCGAAATAATATCGGGTCACGTATCGAGAAAGTTGTGCAAAGCAATTGGAGCATCAAAATGGCATGTCTGAGTGGGACACGAAGGTCAAGGGTGAAGAGCGTCTCGAGTAGATCATGCATGATGAGTTGGTTTCAAGAAACTGACTGGTCTTGTGCTCCCAAATGAAAAGTCACGGTAACGTGCTAAAAATAATCAAGGAAAAGAGTGGGAAAAATAATTAATGATCAAATGGTCTAATTCGACCCGAAGTTCAGCAAAGCAGAAAGAGCACAAGGGAACAAGTCTGAGTGGGACACTATATACCATCATGAAGGTAATCCTGTCCTACTCCAAAACTCGTGAAGAAGATTTCCAGAGTTGAACATCCCTGACACTCTAAATATCAATGGCACAGGAAAAGTACACTTAAGGAAAAAAAATACAGAATAAATTATTTATTAAAAACTAATTCAATCAGAAAATTTTAAAAAAAAATCAACCCGAATTTTAGGGTGCTCACATCCTACCCACCTTATAAAAATTTCGTCCTCGAAATTAAAATTGTTCATACTCCTTCTAGGTCAAACCCCCAATCAAAGTCCCAGATTTAAAACAAATCATGTGATCAAATCAAAAAGTAAAACCCACCGTGAGGGTAACGAGTAGTAACAGCGCCCAGCAACGCCGCAGTGTCGACGGTAGAACGCTGTCTAGGTCATGAACTATAACTAATAACATGAATATACTCTCCAAAAGGAGGCCAACACAGAGGTACAACTCAATCACAATCTAAGGTAGAATGTAGCCACGATGGAAATAGATAAGAAATCCTCAACGAGGTACAGCAAAAATAATAACAAAGTCTCAACATCTCTACAATAACAAGACTGAAAATAAAGACAACAGTTAAACATGAAAAGAGTACAGTCTAAGTATCTACTCTATATAGGGTATCATCCTGAGCAGCTACCTGCACCTCCCCAGGGGTCCAGGTCGCGAGTGTCAACTAGGCAAGCTCCAAGTAAGGTGCAGGGTTCCTCATCATCCTCTCTAAATTTTCAACAGGTCCAGTCAGGATGGGAGCTGAGCAC
Organism: Iris pallida; assembly: GCA_029216955.1. Lineage (NCBI taxonomy): Eukaryota > Viridiplantae > Streptophyta > Magnoliopsida > Asparagales > Iridaceae > Iris > Iris pallida. The sequence continues at coordinate 206,507 of JANAVB010044748.1, forward strand.
AATACATCTCATGCAGTTCATATCATGTCAGGAAATATAAAGCAGGCAATAGAATAAGATACATAAAATGCTGTAAGAAGATGTATATGAAAACAGGAGAGGTATTTGATAACTGGAAATATATACATGATAAGTAAGAACTGTAAGTGACTAGTGATTTAGAGTACGAGATGGCATGTAATTGGCTTAGGTTGTACATGATAAAACATGGAAGTAACAGAGTGTACATGATGGGTAAATCACATGACCATTTATACTCACCTCTACCCACAATCAATACACAAGGATCTATTCAAGTTACGTTACGGACATGATGTTTTGGTTATACAAGAAAACATGAGGAAACATGAGCGTACATGAAAGAACATGAGAGTACATGAACGTACATGTAAGAACATGAGAGAACATGAGTGTACATGAATAACGCAGAAGCAAGGAATATATGATGTACATGAAACACATGTCATAAAGTATCCGATGTGCCCGCTAAGGGGGATAACATCCCAAGAAGAGATCCGTATAGTACCAATCCGTGATGATAACGTGACAGCATCAAGTAAAAGTAATCTAGAGCGAGAATATAATTCGTGACAAGTATGAAACGATCAGAGAATGTACTCGCCTCGTATCTGAATGTCTGAAGTAAATGTACTGTCCGAGATGAGGTACCTGACTCCTAGTTAGAGCAACACAAGTCAAGATGTATACAGAGGGTGATATATGAAATGTACAATGCATCTGCATGCTGTCTAGGTCAAACTAGACTAAAGTCAACACTTGGTCAACTCCAGTCAACTAGACTAGTCAAACTAGGTCAACTAGGTCAAGTCCTAGCCCAACAAGTCAAATAAGTCTCACTAGGCCTAACCAAGCCTAGTCTAGCAATCACACACAATCAACCCAATCACAAGGCTATACAAGCCAAACACAAGCCACACATCAAGGCACATTCATATATGTTATTTATCAACATTGTATAATGAGAGAGAAAGGGTTGCAGGTTTATCTATGCGTGTGTGAACATGGAGGTGCACAACAAGGGAAATCAAACACTAGATATAGATTACCTTAGAATATGGCACAAGTTAACAAGGTTACATCTATTTACATTTAGGAGTAGACTATTTATGATATATGTAACATGTATCTTTACTTTACAATTATCTATATATATCCACATACATATATAGAGAGAAAGGGCATGTGTGTGTGTTAAGCTTGTGTGTGTGTGAGAGGAGAGAGTGCAACAGTGTGTGTGACAGTTGAGTGAAATAGTGAGTGCACAGTGTCAGGAAGGTAATATAGTGTGTGTGTGTGTGACTATGTGTTAAAGGAAAAATGTGTGTGAAGTGAAGGTGTACAGGAAAGTGAAGGAAATGAACCCATTGCAAATATCTATATTAGGTACATACATACTAGGACAATATATATATATATAGATATATATATATATATATATATATATATATATATATATATATATATATATAATACACATACATGTGTTATATAATATAACTATAATATATAAACCTATAGGCTATAAAAAAAAAAAAAAAAATATATATATATATATATATATATATATATATATATATATATATATATATATATATATATATATATATATATATATATATATATATATATATATATATAATACACATACGTGTGTTATATATTATAACTATAATATATAAACCTATAGGCTATATGTGTATACCATACCACCATATATGTTAATACATAAAAATATACAAATGCATAGAGAGGGGGCACTCAAGTACATGTGCATATGTGTATGTGTGTCATAGACTTAGGCATGTGTGTGTGAGATATCATAAGAGTGTGTGAGGGATTAGTGATAAACCTGTGTTCAGTGAGTGGTGTACATGTGTGTTAGCCATGAATGAAAGCGTGTGTGATGAGTGAAACATGTATGAGCGGTGAGTGAATACTAGAGAGCAATGAGTGTGTGTAATGTTAGTGAGGAAGTTGTGTGATAGTGTAACATGTAAGAAAGATTAAAAAAATCAGTGAAGAAAAGGATGGAAATCAATTTCCAGTTATCAAATACCTCTCCTGTTTTCATGTACATCTTCTTACAGCGTTTCATGTATCTTACTCTATTGCCTGCTTTATATTTCCTGACATGATATGAACTGCATGAGATGTATTGTGCTCGCTCCCGTCCTGACTGGACCTATTGAAAATTTTACAGAGGATGATGAGGAACCCTGCACCCTTACTTGGAGCTTGCCTAGTTGACACTCGCGACCTGGACCCCTGGGGAGGTTCAGGCAGCTGCTCAGGATGATACCCTGTATGGAGTAGATAGCTTAGACTATCCTCTCTTTTCATGTTTAACTGTTGTCTTTATTTTCAGTCTTGTATATTGTAGAGATGTTGAGACTTTGTTATTTATTTTGATGTACCTCAGTCCAGGATTTCTTATCTATTTCCATTGTGCTACATTCTACCTTAGATTGTGATTGAGTTGTACCTCTGTGTTAGCCTCCTTTTGGAGAGTATATTCATGTTATGTAGTTATAGTTCATGACCTAGAACAGCGTTCTACCGCCGACACTGCGGCGTAGGCTGGGCACTGTTACGTACTCGTACCCTCACGGTGGGTGCGGGTCGTGACACATTTTTAGTGGTGGCCCATGCAGGTCGAGTTTATGTAGTGGTATTCGAACTAGAGTATCACTACAGCCTGCAGTAGGATTAGGATATTTTTTTGAGGTACTCAATCACATTAGGAAAAACTCTTAATCAGATTCCTTTTATTCAATTTGCTACTTATTGTTTTTTTCCTTGAATATAAACTGTCATCCTTTGAATTTTCGCTTCATTCTCAGAAATTGTTTCTTGTTTTGATCTGTCTTCATGATGGTTATGAAGACATGATCTCATCGCTTCGGTTCGGGGGATACTATCGAGAGGCTGGCCACCTCTCGTCCTGTTCATCAGGGCCTCGAGACCGTAGCTCCTATTGTGCCGACTCAAGTTGGCATTTCTGCTATATTGGAGGTGCACCTCTATCTGTATAGAGATTTTCTTCCGTCATTTCTGATTTCTCTCAGCAGCAGTGATTCATGCAGCATCAGCAGCAGACCAAGGAGCTATCGTCAGGACAGTCAAGGATGCACAGACCATTGGAGATCTTGCTGTAAGTTCCGTTCTTCTCAATTCCATTTTCGGAATTGTCTTTTATAACTACCTTGAAATCCGATTCCATCTGTTCCTTACTGATTTATTAAGTTTGTCATGTTGTTCTTTGTTATGTTGTTTTTCTTCAGAATTATATGGGCTAGGTCACCTAAATCATGGGATCTAGAATCTTCGATAGTCGTGGTTAGTTGGCATAGTGAGGACATGTAGTCAGATTTTGGATGTATTTCTTGGGTATGAGAATTTAAGGTTTTCGCCGTCGCATGCGGCAATGCAAAAATTTTAAATACCATGAACCTAGAGGTACGTACCTTAGTCAAGGACTCTGTGATTATCGTAGCCTTGCTCACTAGCATGATGAAGACTCTAGACAACATGATTTTGGGCAGACGCATATGATTAGCAGATTGTATCTTGAGAAGGTTTAAAACACCATACCCTTTTTATTGTTATAGATGACTTAGGAGTAGGGATATTTAGTTTGTAGAGCTTGTTCATAGGTGGTTCCTTCATAGTATAATGATATAGTGACTTGTAGAGTGTTTGTACCCTAGAGGTGATAGTTAGCATTGGTGCTAGAATAGTAACCCATTGCAGATAATTCTCCTGTTATCTATAATATCAACCAGTTTACACATATAGGATGTTAGTATGCCATACAACCTTGATGATTATTTATTGTTTTCCTTTATCCTTCCAGTGAGGCACCCAGTGACCAGAGCCTGACCTTGAATATAAGTTGTAGTTCACCTAAGACTAAGAGGTCTATATATATAGATGATATACTTAGGATATATGTGATGGGTTGTTGTTCTTGAGCATATATACGTAGTATTTGGGATTTGTGTGCTTAGCTTGTGGGTAATTAGTTATGGGTGACTTGATAGGATTTGGAAGTTAAGAGCTAGTCTATTATAGAGATTTCTTTGCTAATCCCTAGTTGCCAACACAAGGTAGCTAGCATAGGTAAATCCTAAGAAGTTGACCAGCTGATGACCAAGTACTAGGGTGTTGAGAAAATTGACTAGTGATTGACCCTTGACTATGTTTGACCTAGAAGAGGTGTGATCATCTTAATTTCGAGGACAAAATTTTTATAAGGTGGGTAGGATTGTAACACCCAGTTTTCCAGAAGAGGGTAATTTTGAAATTTTGTAATTATAATTATTATTAAGGATATTTATTTTATATTATGATTTTTAGTAATTTTTAATTATTTTTTAAACTATTTAAATTTATGACTTGTGATTTTTGGTGTTTTGCTAGTGAGACTTATTAGACTTGTTGGGCTAGGACTTGACCTAGTTGACCTAATTTGACTAGTCTAGTTGACTGGAGTTGACCAAGTGTTGACTTTAGTCTAGTTTGACCTAGACAGCATGCAGATGCATTGTACATTTCATATATCACCCTCTGTATACATCTTGACTTGTGTTTCTCTAACTAGGAGTCAGGTACCTCATCTCGGACAATACATTTACTTCAGACATTCAGATACGAGGCGAGTACATTCTCTGATCGTTTCATACTTGTCACGAATTATATTCTCGCTCTAGATTACTTTTACTTGATGCTGTCACGTTATCATCACGGATTGGTACTATACGGATCTCTTCTTGGGATGTTATCCCCTTAGCGGGCGCATCGGATACTTTATGACATGTATTTCATGTACATCATGTATTCCTTGCTTCTGCGTTATTCATGTACACTCATGTTCTCTCATGTTCTTACATGTACGTTCATGTACTCTCATGTTCTTTCATGTACGCTCATGTTTCCTCATGTGTTTCTTGTATAACCAAAATATCATGTCCGTAACGTAACTTGAATAGATCCTTGTGTATTGATTGTGGGTAGGGGTGAGTATAAATGGTCATGTGATTTACCCATCATGTACACTCTGTTACTTCCATGTTTTATCATGTACAACCTAAGCCAATTACATGCCATCTCGTACTGTAAATCACTAGTCACTTACAGTTCTTACTTATCATGTATATATTTCCAGTTATCAAATACCTCTCCTGTTTTTATGTACATCTTCATACAGCATTTCATGTATCTTACTCTATTGCCTGCTTTATATTCCTGACATGATATGAACTGCATGAGATGTATTGTGCTCGCTCCCGTCCTGACTGGACTTGTTAAAATTTTTACAGAGGATGATGAGGAACCCTTCACCCTTACTTGGAGCTTGCCTAGTTGACACTCGCGACCTGGACCCCTGGGGAGGTTTAGGCAGCTGCTCAGGATGATACCCTTTATAGAGTAGATAACTTAGACCGTCCTCTCTTTTCATGTTTAACTGTTGTCTTTATTTTCAGTCTTGTATATTGTAGAGATGTTGAGACTTTGTTATTTATTTCTGCTGTACCTCAGTTGAGGATTTCTTATCTATTTTCATCGTGCTACATTCTACCTTAGATTGTGATTGAGTTGTACCTCTGTGTTGGCCTCATTTTGGAGAGTATATTCATGTTATGTAGTTATAGTTCATGACCTAGAACAGCGTTCTACCGCCGACACTGCGACGTAGGCTGGGCGCTGTTACGTACTTGTACCCTCACGGTAGGTGCGGGTCGTGACAATATTCGTCAGCACTTTTGGTGAAATGGCATGAAGAGGAGATAGAACGGTTTGTCTCTCGATGTTTGGTTTGCCAAGTTAAGGCTGAACATCAGAGACCAGCTGGACTACTTCAACCATTGCCGATTCTAGAGTGGAAATGGAAGCATATAACCATGGATTTTGTGACTGGATTGCCTAGATCCCCGGCTGGCAAAGACGCTATTTGGGTTGTCATAGACAGGCTCACGAAGGTGGCTCACTTTCTCCCGTTCAGAGTTGGTCAGTCGACGGCTCAGCTAGCGGAGATGTATCTCCGACAGATTATCAGATTGTACGGTGTACCAGTCAGTATCACCTCGGACAGAGATTCCAGATTTACGTCGCACTTTTGGTGTAGCCTGCAAGAGAGTTTGGAGACTCGCCTCCAGTTCAGCTCAGCGTATCATCCACAGACAGATGGTCAGTCAGAGCGTACCATACAAACCTTGGAAGAAATGTTGAGATCTTGTAAGCTCGACTTCGGTGGTTCGTGGAAAGATCACCTGCACCTTATAGAGTTCTCGTACAACAACAGTTTCTAAGCTAGTATCCAGATGGCACCGTTCGAGGCACTGTATAGTAGGAAGTGCCGATCCCCGCTAGCATGGAACGATGTCGGAGAGAGGTAGATGCTCGATCCAGAAATGATTGCTCAGACCGTTGAGGTGGTCCAGAGAATCAGAGATCATCTTCGAGTTGCCCAAGATCGCCAGCGTCATTGGGCCGATTCTCATCGGCGCCCTCTTGAGTTTTCTGTCGGCGACCATGTATTCCTGAGGATTTTGTCTAACTATGGCGTCATTCATTTCGGCGTGCGGGGAAAGCTTAGTCCTAGGTATATAGGGCCATTTGATATTCTGGATCGAGTAGGAGATGTATCCTATCGTCTCGCTCTTCCACCATCGCTACGTGAGGTACATAACGTATTCTATGTATCCCAACTGCGACGGGGTATCCCGGACCCGAGCCACATCCTGGATCATTCTGAATTGGTTGTTGGTACCAACCTTTCGTATGAGGAGAGGCCCATGTCAATATTGGACCGAAGAGAGAAGACACTCAAGAATAAGACTATCAAGTTAGTCCGAGTTGCTTTGGGTCATCACTCTTTGGGTTAGTCAACGTGGGAGCGTGAGGATGATATCCGATCACGATATCCCAACCTGTTTGACTCGTGAGGTATAATATCTTTCTTATGCCTTACACTTCGAATCCTTGCTTGCATATTTGATTGCTTAATTGATTGCTTAGCTGTAGATTGCATATGATAGTGTAACTTGTCCCGACACCTCTAGCCTCTTTAATTAAATTCTGAGGATGGAATTCTTTTAAGGTGGGTAGAGTTGTCACTCCCGTTTCCCGTTATACGTATTTTCGTATACGTGTACGAGATTTCTGGCATTTATTAGGTGGACCGTAGTTAGGCTTGTTTTGCTTAGCCTAGTCTTGGTTTAATCTGGACTTGGTTTATTAATCGGTTCGGTTCAACTTGACTTGGTTTGGCTTGGCTTGGCTTAGTTTGAGATGGAGAGGGTTGATATATAACCCAACTCCTTCTCTCTCTCTTCATTCACTTCTTCATTAAATTTTTTTATCTTCTTCATTTACTCCTCCCACCTACCAAGTCCTAGGCAAGTGCAACTTGCTTCACGATGGATCTTAAGTTTTATTGTTCCAATCGCTTCCTTACTTGATTTTAAGCCACTTTAGAACTTGACATTTTTCATTTTGGTGGATGGATTCATGTAGATCTAAGTGTGTATTATTTTCGATTTTCTTGGTTTTTGATCTATTAAACTTTATTATTTTCATGTTTTGATTGTTCCATGTTGTAGAGAATTTGATTTTACACAAAATAGACCTTTGAAAAGTTAGATTTCGATGTGTTTTGAGAAAGTTATGGCTAAAAGCATTTTTGGCCATTTTCTAGTTCATCTGTCCTGATTTTGGCTGGGACGATGAATAGTGCCGCATGAATAGTACCGTAGCCGCATGAGATGAATAGTGTCGTAGCCGCATGAGATGAATAGTACCGCAGCCGCAGGAATGAATAGTGCCGCATAATAGTACCGTAGCCGCATAAGATGAATAGTACCGCAGCCGTATGAGATGAATAGTGCCACAGCCGCATGAGATGAATAGTGCCGTAGCCGCAGGAATGAATAGTATCACATGAATAGTACCGTAGCTGCATGAGATGAATAGTATCTCAGCCGCATGAGATGAATAGTGCCGCAGCCGCAGGAATGAATAGTGCCGCAGCCGCAGGAATGAATAGTGCCACATGAATAGTACCGCAACCGCATGAGATGAATAGTGCCGCAGCCGCATGAGATGAATAGTGCCGCAGCCGCAGGCATGAATAGTACCGCAGCCGCATGAGATGAATAGTGCCGTAGCCGCATGGATGAATAGTGCCATATGAATAGTGCCGCAGCCGTATGAGCATGAATAGTGCCGCATGGATGAATAGTGCCACAGAATGCCGTATAGGGCCTATTTTGGCTGGTTTTGGCTGTTTTAAGTCCTATTTGGCTGAATTGTGGCCAAAATTTCTCCCAACTTCCAACATGAAAGTTGTAGATCTTTTCTTTGGCTTCAAGAATATGTTATTAGCTATTTTATGCAAGTTTCTCTCATTCATGATAATGTAAGAATAGAACTCGATAGTAGCCCGCTGTGGCACATTCTTGACAAGTAAATTGACATAATATATCTCGATATGCTGTTACGACAGCTAGCCTGACATGGCAAGTATGAAAGATCTGGACACCCTGGGCGATTGTGTTTGTACAATAAACTGGTACTGTCTTGCATCATGTCTAGGATGGGGATCCCTGAGTACCACGGTCAGGGGTACCTACTGAATTCAACTAAGGCTAATAACTAGAATAATCCACTAGTCATGAAGAGATTTCCCAGCTACAAGTAATCCCGTTATCTGGGCGCTCAAGTGGACTTGTAGCCTACCGACGAGTAGGGCACATTTCCAGCACACAGTCACGTGTTTGCATTCTTCATAAATGGACATTCGACCTGGATAACCGGATGGTCTGCAGGGCTTGTGGCTGTTGGGAGAATCTCATTGCATCTTGCTAGTAACTAGGCCTGTGATAACCCTAGTTAGTTAAAAGTATCAAGCCGTACTCTTGATTGGCCGTGATTGATTGGATGGAGTTTATTCCAGCTTAGTCTTATCCTAATCCCGTACAAGATTGTGACATGACATGATTATTGATGCTTGCCTTAGCAATAAAGATCAGGGGTCCAGTTCTGTTCAGGCGAAGGGTTACAACCCCGATCCTTGTTTGGTTTAAAGTTTGTAACCTAGTTCCCGGAGCAGTTCTGTGTCCTCTCTTCGTTTATTGTCTTCACTGTACCAATAGTATATGAGACGGATTTCTATTCGTGTGAAAGGCTGCAACCCCGGTCCTTGTTTGGTTTAAGGGTTGTGACCTGGCTACTTGAATGGTTTCTTCGTACTCAGTTTACTGTTGTTATCTCTATTATTATCAGTTCTTTATTTATTTATTATCTTTAATATTCTATTGTGATATACTGGTTTTAGTTCTTGAGTGAAGCCTCCTTTGTGGCACTTGCTCTTTCTGGGGTCTGATCCAGCTGGTTTTGTGTGGCCAGAAATCGGAGCAGCACCAGAGGATCCACCTGTTTTCTAGCCAGATGGTGACCACCAGGCGTAACCCTGGCAACGAGTGGGTTTCTTTTTGTCCATCCACTTTATTGTAAAATTATTCTTTTGAGGCGTTTAGCCGGCGAGCACGTGTTAGCTCGTATTGCACCTTTATTTACTGTCTGCCTACGAGCTGTAACATGATTGACAGATCCTAGGATTGATCATGTACGACTAAACTCTTGCTAGTCCTGACATTTTTTAACGACTAGCTTCATGATTGCTTGCTTGCTTGCTTGCTTGAGATTGAGACAATAGGCTTGTTCATGACCATAGGAGACTGTTGGCTTATAGTTAAACCCTCATGTATCTAGACAGCCGTGACCGTATAGCGAGGTGGATTGCACTTCAATATACGTAGCTGGCTATGTACGCCCCCGCTCTCCAGTATTTTGGTTCTGGGGCGTTACAATTGATGAATGTTCCTTTTGAGTGTTGTTTGATCTGAAGTCCTAGGAAGAAGTTCAGCTCTCCCATCATACTCATCTCAAATTCACTCTGCATACACTTAGCAAACTCTTGACAAAGTTTTCATTAGTAGAACCGAATATAATGTCATCAACGTATATTTGTACAAGAAGAATGTCATCATCTAAAGATTTAATAAACAAAGTTGTATCAACTCTTCCTTTTGAAAAGTCATTATCAAGTAAGAAGGCACTTGGATGTTCATACCAAGCACGAGGTGCCTGTTTGAATCCATAGAGTGCTTTCTTAAGCTTGAAGACGTGATCAGGTTTTTGAAAATCTTCAAAGCCAGGGGGTTGTTTCACAAAAACTTCTTCTTTTAGAAATTCGTTCAAAAATGCACTTTTCACATCCATTTGAAATAATTTAATATTATTAAAACATGCATATACGTAAAACATGCGGATAGCTTCTAGTCTAGCAACATGAGCATATGTCTCGTCATAATCAATACCTTCTTCTTGACTATAACCTTGTTCTACTAAACGTGCTTTGTTGCGTAGAACTTGTCTATCTTCACTTAGTTTATTACGGAACACCTATTTGGTACCAATTATCGATTGACCAATAGGTTTAGGAACGAGTTTCAAACTTAGTTTCTCTCAAATTGATTAAGTTCCTCTTGCATGGCATTAATCCAAAACTCATCATTAAAAGCATCTTCTATATTCTTAGGTTCTATTTGAGAAATGAAAGCTACATTTGCTACTATTTCAGAATCTCTAAGAGAGGAGCGTGTACTTACACCTTTTGATACATCACCTATAATGAGTGTCTCTGGATGATCTGGTAAGAACTTCAATAATTCAAATTTATGAGTCAGATCTTCCACAGGACTCTTATCGGTTTTTGCTTGTACACCTTCATCATCACTGTCGCTAGATCTGTGACTATTGAGCTCATCAAAAGTAACGTTAATAGATTCTTCAACAATTATAGATCTTTTATTAAAAATTATATATCCCTTACTCTTAGCAGTATATCCGAGAAATATCCCTTCATCTGCTTTAGAGTTGAACTTACCAAAGTTGCCCTTGGTGTGCAGGATAAAACAATGACATCCAAAAACTTTGAAATAACAAATATTTGGAATCCTTCCGAACCAAAGTTCATAAGGTGTTTTCTTCGAGATGGGTCGAATTAACACCCTATTTAAAACATGACAGGCTGTGCTAAAATCTTCTGCACAAAAATATTTAGGAAGATTATACTGATTCAGCATGACTCTAGCCATCTCGCTTAGAGTACGGTTCTTCCGCTCCACAACACCGTTCTGTTGAGGAGTTCTAGGACAAGAAAATTCGTGGTAGTATCCACTATCTTCATAAAACTTTTTGAAATTAGTATTTACGAATTCGCCATCATGATCACTTCGGATACGAGTAATCATGAAGCCTTTTTCGTTTTGTACCTTTTTACAAAATAACTGAAATTCAAAAATAGCATCACTTTTGTTTGATAAAAAGTAAACCCAAGTAAAACGAGAGAAATCATCAGCAATAACAAATGCGTAGAGCTTACCGCCAAGACTAGCGACTCTACTAGGACCAAACCATATGTATCAACTGCAAAGGTCTAGAAGTACTTACAGCTTTGATGGATTTAAATGTAGACCTATGTGCTTTGTTCTTTTCACAGTCAGCACATACCATATCTCTCTTGAATGGAATCTCAGGGAGTCCTTTTACCAGCTTCTTAGTGCTCAGTCGTGAGATAGTGTCCATATTAGCATGTCCTAGTCTCATATGCCATAACCAGCTTTCATCTAGATTAGCTACTAGGCATCTTCTTGCATTATTAGTACTCTCCAGAAAGAAAACATAAATATTGTCCTTCTCTAATCCCTTCATATACGGGATTACCAGATGACATATCATATATGGTACATTTGTCTTTTACAAAGTTGATACCATAACTATTATAGCCAAATGACTTATGCTTAATATATTATGTTTCAATTCTGTAACTAGACAAACGTCTTTTATTACAGGATAAGAAGATATACCAACAGTGCCATTGCCAATGATATCACCTCTCATATTATTTTCGAAGGAGACGTATCCTTCTTTCTTCATCGATAGCGTGATGAACAAAGATACATCACCAGTCATGTGCCGTGAATATCCGCTATCGAGGATCCACTTGCTTTTAGCATGAGAGGGTTGAAGGTCCACCTACAAAACAAGTAGATAAATCCTTTGGTACCCATTTACTAAAGGGTCCATATTGATTAGTCTTAGGTCTCCAAAATAATGTGCGATTGTCAACAAGTTTTCTTGCTAAACAATACTGTGATATGTGTCCATGAGTACCACAATATGTGCAAGTGAGTTTTGAAACAGTGTTAGTGGAATCTGTGTTGACATGCCTATTTGGTTTCTTTGAAAACCTATAAGTGAAAACATGGTGATAATCGTGTTTCTTTCGTGCTTTCTGAGTTTTAGCCCTCTTAGGTGTATGCTTAGCATTATGACTAAACTTAGACTGTGTCACAGGTATTGCCTGTTTGCCTAATTTGATTTCTAACTTTTTAGAAACCGCAAAAGACTCTTCATATTTAGCAGTCATGTCTAAGAGTCTTTGTTCTGTGACTAAGTGCTTCTTCTTCTCTATGTCATATAACTCTAGTATTTTGACGTAGTCTCTTTCTTTCTTTCAACTTTGAGGATAGCCTCATGATAGTCTACTTTAAGCTTGGCTATCTCTTCCGTGTTACCGGTAGTAGACGTCTCTTTAATGTCTTCAATAAGACTGGACAGTCTAGCTATCTCGGTTGTGTATGCCTTAATCTCTTTTCGAGATTGCTTATACTTGTCAAGCACATTTCTGTGTTCTTCAAGCAGTTCGCCGAAGGCATTTCTAATTCATCGAAAGTAAAATCGTCATACAAAGGGTTTGAGGATACCTTATCAAAAGCCATAAGACAGACATTGGCATTTTCGCAGGGTCAGTCGTCTTCCTCTGTATCACTAGCATCGCTTTCATGCCAGATACTTGTGTTTGCATACTTTTGATTGGTTGTAGCTTTTTTGCTTGATCTTGATCTATCGTATGGACTGCTTTTCTTCGAAGTTGGACAGTCCTTCTTCATATGCCCTGATTTCTTGCATCCAAAGCATATTGTTTCATCTTTATTACTTTCTTGGATATCTCTCTTCCTTCTGTTTGATTTCTCAAACTTTAGGAATTTTCTGAAGTTCTTTACTAGTAGGGCTTGTTCATCACCACTTGATGATTCTTTCTCAGAATTATTGTATGTAGATTTTCTGGCTTGAGCTTTAAAAGCAATAGATTTTTTCTTTTAGGGTTGCTTCTTCAAACTCCTGCAGATCAAGCTCATGGGTCATGAGCTTGCCCATCAGTGTTTCCAGAGACATGGTAGTGAGATCGTTTTCTTCAATGATTGTTATTGCCTTTGGGTTCCAGTTCTTGGTAAGAGCCCATAGTACTTTTCTGATCTTCTCATGATTACTGTAATCCTTACCAAGAGATTGCAAAGGATTAGTAATATCAAGGAAATGTGTGAACATCTATGTAATTGACTCACCGGATTTTATCTTAAAAGATTCATACTCATGTGTTAGTTTACTGATTTTGGATTCCTTCACTTGGGAAGTACCTTCATGAGTTACCTCAAAAAGTTTCCAAATCTCATGAGACGTCTTACAGGTTGAAATTCTGTTGAACTCCATTTTGTCAATTCCACATAACAGTGCGTTGATGGCACGAGCATCTAGACTAGCCTTTGCTTTTTCAGTCTCTGTATATTTTTCATGAGGCTTGTCTACAAGCAGTCCATCAACTACTGTAGGTGCCGGTTTCTTATAACCGTCAACTACTATAGACCAAAGATCAAAGTCAAGTGACTTTAAAAAGAATGTCATCCGTATTTTCCAGTAGGTATAGTTTGTACCATCAAATAGTGGAGGTCTATTTGTGGATTGCCCTTCACCGTTGAATATTGATTTTATGACTGCCATATATACTCTCTGAGGTTTGTTATATTAGAATATAACCTACTCTGATACCAATTGTATGACCGTTGAGAACCTCTAGAGGGGGTGAATAGAGTGAGTGCGAGTGCAGCAGAAAATAATCACCAATTTAAAATTATAAACAGATAACTATGGAAGTGAATAAGAGACAGTAAATAAATATAGCAAGAGATAGAGAGATCAAACTCAGTGACACAGCGATGTATACTGGTATCCCTCTGAGAAGACTAATCCACTCTTGAGTACTCTTGCTCGATGTTAATCCACTAAATCACAAGGTAATTGAGAGCTTGCAGTCTTTTACAATACCGTGCTTGGTGACAAGTGCACGACCAACTTTACAACACCGTGCTTGGTGACGAGCGCACGACCGGCTCCACAACAGAGATAGTTTCTATACTTTGAACAACCTCTTTACAACTCTTGAGAACCAAAAGACTCTAGATCGAACAGATATTACTGGCTTTTGGCTAAGAGAAGTTTAGGTGTGATATGAAAGATTTTGATCAGATGAAAACACTTTTTGAAGAGAGAAGAGAAGATGAAATTGATTGAGTGATTTAGAACGAGAAATTCTCTTCTATTTATAGGTATTTTCGGGGACCGAACTCGGACAGAATTCGAGCAGAGTTCTGATGCAAAGATTTCGCAAATGAACGTTGCATGCAGATTGGAGGTAACAAATATTTAAATTCAAACTGTCCGAACTCGTCAGAGTTTGGACCGAACTCGGGCCGAACTCGATTTGAGTTCTGTCTCACGTAAAAATATAAGACATTTGTCAAATTTTGTTGCAGAAGAGAAATTAAATTTTTGGTAGGTAGACTTTGGATAGGTAGGCTGTATAGGAAAGTGGATTATGATTAACCTAAGCCAGTATTATCCAGTCGATCTTACAATTTATATCCTAGACTCAATAAAGATAAAATACATAATAAATTGTAAAATGATTCAGACTAGATTCCAATGAAAATAAGCTTCAGAATGATGATTTACGTGCTTGCTGATGTAGTAGTACGCTTGTTGATATTGATTTCACAAGACCTGAAATGATTAGCAGCAGTTCGTTTATTTTGTGTATTGACTTAAGTTTATGTCGATTATTACATCGGGTGTGACCATGGAATGGGCCAACAATCTCCCCTATTTTGATAATTGACAAACTTGAGTTTATACCAAAACATATCTAAATAGAACAAAAAAATACCTGAAAAAATATAGTTTGGGTATTCTTTCTTTGATTGTTGATTTTGGTCTTACGTTCTTTCTCCCCCTTTGTCAATAAAAAAATTGGTTTTGGCTCCCCCGTAATGTGTGAAGCCAACAATGTTCATCAAACAGACAAAGTAATACTAGAGAGATAATCACAAATAACAACATTGCCACAAATAACAAGTGCATAAAAGAAATAACTAGTAGTGGAATGTCATACTAAAAGAAAGATACAACCATCACAATCTGCTAATAAATGTCTAACTGTAAAGTTTAGACATAAAAGAAAAAAAACTACATAAGATCATTATCTATCAGACTCCATCCAAAAATTCACTAGCTCAAGTTCTCATCACATCGGAGTGTCGTCACCTCCAGGAGCATCCGGTGGAAAATATAGCAGCAGTAGGATCAAAGTGAGGAAATGTCGTCTCATCATCGAACCTGGGTCCAGGGAAGCTGGGGTGATAAAGTATGGTAACTGGATGTGAGGGGTCATGAGAGAGACTCCAGTGAAGATCAAGCAATGCTGTTCCGCAACACTTGAGCCTGGTGATATGGCGGAACTCTTCTATTTATAGGTGTTTTCGAGGACCGAACTCGGGCAGAATTCAGGCAGAGTTCTGATGCAAAATTTGCAAATGAATGTTGCATGCAGATTTAGAGGCAACAATATTTAAATTCAAACTGACCGAACACGGTCAGAGTTCGGACCGAACTTGGGCCGAACTTGGTTTGAGTTCTGTCTCAGTAAAAATGTAAGACATTTGTCAAATTTTGTTGCAGAAGAGAAATGGAATTTTTAGTAGGTAGACTTTGGATAGGTAGGCTGTATAGGAAAGTGGACTATGATTAACCTAAGCCAGTATTATCTAGTCGATCTTACAATTTATATCCTAGACTCAAGAAAGATAAAATATATAATAAATTGTAAAATGACTCGGACTAGATTCTAATAAAATAAGCTTCAGAATGATGATTTACGTGCTTGCTGATGTAGTAGTACGCTTGTTGATATTGATTTCACAAGACCTGAAATGATTAGCAGCAGTTCGTATATTTTGTGTATTGACTTAAGTTTATGTCGATTATTAAAATCGGGTGTGACCATGGAATGGGCCAACACCATTATCGTGTAGTATAAACTTCTAAGTAATTTTGAGGTATCTCATAATTTCGTTCATAGCTTTCCAGTTGTTCCACACCCAGATTGCTCGTGAACCAACAACATCCCCACATAAAAGCAATGTCCACTATAAGTAATTACATACATTAAACTACCAATAATGCTTGAATTGTCCATCTGTCTGACAGGCTTTCCTGAATTTGGCTTCAGCTTATTGTCACACCTATAAGAAATATTAATAACATATGAGCATATTTTTGAGATGTATTAAGCTTGTGACAAGCACATAGCTTTCGTACGATCTTTA
Organism: Iris pallida; assembly: GCA_029216955.1. NCBI lineage: Eukaryota > Viridiplantae > Streptophyta > Magnoliopsida > Asparagales > Iridaceae > Iris > Iris pallida. The sequence continues at coordinate 223,093 of JANAVB010044748.1, forward strand.
TCCCTAGACTAATATCAAAATCTCCAAAATCATTCATATTAAATTTTGATGAGACTAACATCTTGGTCACTGTGTGTCACGATCTACGCCCGATGTAAGGACACGAGAACGTAGGTATCCAGCCTACGCCGCAGCATCAACGGTAGAACGTTGTCTAGGTCTACTACATAATCTAACACATCACATGAATATTATCATAACATGTCAATATCTCAACTCCAAAAGGAAAACAAACAATGATAATATCCATTCTCAATCACGATGACTATAAAGAAGATAATGACACGATCATGATATAAAGACATGATATGAATATCCATGAGAATTTAACATAAACATAACACAAGCCCAAAATCAGAGGCTAATTAAGAGTAAACTATCTCAAATAACATACGTCTGAGATAATAACATGGCAAGAATCATATAGCTGGAGACAAATGCAGTACTAAACTAATGTCTAACTGAGTCGCTACTAGAGCCTCCTCGGTTAGAGCTAAGCCCTCCTGAGTCTCCTGCAAGCAGCCCTCATCTACACTGGATCCATAATCGGTAGTACAAAAATTCTTAAGGTCCTCTGAAAAAATTATCCAGTCAGGATTGGAGCGAAGCACAAACTCTAACAGCAGTTCCAATTATATGATAAATACTATAAAACAGTAATAGTGAGTGTAATACATGATGAGCATATAAAATTGTACCATAACTATCTAGCATATCATGTAATAAGAATGAAAAGACTGAGTAATAAAGAGCATCGCAAAGGACATGAAAGAACTGAACTAAATGTATTTTGAATCATCATCTCCAACAAGTATTCTACTAATAACAAAGTCCACAACAGTACGGCTGAATCATTAGGGTACCGTATGATTGGCTATCCACAATAATACAAGAGTACAACTCAATCTAGTATGATTGGCTATCCATAATATCACAATAGCACGACTCAATCCAACAGGATGCTATCCACGATATCACAATAGTACGGCTCGGTCATACGAGTAACATATGATTGGCTATCCAAAATAGTACAAGAGTACGACTTAATCCAACATGATTGGCTATCCACAGTAGCACAATATTACGGCTCAAACATACGGGTAACGTATGATTGGCTATCCATAATAGTACAATATAGTGTCAACACATGAACAAGGAGATCGAAGTGTACAATAAGATACGAGAACAGTATGTATATCAAGACAGAAACCATAACAACTAACTCGTGTAACCATCGTGTCAGGAATCAAGTAGAATATCACTATATACATGAATCATAACAATATTAGATATAGAAACTATAAGAGAATGTACTCACCTGATATTTGGTGTGATATATCAATGGTACCCGAAATAGTGCCTCAGAGACCTAAATATGAATATCAATATCAATTTGTGTTTTGGAATCATAAACATGTTATACTAGCTTAATAATAGGTCTCCAAGTTATTTCTAGGTCAAACAAACTAGGTCAATACCTTGCTAACCTATGTCAAACTAGGCAATACCTAGGCTTTTAGGTCCATACCTTGCCACACCAAGGTATTCTAGTCTATACTAGGTCATACCCTATGTAACTACCTATATTGTATGCACATGGGCTCAACAATGCAATACCTTGTCTATTTACCTTAATATATTCATACACATGCATCATTATACCATACCTATACTTTGTATGCATATGTACCCATAACCTTGATTTACCAAGATACCATACCCCCAAAATATGTGGTTATAGTTGTATGCTTATAGGCACTCACATAACTAACCACCTGTCAATATTCTTGTACTCTACCAACCATCCCATATCAAGTATCCTCTGGTGTATCCTCACCAAATCCTAGGATACACCCATATACATATCTCATTCCCTTCATTCCTAACTTACTAGCTACACCCTCCCTTCTACACTCACACTCTCTTACTCTTGTACACAGATCCCCTCATTCTACCCACATGTACATGTGTAAAAAACATACTACACTCTCTAATAGCTGCTGCAGTTGCTCTATTTCTACTGACTGCTATTGATTTCTCCTACTTCCACTCCTACTGTTGTCTACCCTTTACACATTTATTTCCCTTCCTTAACTGTATATGCTACCTCTTCTACTGTTGGTACTACCTCTACTACTTTCTACTCTTCCTATTTTGGCTTCTGTTCTCCCATTGTTGTGGTTGTTGCAACATTGTTTGCTGCTGCTGCTGCTGTTTCACAAATGTCTCTACTGCTGCCCTCACCTAGCAGCAGGGCATCATTCCCCCTCCTTACCTACCTCAATTTGTTGTTGTATATTGTTGCTCCTGTTGGCATTGCATTTGCAATGCAGTAAGCCCCTGCTGTACTGACTGCTTACCTGGCTAACTACTACCTTTTATTGGCAGCTGCCAAAACTGCTTGCCTATCCTAATGCTGCCACTGCTTTCCTCCATATATATATATATATATATATAATATATATATATTATATATATATATATTATATATATATATATATGGAAAACAGTGACAACATTAGGATAGGCAAGGGTTTTGGACAACTGCCATAAAGGCTAGTTAGCCAGGTAAGCAGTCAGTACAGCACTATATATATATATATATATATATATTATATATATATATATATATATATATATATAATACTGTTTTCCTCCATATATATCATATATATATATATATTATATATATATATATATATATATATATATATAGATATTATTATATATATATAAAATATATATATATATATATATATATCACAATATAGCTAACTATCTAGATATATCTATTTACCATCTATCTATCTATCTACTTATCCACATCTTATCCCTCTAACACATGCACACACAAACAACCACACACACACACATACTATCACATGACACCTATGAACCTATAGCTCAAACCAAGGCACACTCACACCTATGTAACACCTTACACTCTCAATCTATCCAAAACAACATGTGCACACACTCTCTAGGACACCACACACATGTGTACATGAGAACACACACACAACAAACCACTACAAGT
>JANAVB010044749.1:0-48920 GCA_029216955.1 Iris pallida
GAATAGGAGGCGAGATAGTCGAATGAGAAGAAGGGAAGAAGGGAGAGCAGATGGGTCCAGAGCCATGGTGGAGGAGGAGAAGTAACATTAAGCAGTTTCCGCCGTAACATCTCTGGCTCTGCTAGCAACTGAAGTCCAGATGCTACAAAGGACGATCCTTCGCTGAGATCGACTACCAACACCCATCAGTCAAGTTCATTCCTATATGAGTATTCCAATGCCATAGAGAAGCATCAGTTTGTGACCTCCTCTATGGCATGGAATATACTCATATAGGAATGAACTTGAACTGAGGGTGTTGTAGTCGATTTCAGCAAAGGATCGTCCTTTGTAGCATCTGGACTTCAGTTGCCAGCAGAGCCGGAGTTGTTACGGCGGAAACTGCTCTCATGTTACTTCCTCCTCCACCATGGCTCTGGACCCATGCTCCTCCTTTCTTCCCTTCTTCTCATTCGACTCTCGGCCTCCTATTCGGCCTATATTCTGATATGCGTTTGATACGGTCTACCTAACCTATATACTGATACTAATCTGATACTCTCTATATAAGTACATCCGGCTTACTAGCTAGCGGATCCACCAGTTACATGATTATATACTAATTATGTTAGATTGTGATACTAAGTAGCCTCGTCGTAGGCTAGCGTGTTATCCACAAGTTTAGTTTTCTTACGATATGAGTATCGGTATCGGGCTATTAATCTTAGTTTAGTTGTCTTACGATACAGATATTCACATCAAATCGAGCATGAATTATTACTTTATTGATCGTACATGGATGTACAAACGACAACACGAGAGCAGAATTGGTGTGAGTGACAATTTTCAGGCAGGTGTGGAAGTATTTCTTAAGTATGCCATGAGCAAAACTCAGTAATGGACGATAACAAAATCAAGTGTCCATGTGTTAATTGTCACAATAGACGTTCGAAGAAGTGATGACTGTGAGAGATCATTGACCCGTAAGGGTTTCGTACGTGATTACGGCCTGTGATCATCGCAAGGTGAATTATATTCAGAAAGACAGGCTGCAGAAGCTGGTACTTATGCTTTTGATGATAATGCTGCAACGGATGTCCGCGAAGACGACGGATGCTCTGTGGATTATGGAGACATGCAGAACCTTGAACGAGATATGGTGTATGCTGCGGCAGGGCCTAATTTTGATCCGGAGGATCCTAATCCCGAGGCAAAGGAGTTCTATGATATGTTTAAGGACGCAGAGACTCCTCTATATCCTGGTGTGTGAGACTCATTCCGCACTGTCAGTGACGATGCGGTTGTTGAACATAAAGTCCGATTTTAATGCCACAAGCTTGCTATGATCGGATCACATTGTTAACTATGAGGTGTTACCGAAGGAATCAAAAGAGCTCCCAAGAAATTCTATAAGTCAAAGATGATGGTCCGACAACTGGGACTGGGGTACGAGAAGATAGATTGCTGTCGCAACGGATGCATGTTGTATACAAAGAGAATTGCGTATTAGAAAGTTGTTGGTTCTGTAATGCGGATCGTTACAAGACAGTACAGGAAAAAGGAAAGTCAACTAGAAAACGACGTCCTTACAAGTATATGCATTACTTGTCGAACACGAAGCACTTACAGAGGATGTATATGTCCTGAATACAGCAGAACACATGACGTGGCACAGTGAAGACGCATAAAGGACGAAGGAGAATTGTCACATCCTTCGGATGGGGAGGCGTGGAAATATTTTGATTTGTATCATCCAGATTTTGGCTGCAGAGCCTAGAAATGTACGCCTGGCGCTATGTTCTGATGGCTTCGCCCCTTTCGGACAGTCGGGATCTCAATACTCATGCTGGCCGATCATCTTATCCCTTACAATCTGCCACCATGGATGTGTATGAAGACTCCTTATATGTTCTTGACAGCTATCATACCCGGTCCCAAAAATCCGACAAAGAACATCGATATATATATTTACAGCCGTTGGTGGATGAGCTGAAACAGTTGTGGGAGATCGGCGTCCGACCTATGATATTTCCAGAAAACAAAACTTTCAGATGAGAGCTTCACTCATGTGGACAATCAATGATTTTTCAGCATACGATATGCTGTCGGGATGGAGTACGCACGGCAACATGTCTTGTCGATGTATGGAAAATAGTAAGGCGTTCCGCCTTAGACATGGAGGAAAAATTTCTTTTTTGACTGTCACCGTCAATTTCTGCCAACGAGACATCCTTGGCGAAAGAACAAGGACGCGTTCAGATATGGAAAACAAGAATTTTTGAACCTCCTGCCAGATTGTCGGGATACGATATTTGGGAAGATGTAAAGGAATTGCCCACCGTAATGGAAGATCCATCGAACAATCGTGTCGAGGGGTTCGGACAAAGCCATAACTGGACCAAAACGAGTATCTTCTGGGACTTGTCTTATTGGAAAGATAATCTTATTAGGCATAATCTTGATGTCATGCATATCGAAAAGAATGTGTTCGATAATGTCTTCAATACCGTATGGATATTAAAGGAAAGACGAAGGACAATCCAAAAGCAAGACAAGACATGGCCGAGATATGCAAATATCATAATCTAAACTTGATACAAAGGGGAGCTGGTGGACAAGTAACTAAGCCGATAGCGCCATACGCATTGAGCAAGGAAGATAGATATAATAATCTGCAAGTGGATATCTACTTTAGATTTCCCGACAGCTATGTGTCGAATTTGTCTAGATGCATTGTCTCAATGAACGCAAGCTAACAGGAATGAAGAGTCACGACTGCCACGTGTTTATGGAAAGATTACTGTCCATTGCGTTGAGAGAGTTGTTGCCTTCTGCTGTATGGGTTCTGTTGGCCGAGCTGTCTACATTCTTCAGGGATATCTGTTCAACTAAGCTCACGGTGCAACATATGATACAACTTGAGGAGAAGATTGTCTTAACAATTTGTAAGTTAGAGAAAATATTTCCACCGGGTTTCTTTGACAGTATGGAGCATCTACCGATTCATCTAGCATACGAAGTCCGTGTCGGTGCATCTGTTCATTATCGATGGATGTACCCCTTTGAAAGGTAAATAAAATCGATATAATTTAAGTGGATTTTACAATTCATTGTTAATTCTCAAGATAATTTGTCTCTCTAGGTATCTACATCATCTAAAGAAGAAAGTTGGCAACAAGGCTCATATAGAGGCTTCGATATGCGAAGCATATCTTATCGAGGAGGTGTCAAACTTTTGCTCCATTTATTTCGATACTCATGTTGAGACAAATCGAAATAATAGCCTCAAAGGAATGACGAAGACGTTGAGGAAGGAGGTATATTCAATTTAAGGGCAAGCCTATTGGGGCTAGTAAGAAACGGTGGTTGAGTGACGATGAGTATGATGCGCTCACCGATATGTCTTGTTAAATTGTGACATACAAGAAGTGAGAGATTTGGAGAAGTAAGGGACTACACCTCGTTATAATCTCTAATTTGGTGAGGTAAGTGACTACACTAATTTTTATTCTCTCTAACAGTGTATTTAGAGATGAAGTCAAAATAAGGACACCCGATATTACCGATGAGGGACTTCAAAGAGAGTTGATTTACCTTTCCGTCATGGTTTCGAGATTACGTAAGTAATGAGATAATATGTTATGCGGCTACCATTTAAATATATATATGCAACTAAAACATTTAAAGTTTACAGGTTTTTTAGCTGAACCAAGTACACTCACAAATGAGAGCATTCGTTATTTGTCATTGGGACCGAAGAAGCATGCAAAGACTTGGCCCGGCTATGTCGTTAATGGCTTCAAGTTTAAGACAACTCAACATCCTATAAATGCCGAATTTCTCAATGACGGCTTCAGTACGAAGGATTCTGGTGTTTGCATAAGAGGCACAATCTATGACGACGAGCCGGACTTGACTATTATGGAGTGCTTCGGGATATTGTAGAATTACAATATAGTGCCCCATTCGATATGCATATTGTTATGTTCAAATGTGAGTGGTCGATACGACACCAAATATCGGTTGGAGAATCGATAAACAATTGGATTCGTCGATATAAATCATCGCAGGAGGTATAGAGGGTCCGACACGTTTACGATAGCAAGTCAGGCTGTTCAAGTCTACTATACAAGCTACCCAAGGCGTCGTAGAGATCGCTTTGACTGGTGGGCAGTATGCAAGATTAAATCTAGAAATACATTCAACGTTGGAGACCCAGCATACCAAGAGGACCAGATCGAAAAGCCCCAATACTTGGGACAACAGTCTTGTGACATGGATGTTGAATTAGAGGTTGATATACCTCTTGCTGATGAAATAGAGAGGGAAGAAGAGGTTGATATACAAGATTAGATGTCAACCAGGGGAGAAAGAGGCGTCTTGTCCCAAGATTGAGACTGAAGAAGAAGAAGAAGAAGAAGAAGAAGAAGAAAAGAACTTTATGAGGATGAGGATGAGGATACATGAATCGACGATGAGGATGAGGATGATGATGATGATGAGGCCGAGGCCGAGGAAGAGGACGATGACGATGATTAAATATCGCTATATTTCAGTTGTATCTTGAAGCACCCAATATCTAGTCTCGAATCCTAAATTACCCTATTACATTTGGATTTACAATTACAAGTCTAGTGGAACACAAGATGCCCTTTCATCAAAAGTTACAAGATTGTACTTGTTGTATTGGTGCGTGATTTTATCAGATTTTGTGTACTAGCTTTTATTCGTACTTCACTTCTGATTGTAATATTTATTTCAGTTTGGGATATTTGCGTATTATTGTATGAGTTTTTTTTGCAGATGGCACTCCTAGGCCTACTCGTGGGCGGCACTCATCGCCCTGCTGCTGGTATGAAATATGTGTTAGTTTAGTTTTATTCATTTATAAATCTTGTTGTCGGTATTTGTTTATGTGTTCTATTTACAGGGCATGGTTGGAGCACCCGTACTGGTGGTGCTGGCCGTGGTGTGGCGGTGGCGGCGGCGGCGGCGGTGGTGGTGGTGGTCGTGGCGTGGGCGTGGGCGTGGTGGTAGCGGTCGTGGTCGCCAGCCGCATTCCCCGGATGTGACCTCCGATCCCGACTTGGAGAGCCCGGACACAGGCTCTTCCCCCGTCATTCTTCCTCGGTGCCACCGACATCGTCGTCGAGGCCTGTGACTCCATCCGCTAGCGATCCGTTCTGCCACCGGATGTACCAGCGGAGTAGCAGCAGATGCAGCAGGGGCCCAGCAGTTACTGCAGGGTGGGCCTCGGAGTACCCCGGGATTCAGTTTCATCCTGTTACCGGGGAGTACATGCGCGGACCCGCGGATCCCCGACGCCACCAGAGAGGCTGGTGGGCGAGTTCCGACGAGAGCTATGACCCGTGGTGAATCGTAAGTAAATTTAAGTTAATTTATTAAATTTTTTTCATTTATTCAAGTTAATAATCCAGTCGTTGTCTTTATAGGTTTTTTCTGTGGGATGCTGCCCGGATTCTAGGGCGCATTATCCGGGATAACTACCATGGCCCCTACCTCAATTTTTCTGAGGTGCCTCAGGACATGAAGTACGTCTGGCTCGACGAGATGAGGGTATAAATCCGTCGGTGAATTATTAATTATTCTTTAAATCATTAAATTTTTATTACGTGATATTTGAATTTGTATGTCAGAGGACGTTCTGGTGGCCCCCCCATCGCGAGGAGGCGATCCGCAGGACCTACAAAGCCGCCGCCGGGAAGAAGATACGGGATGCGGTGTACGACCTTCGTACGGCGCATACGAGGAAGGACTGGATCCGGACGGAGTACTATGAGCAGATGTTGGAGAAGATGGATACTCCGCAGTTCAAGCTGAAATCGGAGAAAGCTAAGGCTAATCGACAGGCGGGTCTGCATACGGGGGGATCAAGGCCCCACGCATCGACGCGTGCAGATTTGGTGAGATAGCGCAAATTCAAATTCATTCTATTATTTAATTTCGTACTGTTAATATACGAAGTTAATTAAATTCTACGTATGCAGGCCCAAGGGCGGTGAAGCAGGGAAAAGAGGCGGAGGCGGTCACCACTCACGATGTATTCGTGCATACGCACAAGAGGCGAAAGGACGGGAGCTTCGTCGACGCGAGGGCGAGGAGACTGATTAAGTACTTACGTTTATGAGATTTATGTTAGAAATATAATTACTGTTAAGTTAATTAGATAAACTTAGGATTCAGACTATAACTTAGGGAAACATAGGATTTAGATTATAACTTAGGAAAACTTATAGTATAAACACATTCATTGGATGGGCTGCGTATCGTGAGGCACTTAGTCGGCTTGAGATCGAGCCCCCTTCCGAGAATGTCGGCGAAACGACGCCCACCCAGACGCACTCTTCTATGGCCGCTCGCTACGACGACGTGTTCGTAGAATCCGTCGGCGGCGTTAGGAAAGGGCGCGTCTACGGCTTAGGTTCCATGGCGCCCTCGTTGCAGCCGTCCCCGAGATATCCACCGCCTCCGCCTCCCCCAGCGCCCCCGGTTGACGATGTGGAGGGCGCAGCTTGCGACTCTGACCTCTGCGGTGTCAGATTTGCGGGCGATAGTGTTGGGGCGCTATCCGTCTGCTCCCAGTCCGTCTGCTCCCGGTCCGTCTGCTGGTGCTCCGGTTCATCTGGTGGTGCTCCCGGTCCGTCTACTACTGCTGCGGTGCTTCGGATCGACCTGGTCCTTTTCCCCGGACGGCTTTCGTTTAAACCGCTCTGCGGACGCCCGCATCGTATCGGATAACACCATCTTGACGCTCCTTGACATGTTGTCGCCAGAGAGCTATGCGCGCTTCCAGACCATGTCTTGTCCCAAGTGCCGGCACACACGGTGGAGGAGTACATACGTAAAGCGGATGCGGTGGCACGAGCACGAGACGATCCGACGGACGGGATTTGATTTTGTTTATGTTGTTGGTTTTGTAGACATTTGATACATTGTATGTTCGGATATTTTTTTATGTTTGGATAATTTAATGTTGGATATTGGATATATTGTGTTGGTAATATTTTGTTGGATATTGGATACGTTGGATATTGGTGTCGGATATGGATATTTTGCATATGGATATATGGTGTTGGATATTGGATACGTTGGATATTCGTGTTGGATATGGATATGGTGTTGTATATGGATATTTTGCATGTTTGAATTGTGTTGGATGTTGTATAAACAGGAAAGAGTCTGTTTGCAGTATTTTTTTTCAAAAATTAGAAGTTAGCGACGGGCTGGCGACCACTCAGCGACGGATAGTCCGTCGCTAACTGGAGAAACTGAGGTTAGCGACGGAGTGGCGACGTAAAAACCGTCGCTACCTGGAGCATTTCAATAAAGCGACGGATTGGCGACGGACGATCCGTCGACCTGGTGCTGTTTGATGTCCATAAATTTTAGCTTTCGCGACGGATTGGCGACTAACTTACGGCGGACTGGCGACAAAGTCCCGACGGACTATCCGTCGCTAACTGTAGGAATTTAATGTATCGACGGATTGGCGACGTAATATTCGTCGCTACCTGGAGAATTTTACATTGAGCGACGGTTTAGCGACGGAATGTCCGTCGACCTGGTTCTGTTTGATGTCCATAAATTTTGCAGTTAGCGACGGATGTTTTGTCGCTAATACGACGCTAATCCGTCGTACACCTCGACGGATTAGCGACGGCATAACGACGACCTGCCGTATGGGAAAATCTCTGATACGCTTTTACCGACAAATTTACGACGGATTAGCGACGGATATTGCGTATCAGAAAATCACTGATACGGATTTGCCGACTCTTTAGCGACGGAGTTTTCCGTCGCTAACCCTATATCCTGATACATGTTTTGACGAAAGCTAGTCGGTAATCCGTTGCTATATATTTAAATGCGCTGACGGTATTCCGTCGCTAAGTCATCGCTGAGCGACGGAGTAGCGACGGATATTTTAGCGACGAGGTTATTCCCGACGGCTGTTTTACCAAATATCCGTCGGTAATCCGTCGGTATTTATTTTTGGCGACGGACTACCGACGGATAAGGCCGTCGGTAAATCCATGTATTTTGGTAGTGTAGATAGAGTTTGCTACCAAGTTGTTAGGTATTTATTAGTTAGGACTTGTTAGTAGATGTTAGCTTATAAGTTAGTATAAGTTAGGATACGAGATGTTAGATTTGAGAGTTTTGGACCTAGTGGGGGTGTTTAGTGAGTGTACTAGATAAGTTAGTATCCTAATAGAGCTAATAGGTTGGATAGTGTTAGGAGAGTGATATCTCAAGATACCATATATAGGGTGTCTCATGATACTTTAAGGTAATTTTGAGATAACCAACATGACCATAAGATGGACTAGATGTCTAGAAAACCCAGATTTTTTGGTAGGTAAACCTTAGATAGGATAGTATCTAGCTACCCTAAGGAGCCTAGGCTAGTATCTTGAGAATTAGCAGGGTTTCCTTTGTAACGAACAAGGTATCAGAAATACCTTGTAAATGGTAAATGTTAGGATATTGGGTAATATAAGGTATTGAGTTTCTGATTGCTAGATGGGGTTAGAAATAGGTTGTCTTGGTAGGTAATGACTATGAAAGTAGTTTAGGCTAGTCTTGACCCCCGTTGACCAGGAGTTGATTTTTTGACCGAAAGTCAACTTCAAGTCAACGCTTGACCTAGAATCGACCCAAAACTAAACCAGAGATGACTTGTTGACTAAAAGTCAACTATTAGTCAATTTGACTATTTTGACCTAGGATTGACCCAAGATGATTCAGTGTTGACCAGAGTTGACTAAAGTTGACTTTTGACCAAAAGTCAACTGTAAGTCAACCCTTGACCCAAATTGACCTAGTTTGACTTGGATTGACTTCCTGTGATCTTGTTTGACCTTGGTTGTCCTAGTGTGACCTAGTTTGGCTTAGTATGACCTAGTTTAGCTTAGTGCACTTAGTTTGACCTAGTTTTGACTTAGACTGCATATCATGACTAGATTAGCTTTCCTTTCATTATTAAACCCTGTTGACTCATGGTATCTCATCTTTAGGTCTGTGATTACTCTGAGCATCTGTTCACCGTATTAACTCAGGACCATAGGCGAGTACATTCACTGATAGTTTTTATGTCTTGATATCTGCTATATCCGATTCAGTTGTAGTGTCTTACTCGATTTTCAGTCACGATAGTTCACGGACTAGTATATGTTGGATCATGACATGAGATGTTATTCCTGAACTTTCTTGGTATATTGGTACGTGATATTTCTTATTTCCTGTACTGTATAGACATCGATTTGGGAGTGGACTGGCCCCTGCTTTTGAATTCCGTGTCATGATGTGTCATGTTGCGATGAGAAGGAACTAGCTTATGTTCTTTCTACGGGCCTGACTTAGGTCCCGCAGATTTGGCTGAAGTAGAACCAGGAACCCCAGAACCATAGAGTGGTATAGTTTCTTTTCCTTTATTTGTTTTGAACAATTGTAATAAATGAATTGTGTTGTTGTCTTATTTCCATTTCAGACTAGTTTCAGTTAATAAAAATGTTTTATTTCTGTTACATTTTGCATGTTGTGTTTTACTGCTTGATATAGCTTACTGCCACCGTCTCACAATGGTGCAGACTGGACATGATCCGACTAGACCTATTATATTGGGATCGAATCGTGACACACTTCATATTTTAATCCAAGGTTGTCGATGAAGATTGTAGGTGCTCATTTGGATTCTAGCAGTAGGAAGATGATTTATGTCCATTCTCAGCTAGAAGCAGACTTGAGACTCACTTCATATTTTAATCCAAGGTTGTCGATGAATATGCATTTGCTGAATGCTTTCTACTCGGAGTATCAGAGAAGTCCGAAATGATGTGTTTATATGTGAGGTTGGAACAGGGCCGCCTGGCAGTTGGATTATTCGAGTCGGAGCTTAATTTAATTGTTACTTAATTTTTGTTGTGAGCTGGTTCAAAGGGATCATCTGTGACTCCGATCTCTTACAACTTATGTTGGACATGATGATTACCCTAAGCAGAGGAGAGATTGTCCATTTCCAAAGTCTTGTCGGACTTACTTCTGAACTGGTCTTGGTTTGGAATGTTGTACATCGAATTTCTACGAATTGGTTGACTTGTAAAAAATGATCATGTTGCTCGGCCAGAACATATCGCATCAGGATCACCTCTTTAAGCAGACTCAAATTTTGAGGTCGAAAATAAAAAAACATATCCCAATTTGAAAAGCTAAGGGGTGTAACTGGACTATAAAATATGAAGTGGGTGGAAAATGTATTTAAGTTCCACACTTCCACCCTCGTTCAACTCTGAAGTGGGGACAAGAAATAATATAATAATTATTCTTCACTTCTTGTTCTCTGTATGTCGACTATAACTCAAGACCAATCCACTTCAATTTTTATTTTACGGACTTGGATGGAAGTAGACTCATCGACAACATCGAGAGATCATTAATATTAATTAATTTAATTTGTTCAATAAATAATATTAATTTTATTAGATAGTTAATTTTTTTTGAGCAAACATATAGTCATTCATTCATTCAAAATAATAGGAGTACAAGCGGATCTGTCGCGAGCAACAAGATCATATATATATATATATTCAGGAATCATGTCATGAATTTGCAGAGAATTCATAGTGGTATGAATCAAAGAGAAGGAGGCTAATTGATGAGCACAACCATTAGCACTCCTATGAACATAAGAAAAGGAGATCTCCTTATTGAAACATAGAAACTTCTTTGCATTCGCAATAGTGTGACGAGCAAGCCAAATGGAAGAGTCCTCCTGATGATTAATAGCATCAATGAGAATTTTGCAGTCCCCTTCCACACTAGTGTTCATCAGTTGTCTTCTTTCCATGAGAACGAGTGATAAATGAATGCAAAGGGCTTCTGCTTCAATTGGTTACCTCCATCTTGACATTTGGAGAAGGCTGTAATGAAGGAACCATAAGAGTCCCGCAATATTGCTGAGGCTGCCATTTTACCATCCTAATAAGCACCATCAAAATTTATTTTAAATTTCCCGGATCAGGTGGTCTCCATGTAGCATGAAAGGCAAATCTGTTTGAACACAGATTGGTAGAAGCTGAACTCGAACCACACGTGGCTTCATATTTCTCTTGCAGAATCTTGGCTTCATGAATAATATTGTTGCTGCTAATCATCGAGTTGTTGAAGATATAGTTGTTCCTGCCTTCCAGATGGACCACATCTGATATAAGCATCTTGATATAGTATCCTTTTCACCATCTTTGAGAAGTGTAGATAGTAATGAGGATATAGTTGTATGTGGTTGAATCAGGCGTGAGATTGCAACATTGTTTTGCCAAGATAAACCTGAAATAGAGCAATCTAAAATAAGGTGGTCAGTAGTTTCATCACATACCTTGCATATTGGACATGTTGCTTCAATGTCATTGATTCGTCGATGATATTTGATTTGGTGGGTAAGGAGTTAGTCAGCACTCTCCAGGCGAATAAGAGAACCCGAGGATAGATATGAGTTTGTTTCCAAAGCTTCTTCCAGTCATTAAACACAATCTCAACAGAGGATGGATGATCTTTATAAAGGCTATCATGAATGGCCCTGTATCCCGATTTCGTAGTGAATTCCCCATCCACAGTATGTTTCCAAATGAGCTTATCAATGGTGCAATTCCTTGATAAAGGAATATTGAGAATGGCCTGAGCTTCATGTGGGGAAAAAAGACATGAATAAGATGTTTTCCAGGTATACGAATCACTGTTAATGAGATCTTCAATAGTTCGACTGTTCGATTGTCATGATTGTAACCTAAAACTCTGTTGTTTGGTAGATTTGGAACCCAAGGATCTGACCAAATGTTGATGTTTGCTCCATTCCCAACTGACCAAACAACATTACCATTGAGAAAATCTCTGCTTTTCAAAATACTTGTCCATATACATGATGAAGAAGGGGAAGGATTGACCGTCCAAAAGTTGATGAACGGAGATATTTGCTTCGAAGAAGAGAAGCCCAAATGGAACTAGAATCATTAATGAATCTCCATGATAATTTAAGCAAAAGAGATAAATTCGTAATGTGAGGATCACGAATACCCAGCCCACCTTGAAATTTCGGTTTTGTGAATGAAGACCATGGAGTAAAGTGCATTTTCGGTTATTATTATCAGACCCCCACCAGAAATCCCTTTGGTGTTTAGACAATGAATTTGTGACAGTTTCGGGATTGAGTAAGAAGAGAAATGGTATGTGGGAAGAGATGATAGAGTAGATTTAATAAGATTAGTGCGAGCAGCATGTGAAAGACATCCACACTTCCAACCACTGAGTTTGTGAAGGCTGGTTTTAAGGAGATAAGAGTATGTTCTGATACGTGATTTTGGTTGGAGAATTTTGTGGCCAAATAATTATCCCAAGGATCCATAGGCTTAACACCAAATAAATTTATGTAAAGATTGCGCATATAAGGGTCAATCTTCTTGGAGAGAAACAAGGAAGATTTTTCAAAGTTTATGCGTTGTCCCGACCAGTTTTCGAAACACTTGATGATTTGAGCTTGGGCAATATTATGGAGGGAACAAGTACCAAATAGTAAATCATCTGCAAAAGCAAGATGAGAAAATGATATAGGACAATTCAGTTTGAAACTTTCATATAGCATATTTCTCTCCATGATAAGAATAAAAGTGGATAAAATTTCCATACTCATTATGAACAAATATGGAGATAAGGGACAACCCTGGCGAATACCACAGGATGGAAGAAATCTTTTGGTTGGTTTGCCATTAACAAGAACAACAAAGGAAACCGAGGAAATGCATTCCATAATGATATCATGAGATTTGCCAACAATTCCAAATCTAGACAAAGCTTGACTGATAATACCCCAATGCAATCTATCATATGCCTTTGACATGTCCAGTTTAAGGGCAAAAGAACCTTTGTTAGGACTAGATCTCGAGATTGAGTGAAGAATTTCATGACTAAAATGACATTATCTCCAATGAATCTTCCAGGAACAAAAGCATTTTGTAGAGGATTGATGATATGGTGAAGGTGGTTTCGAAGACGATTGGCTAAGATCTTTGTAATGATTTTGTATAAGACATTACAAAGAGCTATCAGTCGAAATTCGGAAGGAGAGATGGGATTTTTAGTTTTGGGAATCAATGCAATATAGGTGTGATTAAGAAGATATGGCATAGTACCCGAAATAAAAAATTCCTGGATGAGAAGGGTTACCTCATGACCAATGGTATCCCAATTTTGTTGATAGAATGCAGCAGGAAAACCGTCAGGCCAGGGGACTTATATGGACTCATATTTTTGATGACAGTAAGAATTTCATCATTGGTAGGAGTTGCATGAAGACCTTCGTTATCAACTGCATCCAGACGAGTAAGTTCATGAATAATATGATCTGGAACTGGTTGATGCATTGTTGACTGGAATCGATCTCTGAAGTGAGCTTCAAAGACATTAAAATGTCCACCTGAGAAGTTAATATTGACCCATTATCAGCTCTTATGGTATGAATTGCATTCCTGTGCTTCCGGATAGTAGCAGATAAATGAAAAAACTTTGTGTTCTTATCCCCTTCACGTAACCAGGAAATATTAGATCTCTGCTTCCAGTATAAATCTTTTTGTAATAATAATTTATTCAACAAATCTGGATGTCTTTTTCTTCTGCATATAGAGCTTCAGTTGGAGTTAGACTCTGAATAGTAAGAAGCCGATCCTGACAATGCTTTATATCAATATCAAGATTTCGAAGTCTAGATTTCCCCCACTTATGTAATTTAGGCAATAAATTTCTCAACTTAGGCAGAAACTCTTGATTTCGAATGGTCCTCACATATCCTGGATCACTTTGTGATAATCTGGTTCTTGAGTCCAAGCAGCCTCAAACCGAATGATTGGTCGATACTTAACCAATGAAATGTTCAATTGCAATAAATCGGATTGTGGTCACTATTGAAACATGGTAGATGTAATACCCCGACTTTAGGATGTAGAAAATCCATGTAGCATCTGCCATGGCTCGATCTAATCTCTCAGCAAAATTACATCTAGGAATTCTACGATTATTCCATGTGAAAGCAGGGCCAGAGTAACCAATTTCCATAGCTCCAACATTATTAAACCACTTGATGAATGACTTATGATGATGATAATTAAATGAAGTACCCCCACGTTTCTCTGAAGGATGAAGGATAGAATTACAGTCTCCAATGCATAACCATGGTGCAGTAATAGATCTAACACTGCTTCCAGCTGATTCCAGAACTGAGGTCTATTAGACACCATTGGAGGGCCATATAAGAAGAGATATGCCATGTTAAAGTACTATCAACAGACATAAATGAGGTATGAATATGGTTTGCCGAAAGGAAATGATATTAATGTTGATCCGCCTTCCAACAGAGAAGTAAGCCACCCGACATACCATATGAGGACAGAGCATAACAATGAGGAAAACCAAGTTTAGTAGCTAAAGAAGAAGCTACATTTAACGAGCACCTTGTTTCCGATAAGAAAATATACTAGGATTTGATGCCCAGAGAAATGAACTAATAGTACGAATTGTCGGGTCATTTCTCAAACCCCGACAATTCCATGAGAAGATCATAGAGTGGGAGGCTGTTGTAGGCAGCCGCGCCTTCAATTTCAGTATCATCAACCGTCATTCTCTTATAAGGTCTGGTAAGAGGAACCATATCATCATCAACTAGGTGATCTCGTACTCTTTTTGTGTTATTTCTGAAAGTAGGCATTGTGAGCATAGGAACAGGGTGAGTATCCATAGAAGGAGGATTATTTCCAGGATCAACTACATGTTCTTGTAATTTTGGAGTGAGAGATGACAGTAACGAGGTGAAATTATGGGTAAGGGTTGGTGTAGGAAAAGGATGATGAGTTTTATTTGAAACAATTTTGTTGTGGTGGAAGAATGAGAAGTCGAGGAGAGGAATTCATGATATCAGTGCTTGGTATGTTATCAGTAGTTATGTGAGGAATTTTTTTAGAGCTATCTGATAACACTATCATGGGAAGAGGAGTAGGGATACATGGAGAATAGGATGCTGTGGGGATGACAGGAGGTTTAGGAATAAGTTTTGTGGTAGTGATTGGTCTTGGGTTAGGAAATGGATTAGAGACCTTAGGATATTGAATGGTAGAATCAGGGGAATTGGTTTCGATATGAGAGTGAGCAGGCCAACAATTAGTGATAGGTGAATGATGAGAATGTGTTGACACTAGAAGGTATCCCATTACCAGGAATAGAAATGTTATCAAGGATTGTATAAGTAGTAGATGTATTAGAAGAATCGATGATTGTTGTGGTCGGGGTAGATTGGGTATGACTTGGTAGCTGGACTAAGTGATCAGAAATAAGAGAAGGGTGGTTAGTTAGTGAGGAAGTAACATGAGGTAACTGAATAGGAGAGGATAATGTAACTTTCGGATTTAAAGGAGAGAGTGGGCGAGATAACTGTGGTGAGGGTATGGTGGATGACGTCACAGTAATAACTGTCGCCGAAAAGCTGGTGGATGGAGGATTTTCCGATTGTGAATTTGACGAGGTATGGTTGGTGGCCACCGGCATTTTGGAAAATCTAGCAGCATAATTAACACAGATATATTGATCCAATCTTTTATCAAGCAATTCCAGAATTTGCTTTTTCTGATCACATGTCCAAGAATCATTGATCAATGATTTGAATTCTATATGAGTAGGACAATGTGCGACACCATGCCCAAGTCTTCCACAGAATTGACAAAATTTTGTAAGGCGCTCATACCTCAACTTAACAATGCAGTAAGCATTATTTCCCATGGATACCCGAATGTCTGAGAAGAGGATCAGCAATGTTGATATGAACTCTGGCTCGAGCAAATAAACTCCAATTTGATGCTTCATGTAGTGATATAGGCTTCACGATTCCAACCCTTGCCGCCAATGTCGAGATGTAATCAATGGTTAAGAGATTGACTGGTAAGCCATGGAATTGTATCCAAAATGGAGTTGTGGCGAAGGAGTATTCACAAGGAAGTTTATTTGGGAGACATCTCTCTATGAGAAGAAGATGCTTATTGAACTTCCATGGACCACCGTCCATAACAAATTCGAGATCATCAATACTTTCAAATTTTGCAGAGTATGAGACTTCAAAGTATTCAGAAACTTTAACTTCATTAGAGCGTTTCCACATCTTCGAGATGGTTGGAAACAACATGACAGGGACACTGTTTTCTGGATAGAATTTTGAAGAATAAGAACTTCTGCCATTCTGCCTGTGGATTATGAGAAGAGGTGTAGAGGAATCAGGATTGGAAGATGTTGTAGAAGAGAAGAGATTACTAAGTTTCTCCAATACTTCAGTAAATGTATTGGAAATATGATTGTCCATGGTAGGGAGATGAAGGGATAGGAATGGGAGAGGGAATGCGATGCAACAGAGAAGTTACAAGAGAAAAAGAGTTAGTGTTAACTGGAAGAAGAAGATAGTGGATTGGGATCATTGTCCAAAGGAGGAAGATGAAAATCGCCATTGGAGAGCATGCGAGGCTGACTTTCTCTCTATAGTTAATTATTTTTGTTATTGTTATAATATACTCTCTTTTTTCCCATTCTCCTTCGTAGATATTTAAACACAAAAGTATAAATTTTGTCATTTTTAAGTTATAAAATATCAAAGTTATTACTGTATATGAAAAATTAAAATAAAATTCAACAGCATAACCATTTCACTTTTTCTGCTTTCACACTTCCGCTGCCAGAAACAAGCAACACACCAGGCAAATCCAAAACACACTTTAGTTGGGTCAAATGTTGAATCCTTGTTTTCCAGGTATGCTGCAGCTCAACAACAAGCAAAAGCGACGAGCTGGAAGTCTAGATTAATTATTGTTTGTGAAAAGCCATCGCCTAGCCAGCTAGGGAGGGGCTACTAAATTGAGCAGATCAGCTCCGACATGTTTCCATACCTACCTACCTACCTATACTCAACAAAGACAGTCCCGATTATTAGTGATTGTGCTCGTACGTGATCAATATTATACAACTAATTAGTTGATTAGTTGTTCATCAAATTGATTTCCTAATTGTATCAAAGTAACTTAGGAAAAAAAAATGAAAGTTGGCCGAACTCAGCTAGCTCTTATGTTAGCGAAAAAAGATATAATCTTCTTCGCTAGCGGACGGTCTCGAAATCATATGCAGAAGAGATTTGGATGTGTGTGTATATAACTAAAATAGTAGGTCCAAATAACATGCAACATAGTGTGCACAAAATTTTCGTACATTACGTCGGATATCACAAAAAAGTTGCTGCAACTTGCAAAAGAAAAGTATGATTTAGAATTGCGAAGGTCCATAACGCGGTACAATGCACGTAAATGTCATGTTTGAAATCCGTAGTGATGCAAATGGAGTTGGATCCATCTGAGTTCAGATCCGTCAAATTTGACCTTGGACAAATCTTGAGTGAAACTGGAGAGGTATGGGGACAAATTTCAACCTCGAATATACAGGCCAATAATTTTTGGTAGAGATGGAGGGTTCAACATCTGTCCTACTACTACTACTACTACTACTACTACTACTACTATATAATAATAATAATAATATATAATATATATATTATTATATTATTATTATTATTATTATATTATTATTATTTTGGGAGACAAATGATGGAATTAAGGAGATTCCAACCAAATTACATTCATGGCAATCAATAAATTCAGGACAACATCACAACTATGGGAGAGCAGTCAAAGTTGAAAAAGAGAGAATCTAGAAAGAATAGACAGATCTAGATACGCATTTTGAATGCCATTAGAAGCACCCATAGTCATATTTGCCTCTGTAGCCTCAATTCATTAATTATCATACTTTTCTTTCTTTATGAGAACGATGTACAAATAAAGTATGAGATCTCCACATTTGGCCAGCATTCATGATGTTAATAGTAATAAGTTGCAAAAAAACAAGCTTGTCGTCAGCATGTATGATGCTGATAGCTGATCAAAGTATTCATTAGCATGTTGACAACTTGCAAGAGTAGTAGTCTTTTTTTCCTACTAAAAGTTTTGAAGACGTCTACAGATTCTATACCGTTAATACAAGAAAAACATGTATGGTCCTCCATATTTTCCTTCCAAAAAGAGGGGTTATAAATATATGCCCTCTATATTATAATGAGATTGCGACATGTAGCTCGGTTTGATATTTTGATAGAAAATCCGATGAGGACTCCTTGACCTTGACAGAATGAACAAAGGAGAATGACTCAACGCAGACGCACATGCACTAACGACGAGCAAATTTAACCGTATCATTTTTATTCAGATTACAAGAAAATCAGTCTTTAATTTCTTGACAATTTTTTTTACCGTTAAAATTTTTTTTCTTGACGGTTCAGCAACCGTTATCTAGGTCAGAATTTAAAAAATATATGATATTTAGCTCAAATACGACTAGATTATTTGAAAAAGCATATCTGGCTCCGACCTTTGGGATGACCTCGTTAGTTAGCAACGACGTGGCAGTTAGTCAATGTCCCCCTACTAGCTTGGTCCACCCCGGGCCAGGGAGCCAATGTCTAGACATCATGCGGCTGCAGGCCAGCACGGTCACGCCCTTGAGGCGGACAACGCAGGTTATTTTCTATTATTTCCTCCTTATAATAAATTATCTTTTCCATTTTATTTCTCCATTTTGTCTATTTAATTGCTTATGCATCAAATTAATATTAGGAAATTTTCTATGTACACGACTGTTTTTGAACATATACAAGCTGTACGATCGCACATGGTCCAAAAACTGAAGATCCTAAATTTTTTTAACCTCCGTATATATATTATAATGTGAATCACCAATTTTAGATTTAGATCTCCCTATTTTTTAATTTTATTATTATTATTTGTACATAGTCTTTAGAATATTATAAACAGCTCTGCCTATGTATGTAGATGTATGAATTAGGGAAATTCACTGTGATAGTACCAATACTTGCACTCATAACTTGATCTATCAAGTCCAATTCTCCAAACGATCCTTGCACTCAAAATCTTCTTGGTTGTTTATCCAAGAATTATATATATCTGTTGTAGTTTTCTTCTTTTCTCAAAAGAAAATATTTCAATTTTCTAATTGGGAATATTTTAGATGGATACCTGGATAAATTTTCTCGAGGAAGCTATTATCGTGGATACACCTTAAGCAGGAGTGGATCAAAAATTGTAACTTAGGTGGGCTACCATAAATTTAGGTAGGCTACAAGTGGACTAAACTATATAAAAAAAAATCAAAAATCAAATTTATATGGAGAAAAAAAGTATTAAAAAAAATTAGGGGTGGGCTTGAGCCCACCCCAAACAATGCATGGATCCGCCCCTGCCCTTAAGAGTGCATGACTTGGTAAGAAAAATTTGAAGCTAAATTCCATAGTTTGTATTATTGGTCGATTTTGATATTGATCGATGACGACATTGGAGTCTCTTTCCCACTCAATTCGGTAAAAAATTGAACTAAAAATAATAATGGACAAGGATGTAAAAGCATAGTAATGTTGTAAATATGTTAAGGAAGAAAACTAATTATTTATTTGCAAATAAACCAATCAGAAATAGTGACTATTATTTTATTCAATTTTAAAACTATTATGAAACAAGACAAAAAGTTGTCAATTATACCTAAATATATTACATTTTTTTCTTCTAATTTTTGAATAATATATTAATAATTAATTCTTTTTCGATTAAAAATTCGATACCGAGATCTTAAAACCTGACACGCACCCGATAAGGGTGCGAGGACGTGGGTACGTCCAGCCTAAGCCGCAACATCGATGGCTGTCTAGGTCTACTATACTATCTACAGATTTTTTCACCTAAAGGGATAAACTTACACGTTATTGCGTGTTGGGGGAGATGTTTTCAAATTTTCAAATGGGGGGATGGCTCTCCAACTCAGTTGGAGGGCTGGATGGGAGCCCTCCAACTCAGTTGCGGCTCCTGCCAACCCTCCAACTCAGTTGGCGGGTTGGGGAGGGTGTGAATGTATGCGATCTTGGCAGCTAATATTCACTCAAGGATTCACTTTTCATTCTAAATATTCATTTTTTTTCTTCCATGTTTTGGTTTTTTCAAACATAACAAAAATTGATATAATTGTAACTTTTTAAAGAAAAATAAACAAATTAATTTTTTTTTTTTTCGTTAAACGAACGAGACCAAATGTTAACATAACCAAAAATATATTAATATATAAAAGTAGAAGATGCATTTAATATATGTTAGCCCCTATTCCTCATAATGTAACAATTTTCTTCTTCTTCTTTCGGATTTTTTTTTCTTTTTTTTGTTATGGGGTTTATGCTTCTCTAGCTGCAAATAATAATGTATTTATATCCTTAAAAGTATGAATGTATGCGATCTTGGCAGGTAATATTGTGCCTAGGATCAAGATTCATAGTATGGGTATCAAGATTCCATCCTATGAGTATCATATCTTGTATCGTTAATTTTTTTTTGTATTGTTAAAACAAATAATTACTAAAATTTATAAATATATATTTTATATATTTAGGCATAATTTAAGCATTCTTTGTATTGTTTCTTATTAATTTTGAAACTAATTGAAATAGTAGTCACCTTGCGAATTGGTTTATCGTTAATACTAATTAATAATTAATTAGTTATTTATTATTTCTTATATATCATTTTTTATAATTTATTTTTAAAATATTTAATTTATATTTAATTAAGAATTAACTATTAGTTAAAAAAAATTAGTCTATTATTATTTTAAAAAGTAAATTTTTTTATAACTAATAGTAAGTGATTATTTTTATAAAAAAATTGCTAATTTAGTTATTGTATTATAATTTAAATTAATATTTATTAACTAATAGTTTTATTATTTAATATTTTATAATAATCTCAATTAATAATTTATAACTTTATTAATTATAATTATAATCTTAATTAACAATTTATTAATCATAACTATAATCTTAAGTAATAATTTATTAATTAATATACAATCATAATCATAATTAATAATTTATTGGTCTTATTGTAATCTTAATTAATAATTTGTTAATTACTATTTTATTGCAATCTTAATTAATATTCTAATCAAAAATAATTTATAATTTAGTAATTTAATACTATATTATAATAATTTTAAATAATAATCTATTAGTCAACGATATAGTCTTAACTAAAAATTTTACGGTTCATCAATTAAATATTAATTATAATCTTTATTAATCATAATTATAATAATTATTAATCATAACTATTATCATAAACGATCATCACATCTTGATCCAAACATGGACAAAAAGAGAGAGTCAAGTAATGCTTCCAAAATCTCCCACCTATGCATCAAATAGCTGGGAAACCAAAACAAAACATCTTGAAATCATCATCAACCCCTTGTATGGCTTCAAGATGTGTCTATCATCGCGAATCCAATACGTACATATACGCTATAGTTACATACGTACGTACATCCTATGTATGCGTAGCATATATAATTCTCTACGTACACCCCTACCAGCCAGCTGCCCCAACTATCAATGGAACATCTGCTCTAGCGCGATGACCATCGCCATCGCCAGCGACGCGTCGAACCCCGGCAGGACGGTGAGGCGGAAGACGTCTCCGCCGAGGGCGACCCCGGAGGCGGCCTCCTTGCGTCGGACCTCCACGATGGGGCGCCGGAGGCCGTCGTAGACGGTGCAGCGCAGCCGCGAGTAGGAGCCCACGACGGAGTAGGAGCTGCAGCTGCCGACGCCGCGGGAGGTCACGCTGGCAAGCCCCTTGGAGGGGAGGAACGGCACGCGCTTCTTCACGGAGAAGTGCGGCCCGGCGGCTTCGTCGCCGTGGTAGATCAGCCAGTTCTCCCCCAGGCTCAGTCTCTGCATGCATGCGTGGCAAAAAGTGTAAATTGGGCCATGTCATATCTATATTGCTACAAAATTAGCTCCTAATATACCAACACAATTAATTATTCAATTTTTTCATATAAGCACGCACGTTTTTAAATGTTTTTAATTAATTAATTTTACTTGAAAAGAGCAAATGACATCCGAGAATAATATATATATATATATATATATATATATATATATATATATATATATATATAATATATATATAATTTTTTTACTTTTTTTCTTTCTATATGTAATAACCTTGATGCCCTCACTAATTTAATAAATAATTTAAATTTATAAAGTTAAGTAAAAATATATTTGGAAGAAAAAAAATTATGGTAAAAACAACCTTTTCTATTATATAGTAGTACTAGTATACATGCATGTGTGTTATACTTATTTTAACCGTATTTAATTAATTTTTTAACACTTTTAACTAGTAAAGTTAGGTTAAGACATATTTGAAATAAGTTTTTTGTTTGTAGATTTAATTATTTTTATTATATACTAGTATAGATAGATATGGGTGGAACCATCATTGGGAGGGATGGGCTCCGGCCCACGTACCCCTATTTTTTTGTTTGTTTTTCTTTTGCTTTTTTTTAATTATATTATATTCTTGTAGGTAGATACAATCATACTAAACAAAATTTACACTTTCATAAACTGTTTAAATGTAACTTATTTTTTAAAGCTGTAAATAAATTTGTTCCTCAAGAACCATGTTACTGTTAAAGTTGTACCATAATTGACAGAGTATATTTATTTATATCCAACTATTTTCAATGGGAAATGATATTTGGACTGCGGTCTGTGATCGCGGTGTTGACCCACATGCCACGTGGCCTAATCTCATTAGCCCTCTTTATTTGTTCAGATTCGTCATACCTGCCAATGGAACGGTGGCACGTGGCTGTGGCCAAAACCGGGGTGTACGTAGCATCGTCCAATTTCAATTGTTCTGAAGAAAAAGTTAATTCTTATAACAAAAATGCTATTTTGCTCCAAAAAAATTTGGGTGATACCATCTCCCATTATGTGTCATATGACATGGCCGATGACATGACAGCTGACATGACAAACTTTGTCACGTCCCGCTTTCCGGATGGAAGGGTGACGTCATAAACACATCCTCAGGCTACGCGCCGAATTTCGCGATTGTCGCCTGTAATCATCAGCAGAATGGAAAATACAAGGAATTACATGGTATTAAAATATACTGTAGCTATTATACAGGAAACTTTTCCAATAATACTATTACAGATTATTACAAAAGTAGATTTCAAAATAACTACGATACTACTGGCCATAACTGTAGGTAGTCCAGACAGTTACTCCTCGTTGTAGTGCGGCGATACTTCGGCGGAAGGCGTCTTCTTCTTCTTCACCTAGTGAACAATTACTAGGTCGTTTAGAAACGACAAGCAAGTCCTCGGTCAAGGAAGGTAAATAAATGACAGAAATAATGAATGAAAGTGAATGATAAATGATAAGTCTTGAAAATTTGGAATTTAGTTTTACTTTCATGAGAGTAAATTGCATATCTCAATATTAATTATTCCTACTTATTACATAACACTAAATATGCATAATAACATATGAAAATGCAATTTTGAGAACAACCCTTCCGAATACTTTCCTAATCAGCTTTTTTCCGACAACAATCCAGTATACCTGGGATCAGGTTATGACTTGGTGGCGCGGTGCTTAGAATCCGGCCCTGCCTCTCTTGGGCTTAAATGTACTGAGTCTCTCTTGAACCCAGAAAATTACCAAATCGATGTTACTGTCGAAGAGGTGCAATTATTGGATGGCACGGAATTAAATCCGGCCCTGCCTCTCACGGGCTAAATGGATGGCACAGATTATTAAAATCCGGCCCTGCCTCTCATGGGCCAAGTGAGCTAAGCCTCACATACTCAATTCGTATGGCCCTACGAATGAGCTAGTGTACTGATCAGTCTTTAGGTTATTATGTTGCGGAGCTGTAAAGGTGATATTCGGGTTGTTCTCCCCCTCCCAATGCTTCCTATGATTTCTAAATGTATATTTTACAATCATAATTAAGAAATTTATTTATCTAAGGAGGCTAAAATGCATTATGTAAGATGTCTACTTGAATGATATTTAGAAATCAACTATTCCGAAATAGTATTTGAATTTTAAACTACCAAGTGGAATATAAGGAGTTTTAATTCCACTTATGATACATGTCTTATACATATCCTAATATTCTCTAAAGCTTATAAAATCATCTAAATTTCTTGGAAATGGTCGAGAATTAATCTCTCTTGAAATTTCTGAAAAATTCGGCAAAGTCTCCTTTGTATTTGGAGACCCCGAAATTTTACAAGAGATGATAATATATATATATGAAATCCGAGCTCGCCGACCCCTTCGGTGGAGCAACCCTCAACACCGGAAACCACGCAGTTAATAATTCGGGTTCGCCGACCCCTTCGGTGGAGCAACTCTCAACACCGGAAACCAAAAATAAAGTAAAAGTGTAGTTTTGAAAGCTTATTACCTTGGCAAGCAATTTAAATAATTAAGCAAGTTTTTCCTGATTATCGCAGCTTGCTAAATTATCAAAAATAGAATTGTTAGTAACACAAATCATATCAAAACTTGCTTCCAAGTGTCAAGACTTAAAGTTTACAATTTTATACTCTTTGTGACATTGGTTTGGGATAAAAAGTTTAAAGAATTGAAATTTTGTTAGACGTAAGGTACCTTGATATATGGGCATTTGTAAAACTGAAATAATCATGTCAATGTATGCCATTTGGATATATTTTATAAAGTGGACAGAATTGTTATAATAACAATTTAAATCTAAATTTTTATCTAACTTATACTTATTTAAACATACTCGTATTTGAGCCTTTTTATTATGCAAAGGAAGTTTAATATTAAAACCTTCAAGTGTATGGTCAATCTATCATATAAGGGCTTAAAAATACTCATTTTGACTATATAATGAGAACCAAATTTATTAAATATGGATATTTTATATTAAGGACAGATTTGACAAAATTGAAGGAGAATTATTTCAATATTGCTCAAAGAAGTATAAAATTCACATATGCATATTTTTCCTTTAAGCGTAACGATTGAGCCCCTAAGTTATGTCAACTTGTAAGTGTCCATATAAATATAAGTATACGGATTTAGTTCACTTAATGTGTCAAGGTAAATGTATAAAATCTTTGGTTTGAATTCACATAATATAAAATTTAAAGTTGAAGTATCCGTCTATTCCGTGTCCTACCTATTGAGTCCAACTTACATGTTCATGTATATTACTTGGTTGTATTTCACACACGCAATTGCTTGCAATCACATATAAATTTAAGCCGACGTATCCATTTGTATTGTGTCCATGTATTGTGTTCCAATTTCTTTTTCACTAAGTGTCCATTTGTATATATATATATCAATTTCGTCTATAATAGAATTCTTTCAATTTTCAGGTACTCATATTTATACTTGGTTCTTACAAGATTGAATTTATTATAATTTCACCTAAATTTCAGAAATAAATAATGAATATATTTAATCAATGAAATTAGAAATTTAATTAGACAATATTTTAAGAAGAAAAGGGAAGAACTTATACATTGAAGTATTGATAGAATATTGATGATAATGGATCATACTTATAATGTTCAAAGACATAAGAACGGAAAGGAAAATATATTTTCGGATAGACATTTTTACAAACAACTTATGAACACAATAGGATTTCAAAGAGAGGAACTTGCCTTTCTTGAAGATGACCTAGGTTTCCCACCAATTTCCTAATTGAATCCAACAACAGTTTTCAAAATATATTTTTGTTAGTAAAAACCCTAACCTAGGTTTAGAATTGGAAAAGAATTTGAGAAGAAGAAAGGGAATTTTTACCTAGGTTTTTGATTTTGGAAGGGAAGAAGGAGATGAGTGGTGCTGGAGGTGGCGGAGGTGGCCGGCGTCGGGCGCGGGTGGCCGGCGGTGAGCTCGGGCGGCGGCAGCGGGTCCGACGGAGGCCGTGGGTCCGAGCGACGGCAGCGGGTCCGGGCGAGCACGGTTATAGGGAGAGGGGTGGTGTTGGTTTTGGAGAAGGAGGGAAAGAAAGTGAAGAAGAAGATGATGATGAAGTAGAGGATGAAGGAGATGATGATGATTAAGAAGAAGAGGGAAGGCTCGGTTTGTTCACAGGGAAGGGATGAAGTGAACCCATGGGTTTCTCTCTCTTTCCTTTATAATCATCATTATTATTATATTATTATTATTATTATTATTATTATTATTATTATGGTGACTAGGAGTTGCTAGGAGAAGCCATGTGTCATTGTGGGTGTTAGATTTTGACACCTATCCCATAAGGTGTCCATACCTAATTTTTGAAATTGTAAAATTTAACCCATGGCTTTTATGCAGTTATTAACATTTAAAAAAAATCATTTAACCAGATTATTAAATACTTTTCTTTAAAATAGAACAATAATAATTAATTAGGAAGAAAAAAAATAATATTAAGAAATATATACAATTAGTTAAAATAAATCGAATAATTTGATACGACTATGACACTCTACCCACCTTACAAAAATTTCGTCCTCGAAATTTAAAAATTTTAAGGATAAGTTTTCCAAAAGTATAGAGAAAAATAAAATATTCTACCCACCTTACAGAAGTGAAGTAATAGTTTATTAAACTTTAAATGAAATATCTTGTAACTTATTTTTGAAAAGCTTCACGCAAAATAGAGGCAATCGAAAATACTAGAAATCATCAATGTTCTTGAAATTCCATATAATCAAATAAAATAGTCAGATACAATGTTATTTCAACCATAACCATGTATGATCCTTAAATTCAAAATCATATTCCTTATTCTCATTTTCTGACGTGATATAGTAATCTTGTGCCTCGCCATTGCGCATATGGCTGCAACAAAGATACCATTTCACTATCAAGGATTGCTACCTCTTCCTTGATATCCATAGAATGAGTAGGAATTATGATTGTGAAGTAGCTTTACAGGTCATGATATTCTTAGTAATCCAAAATATATTCAAAAAGCGATACTTAATTTCAAGTTTTCCAAATATCATCAACGTTATTTTATCATGGTATCAAACTAATAGATAATATTATAACATAAGATAAACTCATAAATCTATATTATCAAAAGCACTATATATTATTTTAAATGATGTTTTTTTTTTTTCAAATTCCAAATCGAGGTAAAGTGAAATCAAAATTCGAATATCAAGTTCAAAAATTCATTATGAAAAAATTATGTCTTGATCCCCGAAATTTATTGAATTCCTGAATCATGTTTCGAGAATATGTGCCTCGCCAATTTGGATGGCCAGTCCGAATGGCTGCAACAACTTCTCATTTCACGATTCATTAGAGATTTTTTTTTTTGGTCTCAAGACACGACAAGTATTCATTCACATAAATATCATTTACACAAAATCCAATCAAAGCATTCACTTCACAGAAAAGAAAAAAAATATATCAAAAGGTAAATTGCAATGGATATTAGATAGAGGGCAATTCCTGAAATAGGGATGCCAAGAAAAGATGTAAATGGAAGAAAAGATTGAGGATACAATTCTAGATTTTCATTTAGTGAATGTTAAGTGAAGCAACAAAATTAAAAATTTTGAAGTAGATTGGGTTTGCGAAATAACCAGACCACAGAAAAATTCAACAGATAAAAGAGAACGAGTCGGGACTTAGGCATCGATAGAAGTCTAGAGGGAGTAAGGAATAAGGAATTAGCTTCTTAATATAATATGTATATAATACTCTATACAATAACTATTATGCAAAACCCTAGACAAGTTATTGCTAGTACTAACTTATCCAATATTCATTAAGGAGATACATATATATATATTCTTACCCCTCACTATTCAAAATATTTGAATTCCTGGTTTACTAGAGATACCCATACTCAGCCCAAGATCCTTAAGGAATTTCTAGGTCCTTAATAGCTCGAATAAGAGTGCTAGTCAAATCCTCAAATACATACTAATACGGCCTAGAAGGTCATGTCTGCCCTTGTGCTACCCATAACCAAGTAAGGATACTTAATGGTTCATACTTGCTATAGGAATTTTATCTAGCTAAGCATACCAAGAACATAGTCTAACATACACCAATCAAATTGGTATTCTCTGTTCTAAGGTTCCTTAAGACATTCCTTAAAGCCTGTGCCTTAGCCCATAGGATTCCAAAAATCTTGACCTACCGTCATGTCTTATCCTGCATAGGTTTCCCTAGAAGATTGGTAGGTTCCTCATCCTTAAGCTTTTGGTTTTGTAAAACCTGCAACCTATTTTAGGTCCTTTAACCTTGTGGTCCAATACAGAAATCAAAGTTCTCCGTCTAAGTCTAAAACCTACGTCTTATCTAAACCTATGGTTCATCCAAGATTTTTCATTCTTGCTGACCTGCATGGGCCACCACTTAAAAGACGTGTCACGTCCCGCTTTCCGGATGGAAGGGTGACGTCATAAACACATCCTCAGGCTACGCGCCGAATTTCGCGATTGTCGCCTGTAATCATCAGCAGAATGGAAAATACAAGGAATTACATGGTATTAAAATATACTGTAGCTATTATACAGGAAACTTTTCCAATAATACTATTACAGATTATTAAAAAGTAGATTTCAAAATAACTACGATACTACTGACCATAACTGTAGGTAGTCCAGACAGTTACTCCTCGTTGTAGTGCGGCGATACTTCAGCGGAAGCGTCTTCTTCTTCTTCACCTAGTGAACAATTACTAGGTCGTTTAGAAACGACAAGCAAGTCCTCGGTCAAGGAAGGTAAATAAATGACAGAAATAATGAATGAAAGTGAATGATAAATGATAAGTCTTGAAAATTTGGAATTTAGTTTTACTTTCATGAGAGTAAATTGCATATCTCAATATTAATTATTCCTACTTATTACATAACACTAAATATGCATAATAACATATGAAAATGCAATTTTGAGAACAACCCTTCCGAATACTTTCCTAATCAGCTTTTTCCGACAACAATCCAGTATACCTGGGATCAGGTTATGACTTGGTGGCGCGGTGCTTAGAATCCGGCCCTGCCTCTCTTGGGCTTAAATGTACTGAGTCTCTCTTGAACCCAGAAAATTACCAAATCGATGTTACTGTCGAAGAGGTGCAATTATTGGATGGCACGGAATTAAATCCGGCCCTGCCTCTCACGGGCTAAATGGATGGCACAGATTATTAAAATCCGGCCCTGCCTCTCATGGGCCAAGTGAGCTAAGCCTCACATACTCAATTCGTATGGCCCTACGAATGAGCTAGTGTACTGATCAGTCTTTAGTTATTATGTTGCGGAGCTGTAAAGGTGATATTCGGGTTGTTCTCCCCCTCCCAATGCTTCCTATGATTTCTAAATGTATATTTACAATCATAATTAAGAAATTTATTTATCTAAGGAGGCTAAAATGCATTATGTAAGATGTCTACTTGAATGATATTTAGAAATCAACTATTCCGAAATAGTATTTGAATTTTAAACTACCAAGTGGAATATAAGGAGTTTTAATTCCACTTATGATACATGTCTTATACATATCCTAAATATTCTCTAAAGCTTATAAAATCATCTAAATTTCTTGGAATGGTCGAGAATTAATCTCTCTTGAAATTTCCGAAAAATTCGGCAAAGTCTCCTTTGTATTTGGAGACCCCAAAATTTTACAAGAGATGATAATATATATATATGAAATCCGAGCTCGCCGACCCCTTCGGTGGAGCAACCCTCAACACCGGAAACCACGCAGTTAATAATTCGGGTTCGCCGACCCCTTCGGTGGAGCAACTCTCAACACCGGAAACCAAAAATAAAGTAAAAGTGTAGTTTTGAAAGCTTATTACCTTGGCAAGCAATTCAAATAATTAAGCAAGTTTTTCTGATTATCGCAGCTTGCTAAATTATCAAAAATAGAATTGTTAGTAACACAAATCATATCAAAACTTGCTTCCAAGTGTCAAGACTTAAAGTTTACAATTTTATACTCTTTGTGACATTGGTTTGGGATAAAAAGTTTAAAGAATTGAAATTTTGTTAGACGTAAGGTACCTTGATATATGGGCATTTGTAAAACTGAAATAATCATGTCAATGTATGCCATTTGGATATATTTTATAAAGTGGACAGAATTGTTATAATAACAATTTAAATCTAAATTTTTATCTAACTTATACTTATTTAAACATACTCGTATTTGAGCCTTTTTATTATGCAAAGGAAGTTTAATATTAAAACCTTCAAGTGTATGGTCAATCTATCATATAAGGGCTTAAAAATACTCATTTTGACTATATAATGAGAACCAAATTTATTAAATATGGATATTTTATATTAAGGACAGATTTGACAAAATTGAAGGAGAATTATTTCAATATTGCTCAAAGAAGTATAAAATTCACATATGCATATTTTTCCTTTAAGCGTAACGATTGAGCCCCTAAGTTATGTCAACTTGTAAGTGTCCATATAAATATAAGTATACGGATTTAGTTCACTTAATGTGTCAAGGTAAATGTATAAAATCTTTGGTTTGAATTCACATAATATAAAATTTAAAGTTGAAGTATCCGTCTATTCCGTGTCCTACCTATTGAGTCCAACTTACATGTTCATGTATATTACTTGGTTGTATTTCACACACGCAATTGCTTGCAATCACATATAAATTTAAGCCGATGTATCCATTTGTATTGTGTCCATGTATTGTGTTCCAATTTCTTTTTCACTAAGTGTCCATTTGTATATATATATATATCAATTTCGTCTATAATAGAATTCTTTCAATTTTCAGGTACTCATATTTATACTTGGTTCTTACAAGATTGAATTTATTATAATTTCACCTAAATTTCAGAAATAAATAATGAATATATTTAATCAATGAAATTAGAAATTTAATTAGACAATATTTTAAGAAGAAAAGGGAAGAACTTATACATTGAAGTATTGATAGAATATTGATGATAATGGATCATACTTATAATGTTCAAAGACATAAGAACGGAAAGGAAAATATATTTTCGGATAGACATTTTTACAAACAACTTATGAACACAATAGGATTTCAAAGAGAGGAACTTGCCTTTCTTGAAGATGACCTAGGTTTCCCACCAATTTCCTAATTGAATCCAACAACAGTTTTCAAAATATATTTTTGTTAGTAAAAACCCTAACCTAGGTTTAGAATTGGAAAAGAATTTGAGAAGAAGAAAGGGAATTTTTACCTAGGTTTTTGATTTTGGAAGGGAAGAAGGAGATGAGTGGTGCTGGAGGTGGCGGAGGTGGCCGGCGTCGGGCGCGGGTGGCCGGCGGTGAGCTCGGGCGGCGGCAGCGGGTCCGGGCGGAGGCCGCGGGTCCGAGCGACGGCAGCGGGTCCGGGCGAGCACGGTTATAGGGAGAGGGGTGGTGTTGGTTTTGGAGAAGGAGGGAAAGAAAGTGAAGAAGAAGATGATGATGAAGTAGAGGATGAAGGAGATGATGATGATTAAGAAGAAGAGGGAAGGCTCGGTTTGTTCACAGGGAAGGGATGAAGTGAACCCATGGGTTTCTCTCTCTTTCCTTTATAATCATCATTATTATTAATATTATTATTATTATTATTATTATTATTATTATTATTATGGTGACTAGGAGTTGCTAGGAGAAGCCATGTGTCATTGTGGGTGTTAGATTTTGACACCTATCCCATAAGGTGTCCATACCTAATTTTTGAAATTGTAAAATTTAACCCATGGCTTTTATGCAATTATTAACATTTAAAAAAAATCATTTAACCAGATTATTAAATACTTTTCTTTAAAATAGAACAATAATAATTAATTAGGAAGAAAAAAAAATAATATTAAGAAATATATACAATTAGTTAAAATAAATCGAATAATTTGATACGACTATGACAAACTTGAACATTAAAATTAAAATTAATATTAAATTAACATGAACATTAATATTAAAATTAACATTAACATTAATATTACTTTAACATTAACATTAAAATTAATATTAACACTAAATTAAAATTAGCATTAATATTAACATTAAAATTAATATTAAAATTAAATTAACAAGAATATTAACATTAACATTAACGTTAATTAACATTAACATTAATTTTAACATTAACATTAAAATTAATATTAACATTAAATTAAAATTAGTATTAGTATTAACAATAAATTTTTTTGGATAATTAATTTTTGGGTTAAAATATGACATGTCAGCTGCCATGTCAAATGTCATATAATAGGAGATGACATCACCCAAAAATTTTAGGAGCCAAATAGCATAATTGTTGTTATAATTCTAATTAAATAGCTTATAATACTATAATTGGTGAACTGAGATTCCGTTTGTTTTACTGTAATAATCACAATTATAATATGATCAAATAAATTTTTTTATTTGATTGTATTGCGAGGCCGGTCCGGAGTTTGTTATAGTATTGTTGAAGTGTGTATGGTTGTGGTACCTTTCTGCGGACGGTGAGGAGGGACTTTCCGGAAGCGTCCATGAGCATGATCTCGCCGTTGCTCGCCGACGAGTAGTTATCGACTCGGAAGACTAGGTTCCCCTTCCCGTCGAACACGGTGAACCCTCGAAGTTGAGCAGCAGCGACTTGCGCCACACCGTCAGCACCGTCTCTCCTTCGCTGTCTCCTCCTCCTGCCGGCGCAGGCATACCCGAACCCACCGACGACAACGGCGACGAACCGTTCCCCGTCGAGTGGTTCGGATAGACCTTTGCCATTCCCCGGCACAGAATTATTCGGGAAGGAGAGGGAGAGAGAATGAGTGGTTGTGGTTGGTGATGCTGAGGAGCTCTATGGAGTTTGTGTGACGTAGCGGGAAGATTTATGTAGGGGTGAGCATTATTCGGTTTTGAACCGAAAACCGAACCGAACCGAACCAAATAAGAGATTCGGTTCGGTTTTGAAAAAAATCGGTTCGGTTTCGGTTTTGAAAATACTAAAATTTCTTATTCGGTTTCGGTTTCGGTTTTGGGTTTCGGTTTCGATTTAAAACCGAAAACCGAATAAGAAATTTTAGTTTATATATATATATATATATATATATATATATATATATATATATATATATATATATATAGGTATAAATATATATAGATATATACTATAGGTATATATATATAGAGATATATATATATGTATATAATAAATATATCTAGGTATATTTAGTTATTATATATATTAACAAAAAAACACAAAAAAACCAAAAAAAAACCGAATAACCGAATAAAATAAACCGAAAACCGAACTGATTTAATTCGGTTCGGTTCGGTTCGGTTATTGACCAATTCGGTTCGGTTTCGGTTTTGCTTATTCGGTTTCGGTCGAATTCGGTTTTGCTTATTCGGTTCGGTTTTAAACCGAATAAACCGAATGCTCACCCTAGATTTATGCCGACAAGTTGTTTCTCGCTCTTCTCTTCTGGGCGGCAAAGTAGTGGGCCCTGCTGGCCGGTGGATTGTTTGGGGAGGATGTTGGTCACAATGTTGTAAAAACCGGACCTGACCAGCGGTTAGGCCGGGTCCAATCGGTTTAAGCCAAAAAATCGATCCGGTCCGACTAAAATCGGGTCTTTTAAAGAACCGTGAGTTTTTTTGTCAAAACCGGGTTTAATCGGTGAACCAGTCGAACCAGTTCACAATTGAACCGGCCAATTTTGTTTATTTTTTTATTGTAAAAAACTTCAAAATAAATTATCATGTGAAATTTGGACCTTATGATTCTTATTTGGTTTTAATCGACCTTATAGTTGTAAAATTAAAGCGAACTAACATACTTATGACCAAACCAAACTAAACCAAGAAGTAAATATGAATATTTTACCAATTTGAACCAAACCAAACCAAGTCTATTGAACCCCGGTCCGACCTATACCCAAAAAATTCGGTTCGATCATCGGTACGATTTTTAAAACATTGGTTGGTCATGAGTTGTTCCATTTCAATCAATCGTCAAAAATCGCATAAATTAAAATTTTAAAAATATAAAATAGAAACTGAAATAATCTGAATCTATAATCAATTTGAACTCAAGTGTACGGAAAAAAAATGTTACATAAATAAATAAATAAAAAATTATTATTAAAATTATATATTATTTTTAGGAATTAAACTCAAGCAACCAATAAAAATATCGCCAACCATAACCACTTGAGTTAGAATTATTTAATTATATATAAATCATAGTTAAAAGTTAGTTAATTTTTTTTAAAATAATTATTAGAATATTCAGTTAGTTGTTTATTTATCTAATATTATTTTAATTTATTTAAATGGATGATATACATACAGCTTGGACGTCTGTTTCCATATATATTCATATCTATTATTTAACGAGCATGTCATAAAGTTCGAATTGTGGTTAAATTATATTTAAAAATATAATTTATACATGATTTTATTGTATTTTGACTAGCTGTTAAATTATCAAAGTTAGCTTTAAAACACATATTTGAAATTGTGTTTTCAAGATATACGCATTTTAAATCACAAAAAATGCATAAGATTGAGAGTATTTACATAATGTGGTATTTGTTATTCTGTTTTGGACTGAAACCCACAATCCAAATCGAAACCGAAATCGAATAATTTTTTTATATCTTTAAAATGACCAAAATCGAACCGAATATCTTATTTGGTTCTCGGTCCGATTTGGCTCTCGGTCCAAAATCGAGTAATGCACCCCTAGGGTTGGTTCGATATAATAGGACTACGTTCGCTGAAAGTGCTGCGGAAAGTATTACTCTTGAAGATGGCGTGGCGGCTACTTGAAAGTAATTCTATATAGGCTAGATAGACCAGGAACAGGTACTGTCGAGCAAACAATTTCTGGACCCAAAGGGTGAACAACAATTTCTCGGTCACGTATAAAAATATACTCCGAGTAAGGCCGAAGCTGAAGGAGAGAATTATCAGAGTAATACACGATGGCGCGAGCACGAACTTATGGTTGGATTCATGGATTAACCACAGTAGTATGATAGACCGGTGGGGTTGGCCGATGTGAAACCCATAATTTGTGTTTTATAATTAATGTTACTTTTAGTTTTTCAAAATTATTATTATTATTAATATTATTACTATTAAATATTTTTGAGTGGAAAATAGTTTCAAAATTATAATAACATGGATTTTTGGTTTCCGAACCCAGGCCTGAGCCCGAACCCTTTCCTATTTAATTCTGATCTGACTTGGTTATTATTATTTAAAAAAAAAAAACATTTTTGGAGAGCTGGTCCCGAAGGACCAGCACACTCCCCCAACTTCCCACGTTCCATAACCCCCTTATTCCTCTCCACAAACTCTTCCACTTTCCCCCTCTTATAACTTCCCATTACTCCCCATTATAACCCCACGTTCTCCCCATCTCTCCACATATTCAGCAAACCCACTCTCTTCCTCACAAAGAAATTCTCACAACAGAACCCCTTTCTCACTCATATCTCCCATTCTCCTTCTGTGGAGAAAACTCTAAACCGATCTCTCCTCTCTCTGATTTCTCCATTTCTGGAGAAAACCGACCCCCCCAAACCCTTTCCGCGACCCGAGGCGCCGCCCCCTCCGCGGCCCCGCTGCGCTGTCCAGCGCCCCCGACCGCGCGGCTCCCCGCGCCAGCCGTCCGCCCATCTCCGCGGCCATCCGCCGCCGTCCGCCGAGCCCGTCGGCCCGACCCCCTCCGCGGACTCCTCCGGCCACCCGCCGCCGCTGTCCGGCAACCCCGCGGCCAGCGCCCCTTCTCCGGCGAGGCGCTGCCCTAGCCGCCCTCTCCCGCGGATCCCCTCTCTCCCGCAGACTCTTCCGCCCCTCTTCGGTGCGTGGTTGAGTCTGGATCTGTGAAGTTTGCTGTCCGGGATTCGCGACGTTGCTGTCCAGATCTGCGACCTGCTGTCGAACTTCGTTTCGGGTTTTTCCCAAGATTTTTCCGCGGCTCCCCGCCAACGGAATTTGGAACTCAAAGTTACACCTGACGTTCCTCCTCGGTACCGACTCGTCTTTTCCAGTCATTCTAATACAAAGGCAAGTACAGTTATGTCTATTTGGTAATTATCTAGTAATTATTTTATTGCAATTTTAAACCACATTGCTACACGGAACTCTCTCCTAGAGTTCGAATATTGACTCATTGATTGAATCTGATTGACTCGGGATATTGGGGGAGTAGTGTAGCGTCTATGACCAATACCCCTATATTGCATCATGATTGTGTGAGCTGATTCCTCCTATACACGAGGATAGGCCGGACCGTATCATTAGGATATAATTGAATCATCCCAAGCCGGTCATAGTTCGTTACCTACTCAAATCACATTGTTTTCAATTGTAGAATTGTGAAAAATATTGTTAAAGTATTTCAAATTGTTTAACATTGCAAATTTTAAATTATTATTTGAATTATTGGATATTCGTAATTGTACTTTGCTCCCTCCTGACTGGAGAACCAACATTTTAGGTATCACTGATGAGGCTTTGTTCCGCGATCCCAAGACAAGGAATTCGAGACTGATGAGCTGTTTGCCTAGAGTTTTATTTTATTCATGATGTATGTAGAAAATGGTTTAAGTTGTATCTTTCATTCTATTGTAAAAGTTTAATAAAGTTTTAAATTTTCGAATTTTGAGTTGTGACAAATATAGTGTTGTTGTATGGTTACCTGCTACTGAACAGCTTACTGCCGCCGTCTCAACAACGGTGCAGGCTGGGCATGATCCGGTTCGACCCAATTAGTTGGGATCGGATCGTGACATGTTTTCATTGGTGGCCCATGTAGGTCAGAACAACAACTTAGAAAAACATACCTAGAAACAATTAGAACACTAGAACATCAATTTGTCACAACATAGGACCGAAATATATTATAAATAAATATTTTTGTTTGATTATAGACTGGTAGGATACCTTGCTTATGTTTGCATCCTAAACCATCCAGAGAATGACCGTTGACCAAATCCTGCTGGCGATGAGGTGTCATCTCCGGTCATACCCCATCTCCTCAACCAAGTCCAGGGTCTTTTCCCTCGCGGCTGTTTGACCGTCCTCATAGTGCATCCAGTGAAGTTTTTCCTACACTGACGATTCCTACCTCATCTCAAACTGAATTGCATTTCTTGGTGGAGTATTCATTTTTGTTGCTCCACTAGTACCAGCAATCATCTTCCAAATGGTTGTCCTATTTCAAGAAATCCTGGAGTTCCAGAAAGCTCAAGATGAAGCCCAGCAGGAACAGCTGAATATCACGAGAGAAGACAAGAAGAACGTCAATGATGTAGCCTTAGTTACCTCCAACCAAGTTAGAGCAGAACTTTTGCCCTAGGAAGGATACCCCTGAATCTAGAAGATATTGGATCCCATCGAGTACTCTACTTTCGGCAGTCTTGCAGTAAGAAGCTTTGGGCTTGTAACTATTGCAAGAGGCCTGGTCATCAGGCCGTTGGTTGCCGCAAGAGATTGGGACAATGTTTGGCATGTGGACCTGCTGAACATCGGGTAAAGGACTGTCCCTTATCTTTCTATCAAACCAGAGCTCATATCCCAGCAACACCTGTTAGGCCACAACCTAGGGACCCTTTTCTATCCAGCAGACCCTACCCCTTACAATAAGGCATGATGTATACTCGAGGTTCTTAGAAAGGGAAGCAGTTGGAGACTGCTCATGCAGAACCATGAAGAATAGTACCTAGAACCGCAGAATAGCATTATCTTTTTGGAAGTTGTAACAGGATGTCCTTAGATCAATCATAAGAGTTTTGTTGTAATTCTCCTCATGAATAGAAATTT
Source organism: Iris pallida (assembly GCA_029216955.1). Classification (NCBI taxonomy): domain Eukaryota; kingdom Viridiplantae; phylum Streptophyta; class Magnoliopsida; order Asparagales; family Iridaceae; genus Iris; species Iris pallida. The sequence goes on from JANAVB010044749.1 coordinate 37,798, forward strand.
TAGTTACACTCTTATGGCAGATGTTTTTCCTGATAGTCTCCCCGGATTATCCCAGATATAGACATAGGATTCACCCCTGACTTAGTCCCTGGCTCTTTTCCTATTTCTAAAGGATGTTACAGAGTCAACCCGAAGTTGGCCAAGAAGATGAAGGACCAGATCAATGAAGGCTCTAGGATTTATTCAGAATGGAACTTCACTTTTGGGAGTACCTATCTTGTTTGTGCCCAGAAGGATGGAACAACGGATGTGCATCGATTACCAGACACTAAAGAACAAGTACTTTCTGTCTGGATCGAGGATCTGTTTGATCTGGGTGTGGAGTTAGGGTGTTTCGAAGTTTGACTTAAGATTTGACTACCATCAAATCAAAGTCAGGAAAGAGGACATTTCCAAGACGGCGTTCAAACATCAAGTATGGGTAGTTTTCTTTGGTCAGGACGTTAGACTGACAAATGCTCCTGCTGTGTTCATGAATTTCATGAACAGAGATTTTCATGAGTATTTAAATCAGTTATTTTCTCCATAGATAACATTCTGATATATTTGAAGACTGAAGAAGAGCATGAAGAACACTTGAGGAAGTTTTGAAAACTTTGAAGGAAAGAAGTTTTTGGTAAGTTATCTGAACGTGGATTTTCTTTGACAAGGTGAATTTTTGGCCATGTTGTCAAGAGAAGAAATTTCGATGGAAGATAGCTGCTGTTGAAGGGTGGTGTACCCCAAGTTCAAATCGGAAGTTTCTTGAACCTGGCTGGCTACTATCAGAAGTTCGTGAAGGATTTCGCAAAGATTGCTGAGCCGATGACGAAGCTCACTTGGAAGAATAAAGAGTTCATTTGGACGAAAGATTGCCAGGCGGAATTGAGGAGCTGAAGAAGAGACTTACCACTACACCAATCCTTGCGCTACCGCAGGAACCGGTGGGTTCTCAATTTACAGTAATGCCTCTGGAAAAGGACTGGGTTGCGTTCTTCAACAACATGGGAAAGTAATCGCTTACACATGTAGGCAACTACAGACTCATGAGAAGAAACATCCCACACCTAATTTGAATTGCTGCAATTATCTTTACTTTGAAACTGGAAGGATGATTTTATGGAAAGGGAATGAAAATATGTACGGACTACCAAAGTCTGAAATATGTCTTCTTTCAGGAAGGGCTGAATGCTAGACTAAGAAGATGGCTGAAGCAGATGAAGGATTTCGACATAACCTGCAGTACCATTCAGGTAAGGCTAATGTGGTCGCTGATGCACTTGGTCGATACTGATGGCGAAGTTCTTAACCAAGGACTAGCACCTGCTGGAAGACATCGAGAAGTTGGACTTAACCTTTCAGTGCCAGAGAAACCAAGTTGCAAGCCTAGTCAGAGGTAAGAAGAAGATCAGAATTCGAGCCATCACTTATTTTCTCATCTTTTCGTTCTAAACTTGACTGATGCTGACGAAGTTAGCCTAGTTTTGCAAGCTATCTCTTTATCAAGCTTGATCATGACGATATCTTATTGGGTGCACCCACTAATATATTGTCTAATCAGGACCGGTGTATGATGGTCTGATCAACCTCGTGTACTTTGGTTCGCTTTTGTATTTTTCTGCGTGGATGATATAAAAACTTGTTCCTAAACCGTCTCATCCACGACTGCCTTGGAAATCCTTATAGTTGGACCTGAGTTACGGGCGCAGTACCCATACATATTGTCTTTCCTACCTTACTTTAAATTTCGAGGACAAAATTTTCTAAGGAGGGAAGATTGTGAAACCCATAATTTGTGTTTTATAATTAATGTTACTTTTAGTTTTTCAAAATTATTATTATTATTTATATTATTAATATTAATATTTTTGAGTGGAAAATAGTTTCAAAATTATAATAACATGGATTTTTGGTTTCCGAACCCAGGCCTGAGCCCGAACCCTTTCCTATTTAATTCTGATCTGACTTGGTTATTATTATTTAAAAAAAAAAACATTTTTGGAGAGCTGGTCCCGAAGGACCAGCACACTCCCCCAACTTCCCACGTTCCATAACCCCCTTATTCCTCTCCACAAACTCTTCCACTTCCTCCCTCTTATAACTTCCCATTTACTCCCCATTATAACCCCATGTTCTCCCCATCTCTCCACTTATTCAGCAAACCCCTCTCTTCCTCACAAAAGAAATTCTCACAACAGAACCCCTTTCTCACTCATATCTCCCATTCTCCTTCTGTGGAGAAAACTCTAAACCGATCTCTCCCTCTCTCTGATTTCTCCATTTCTGGAGAAACCGACCCCCCAAACCCTTTCCGCGACCCGAGGCGCCGCCCCCTCCGCGGCCCCGCTGCGCTGTCCAGCGCCCCCGACCGCGCGGCTCCCCGCGCCAGCCGTCCGCCCATCTCCGCGGACATCCGCCGCCGTCCGCCGAGCCCGTCGGCCCGACCCCCTCCGCGGACTCCTCCGGCCACCCGCCGCGCTGTCCGGCAACCCCGCGGCCAGCGCCCCTTCTCCGGCGAGGCGCTGCCCTAGCCGCCCTCTCCCGCGGATCCCCTCTCTCCCGCAGACTCTTCCGCCCCTCTTCGGTGCGTGGTTGAGTCTGGATCTGTGAAGTTTTGCTGTCCGGGATTCGCGACGTTGCTGTCCAGATCTGCGACCTGCTGCCGAACTTCGTTTCGGATTTTTTCCAAGATTTTCCCGCGGCTCCCCGCCAACGGAATTTGGAACTCAAAGTTACACCTGACGTTCCTCTCCTCGGTACCGACTCGTCTTTCCAGTCATTCTAATACAAAGGCAAGTGCAGTTATGTCTATTTGGTAATTTATTTAGTAATTGTTTTATTGTAATTTTAAGCCACATTAGAGTTCGAATATTGACTCATTGAATCTGATTGACTCGGGATATTGGGGGAGTAGTGTAGCGTCTATGACCAATACCCCTATATTGCATCATTGATTGTGCGAGCTGATTCCTCCTATACACGAGGATAGGCCGGACCGTATCATTAGGATATAATTGAATCATCCCAAGCCGGTCATAGTTCGTTACCTACTCAAATCACATTGTTTTCAATTGTAGAATTGTGAAAAATATTGTTAAAGTATTTCAAATTGTTTAACATTGCAAATTTCAAATTATTATTTGAATTATTGGATATTCGTAATTGTACTTTGCTCCCTCCTGACTGGAGAACCAACATTTTAGGTATCACTGATGAGGCTTTGTTCCGCGATCCCAAGACGAGGAATTCGAGACTGATGAGCTGTTTGCCTAGAGTTTTATTTTATTCATGATGTATGTAGAAAATGGTTTAAGTTGTATCTTTCATTCTATTGTAAAAGTTTAATAAAGTTTTAAATTTCCGAATTTTGAGTTGTGATAAATATAGTGTTGTTGTATGGTTACCTGCTACTGAACAGCTTACTGCCGCCGTCTCAACAACGGTGCAGGCTGGACATGATCCGGTTCGACCCAATTAGTTGGGATCGGGTCGTGACAGCCGATGTATGACCTGTGCGGGCATGATGAGCCTCTGGCTGTGCTCATCCACGAAGGCCAATGGCATCTGACAATCGACTGATTGGTCAATGGATTGTCGATGACATCGCGTCTATAGAACTGCACTCAGATGAGACAGCAGATAAGTAGAGCTAGGAAGGATCGAGCGACGGCCAATTTGTAACTAAACTGTGCTACGAGCAGATCCGACCACGTCGGCCACGAGTCAGTTGGGCTGAGGTCATCTAGTATAAGAAGGCGGCAATGAAGATGAAGTTGTGTGCTTACAAGGTAGCTCGATATAGACTATTCACTAAGGAGAGGTTGAATAGGTTTGGAATCCTCACGAATGATGTTGCATGTGTCCTATGTACCGGGGGCATTGAAACTAGAGACCATCTATTCTTTCAGTGCCCTACCACAAGGTTTATATGGCAAAAATGTTGGACCAAGCTCGGCATCGCATGCAGACAGAGGAGAGGACTACTGGAGACTGTCGAAGAGATCAATGATCTGAAAGACAAAGTCCGGACACATACACAAAGCCCGGCTTCGATTACTGTCAGCGATATGGCATATATGGAGAGAACGAAACTGAGTATATTTGATGGAGTGGCCACTACTACTCAGGGGATCATAAATAATATTGAGACAGATGTACGAATTATGGAGGGCTAACCATGTACGGAGTTGTATATAGTAGAGGAGAGACTGTACTGGCTGTTTTTTATCATTAGCAATAACAATTACCCATTCTTCAAATATATATATATATATATATATATATTATATATTATATATATATATAAAAATATATATATATTATATATATATCTATATATATATAGATATTATATATATATATATATATATATATATAAAATAGCTTCTCCTACGGGAATAACTTACGGGACAAACTTACGGGATGAGAAAATATACTTATGATTCTCTTCTTTATTTCTTTCACTTTAAAAATGTTAGATCTCTCCTTTAAAAAAGGTACCTATCTCTATCTTAAAGATAAGTCTATTTATTTTTAATAGTTAGAAATTTATTTATTTATTCAAAAAATAGAGATATAAAAGTTAATTTTATAATTTTTTAAAGTAGAGATGGATTGTTTTAAAAAAATTATCTTTAAACGTAAATATCTTTTTAAAATGTTATTCAAAAATATAATTAATATTATTGTTAATTTTAATATTATTTCTCATGTTAGTTTTTTGGTGCTAACTTTATTGTTGATATTAATTTTAATTTTAATTTTAATTTCAACATTAACATTAAGTTTAGTTTAACATTAACATAATATTAACATTAACATTAACATTAACATTAATATTAATATTAACATTAAAATGTAATATTAAAATTAAGATTAAGATTAAGATTAAGATTAAGAATATAATTTAAAATTAAGATTAGAATTTAAATTTAGATTTAGATTTAAATTTTTTTAAAAACAAAAATAAATTATTAAATTTAAAATTAACATTAACAATAAATTTAAAATTAAATTAGATTTAGATTTAAATTTATTTAAAAACATTTAAATTTAAATTAATTTTAACATTAACATTAACATTAACATTAACATTAATATTAACTTTAACATTAAAATTTAAATTAATGTAAAAATAAAAATTAAAATTAATATCAACATTAATATTAAGATTAACATTAAAATTAAAATTAATATTTTAAATATAATTTTTAAAGGTATATTATTTCTAAGGATAGTTTTTTTTTTTTTTAAATTATCTTATTTAAAAAGTAAATGGAATAATTTATCTATCTATGTTTTTTAAAAATAAATAAATCCCTCTGTGTTTTAAAACTAAATTGATAGATAAGCCTTATTTTGAAGATAGAGATATGTTTGATTTTAAGATTAGAGAGTAGAGATTTAAATATTAAAAAAAAAAAATTTAGTAACTCTTCCCGTATACTTATCCCGTATAAGAAGGGGATTATAATATAATATATATATATATAATATATATAATATATATATATATATATAATATACACTGCAAGAAAAGGCACCCATAAGGGGCCATTGCCAACTGCAAGGCGTCACACATTTGGAAGCATCTGATTGCGGGGAGGGAGTTGGAAAGAACTGCATTCAGATGCAGATCGGTAGGGGGGAATGCGACCCGCTTCAGGAGAACTAGACTGGAACCGGGCGGCTCAGGTTGCTGGTAGAGGGGACGGCTCCTTTCTCGGTTGCCGGGCTTTGATCCGATGATAGGGGATGGGATTTCATCCGTTTGGAAGCATTTTTCGGGGAAGAAGCGGTGGCTGCAGTCAGAAGTAGGGGATGCACGATCAGAGCTAATGATGATATGTTGTTCTGGTCTGCGTCGTCTAGCGGTCAGTTCTCTCTCCGGTCGGCGTGGGAGGTGACTCGCGAGAGGTACGTCTCCGTACCTGTGTTCGAGAACATTTGGGGTAAATGTCTTCCCATTAAGTGGAGTATCATGTTGTGGCATATTTTACGCGGTAAGCTTCCTACGGACGACATCCTCAAAACCATGCGGTTTTGCATTGCATTCCGCTATCACTTGTGTGTATGGGGGAAAAGGAGACTTTATGCCACAAGCTTGCTGAGAGGGAGGACTCCACGGAAATATGGAACGGCCTAGAGAGGAAATGGAAGGCGGTGAACGGAGGAAAGGATATCAAAACTCGTATTGATTTCTGGTTGCATTCGAATAGGAAAGAGTAGAAATAAACACGTATGAGGAATATTCATTTTCGAAACAACAATTGGATTTCGAAGCCATGCGGCAGAAGGAGAAAGTATGGAGGTTGGAGCCTGTTAAAGCTTAGTTTTCATGTTAGTTTTTTTGGGTGTCTATTGGGTGGGTTTACTCGTTTTGTTTTCGCAGCCTCTTTGGCTTGCTTTCGAGTTTAGGGGGCGGGTGCTCATTTTGTAATTGCCTGCTTTCCTGTTCTGTGTGTAATTGCCTATATATATATTTTGAAGAAGGGTACTTCATTGATGAGAAAACTATTTACAGACGACTCATATTACATTTACAAGCTCTCAAGAGAAACACAATCTCAACAAGCATCTTACTTGCTAACATATGCTGTTACCCATGGTCTGCTATGGCGCTGCCTCCCGCATAATCCTAATGTCTGCTTCGATGTTATTAATAATACCAGCAATCGAAGCTCCGACTCCTTCGAATACCCGTCTATTCTTTCTCTCCAAACATGCCAAATGGCGGATAGGAGACGGATGAGCACTATTGTATATCTCCTTCCTACGAGTCTTAAAGTTCAGGATCTCCGCCACAATCTCAGTTAACTCAGAATTTGAACCACCAGATAATCCAATCTTCAGTTGACAGTGTCTCCATATCTGACTGGAGAACGCGCATAGAAAAAGAGATGTTCCCTGCTTTCTGGTCCTCCTCCACATAGAACACACGCCATGTTACCCACCATAATTCCTAACCTGTGCAACCGATCTCTAGTCAGTAATCTGTTTCGGATAGCTTTGTATGCACAAAGTTTCATCTTCTTCGCCGCTTCCGACTTCCATATCACCTCAGCCCATTCTACCGTTGGTCCGTGTCTTCTCGTCCATTCGTATGCTTCTTTAAATGAGAATACTCCATCTGCTATCCCTTCCCATTCCCATCTATCAATCGAAGTCGCTATATGAAGGGGAATGGCCTCGATTTCGTCCCGGTAGAGCAGCCCTATCGGTCGGTTAATACCTGCCACCGATTGTTGGAGATGATCACTGCTAATGGTTCATCTCTCCCGATGTCGAACACCGGCCAACCCGCCGTTCCACCAGGGTTGTGTGATAAACCATGGATCAAACCACAAGTTGGTTGTAGAGCCGTCTCCAATCACCCGAACCACTCGGCTCTTCAATACAGGACGCAGCCGAAGGATATTCTTGTATGTCACCGAGTAGTTGTTATTGATGTCTTGCACCCAGAAGTTGCTTGTCGTTGATACCGACTCTTGGTCCAACGCGCCTACAAGGAATTACTCTCAGTTAATCGCCATGCCAATTTATAAAGAGCGACGTCCCTAAGTGTTCGTAAAGATCGGATGCCGACCCCTCCCTCCTCTACAGGAGGCCAAATCCTCCCATCCAATTGTGTGAAGACCCCCTCGCCATAGAAGATTCGCACAAAGCTTTTCAATCTTCTGGATGATCCTGTCAGGCACATAGATCGCTTGAAGCCAATAGTTGGATATGGAAAAAATCACGGATCGAATGAGTTCTATTCGGCCTCCAAATGACAGTAATTGGATTGCCAACCTTCCATCTGGACTGACTTGCTGAAGCAGTCCTTGACAATCCGTATATCGGGCATAGTTGATAGAGAGCGGGAGTCCGAGTACCGGACAGGAAGTTGTCCACTCTCGATCTGCATTATTTGTGACCATTTATCCTTCTCCGGGCAATCCCGATTCAAGTAAATCTGGCTATTGTCTCTATTAATTTGCAACCCCGACGTCTTGCCAAACTCCACTAATAATTCATTCAGGGAGGTGATACTCCTCTCCGAAGGCTCTACAAATACCAACAGATCATCACGTATATCAAATGTGAGATATTTGGTTGTACCTTATGGAAGAGAGGCTTAATCTGCTTCTTGTGAATGGTAATATCCATCAGACAACTGAAGTGCTCCATTACAATTGTGAATAAATATGGAGACAGATGATCGCCCTGCCTTATGCCTCGATTGCTGCCGAAGAATCCGCAAGGCTGACCTTTAATGAGGATGGAGAAAGTCGGGAAAGTGATACATTCTTGGATTCGCGCCACCCCCATTTGTCAAATCCCATGCTAAGAAGCATTTGACAAACGAACTTCCTGTTCACCATATCATAAGCTTTGCGAAGATCTAACTTGATGTATCCTTTTCTTCCTCCCCTTTTATTGAAGTCGCGCACAAGTTCGTGTGCTAGCAAGCAATTTTCTGCAATAGATCGGCCTTTAATAAATGCTGCTTGGTTGTCCAAAATCAATCCTTTCAAAATCACCTGCCTTTTACACATGATATGAGTAATAATTTTGTATAAAAATTACAACATGAGATTGGTCGAAAGTCTCCGAGATCCGTAGCGCCCTCCTTTTTGGGTATCAATGTCAAAAAGGTATGATTGAGTTCTTTTATTAACCGCCCGGTTTTGAAGAAGTCCCGCACTACCTGAAGGACATGAAATTTCAATCTACTCCAATGTCTTTTATAGAAAGCAGCATTGAACCCATTAGGTCCTGGCGATTTATTAGGATCAGCATTGATAATAATTTCATTAATTTCCTCAATGTCCACCTCTTTACGGAGAAGGTCATTCCCTTTCTCTGTCACTAATCTTCTGCAAATAATATCTGGGAAAGAATCCGAATAATCAGATTGATTGTATAGGGATGTGTAGTACCTGATGGCCTCTCCTCAATTTTTTTATCATTGTTAATAGGATTACCTCTCATATCAAATAGCGGACCAATCGAATTCTATGTTGACGAGCCTTCACCATGGCGTGGAAGAACTTCGAATATCTATCCCCGTCTTTCAGCCACGAGCACTTAGCTTGTTGTTGCAGTTGTACCTCCTCTTGGAAGCGCAACTATCTCACCGTTTCTTGAATCTCCAGCTCCCTATTAGCAAGTACCGGGTTTAATGGGGTTAGCTTGTACCTGAAGTTGGATGGAATGAAGCTCCTTCTCTACGGATTCGCTGCTGGTAGACGGACGGTCCCGAGCCCAGTTCTTCAGATCAGCCTTTACTCTTTTTAGTATACGGAGAAGGCGGTATTGGGGGGTACCAGAGATCTGGAATGGAGGCCTCCTTCTACCGTGTCATCATAGCCAGCCATCATTGGCCATGCATTGTTGAATCGAAAAGGGCGGCGACGCACCCTCTGTGCCGAGTGGATCCGGATCAATAGCGGGGTATGGTCACTAGTGCCGCTAGGTAGACCCTCCGCTTGACGTCCGGGAAGGTTGCAAGCCAGGTTATTACAAAACTCTATCGAGTTGACAAACAACTCGGTTATGAACGGAGCTGTTGCTCCAGCTCCAAGTGTGTCCAGTCCTCGCCATGCAACTCAGGCCAGAACATAACAGACAGTCTTGGAAGTCCGCAAGAATAGGGCAGGAACCTGACGTCCACGATCTTATCATTCTCTGTTAACATGGCGTTAAAGTCGCCCATCACCAGCAGGGGGATCTTCATTATTTTCAGAAGAAATTTTAATAAGATCCTTCCAGAGTTGGAACCGTCTTCTGCGATCATTATGACCATATACAGCCCCCACCATAATTTGGAGCCCCCCTCTATTAGAGTATTCAATAACTGTGAGTTGTTTGACTGGAATTTCACCACTCCCGACCATATACGAACGTCCCACATCATCCATATCTGAGCCATACCACATAAAACTCCGTTGTGAACGGACCCCACTGACTAGGAGTATGGCTGGTAATCCTACTAGTAGATTTAATTTTACTCTCTAATAAGCCAACAATCGAGCAATTGTTACTTCGAATCGTCTTAGTAATCTCCTTCCATCGGCCAATAGAATTACAGCCGCGGACATTCCATGCGAGGACAGACATGAGAATTAATTGAGGGGGTTGTCCGAAACTGACCTCCTACACTCTCGAGGACAATCCGAGAGCGCATTCGACGTACCCGACACATGTGGATGAGAATTTTGCTGAAGCATCCGCTGCCATTCCGGGTTCGCAACTGTAAGTGCCATGTTATCCTCCTCATGTTGGGTGCCATTGCCCCCTTCTTCGCTAGGCTGGGCCACCTCTGGTCGACGTTGCAATGTATTTCTTTTGCTACTTCTTGGCTGGTCATCATTCTCGGTGCCTCCCTCGTTGCCATCTCCTCGGCTATTCTCGTTTGTTGGATAATCCACTTCCGGGTCTACGTTATCTGTCCCCACAAGAACCATAGCTAGATCCCCTATATTCGGTGGGGTAATTCTCGATTTCGAGACTTGTCTCTTCCCGAGTATTGAACTCATGAAATTCTTTTGCTTTGGACGGTTGGGTCTCTGACTCCTCCACCACCATAAACGAGGCTCATTGGATCAATTTGCTGTTGTGACCGATGGTTCATGTCCACCACTTCGTCTTGAGCCTGACTCGGCCTGTCTCCTGCATTATCCCGACATCCGCTGTCTCCGTCTTCTCTCTACACTTCGAATCAGTATGGCCGAAGCACTTGCATCTAGAGCACGATGGAGGCACCCACTCGTAGTCAATCTCTTGGATACTCTTCTCCCATTAGGAAGTAGTAGATGTATGCTCCGAGGTAGGATTTTGCCCGCTTCAATTTCCACGAAGACTCTCGCAAAGGATAATCTCTGCCTTCTTGCCGTTTGGATATCGTTCGGATCGGCACTCCCACCATACTTGCCATTTTCATGATAGAGGGATACTCCAGAGTTGTGGAGAAAGCCATGGCAATCTAATCCATATAGGGACCTTGAGAGACGATCTTTTTCGAAATTAATAGAAGGGTTCCACCTCTTCAGGACCACCAGACGCCCATCGAATGTCCAAGGACCCCCTTCCAAATCCGATCCAGGTCCTCCCCTAAATCGAATTTGATAAATAGAAGCCGTTCTCCCGGGAGAAAATATTCA
>JANAVB010044750.1:0-86789 GCA_029216955.1 Iris pallida
CTGCGGTCGTGGATCTAAGGCATGGCGGGGAAATCGGTGAGATCTGGACTCGGTGGAGAGTGAAGGCGGCAGGGTCGGGTAGGCCAGGCGAGATCTGGTGGCGGAGGCCGCGACGACCCAGGTCCAGTCGGAGTAGTGCAGGCGGCCGATTGCTGGGTGGTGACGTGGACAAAAATCGACGGTTAAGTGAGTGGGTGGTGGTAGTTCTGTGGAGGTAGTTATGGTGGTGTTGGTGATGAATTTTTATGGCGGTGCTTGGCCGGAGGCGGATGGGGTGAAGTCGGCGCAGATGATAGTGGTGGTTGGCTGAAGCGAGTAGCCGGGATGGACTGGCTGTGTGTGAGGTGGGGTTCAGATTTGGCGGGAAGGTGCCAGATCTAGGCCATGGTCGACGAAGGAGAGGAGAATAGGGGATGGTGGTGTCAGTTACCGACGAGGCGGCCAGGAAGGTAGGCTGCTGACAGTGGATGGCCGAAGGCGAGCACGAAGACGATGAGGAGACATGAAGGATATGTGGAGTCGGGCGGTACTGGCCGGGGTAATGTGGACTGGACAGGGAGACGGAAGCGGTTCCGATAGCGGAAGCAGCTGGCTGGGAGGAGAGAGAGAGGGTATGTGGATGTGTCCGTGTCGGTTTGTCGACACGGCACAGGGATTGGTTTTGGATGTGTTCGGCATGTGGACATGGGAAAAATTAATGTACCTGTAAAAGAATAATAATGAATTGGATGGACACAGACACGAACACAATGCACTTAAGATTGTATTGGAAAATATTGTAGGACTGTTGAGCACCTCTAGAGGGGGGTGAATAGAGTGTGTGCATGTGCAGCAGAAAATAATCACTAATTAAAATTAATAAGCAGTTATATATTATGGCAGATAAAAGACGGTATATAAAATGCGGTAAAGAGTCAAGAATTCAAACTCAGTGACACAGCGATATATACTGGTTTTCCTCTGAGAGGACTAGTCCAGTCGCGAGTACTCTTGCTCGCTGTTAATCCACTATGGCACAAGCTTTAACTGAGCGCTTGCAACTCTTACAACACCGTGCTTGGTGACAAGTGCACGACCGAATTCACAACATCGTGCTTGGTAACGAGCGCATGACCGACTCCAGAAGGCAATTGGAAAACTAGAACGTTTTTTTTAATACAGTCTCCAATACAACTCTTCAACACCAAACTCTAGATTAAACAGAAACTGTACTAGCTTGGCTAGGAGTCGTAAAGGCTTAGATATGAAAGTAAAAGCTCAGAACACTTTAGATAGAGAAGAGAAGAGATGAAATTGGATGATTAAAATAAATGGTAATCTCAACTCTATTTATAGTATTTTTGGGGGACCGAACACAGACAGAGTTCGGATGCTAGGATTTCGCATACGAACGTTGGATGCAGATTTGGTGGGAACTGTATTTCGAATAACCCAGACCGAACTCGGGCTGAACTCGGACCAAACTCAGTCAGAGTTCTGTCAGAGTTCTGCTGGGTCAGAACAATAAGAAATGGACCAAATTTGCATAAGTTTTGGGCTTTTTGGAATTGTGGATTTTTGGGATATATAGGTAGGCTTATTTTTGTTTGTGGACTGAGAAAAATCTAAGCCAGTACTGATCCGATCAATCTCACATTTTTTTCTAGACTCAATAAAAAAATACAGAATAAATATGAAAACCAATAGCCCTTTTGATGACGTCTTTTTCCTGATATTAAAGATGCATTTTTCCTTGACGGCAGTCGTCCAAAGATGAACAGATCTGGAAATCTGAATACCTTTCGGGGGCTTCACCCCCGAACCACTGACGGGGGGCGCTGCCCCGGATAGGTCGCTAGGCGGTTCAGAGAAATCTTTTTGTATGACTCCATCTTTGGACCATTAAAAATTATTCATTGTATATGTCCTTGTTTGATCATGCTTACTGCAAGTACAATGCTAAGTTTAAGTAGCAACATGATAGTGATTACATGAATATTAGTGACATCACTAGTTAAACTTAATTGATTAGCAATGTAAAACCCGCAATTTTGGTTTATTAAAATTACTGGATTATTGGATAACTAGTTTAGATTAGGACTAATATTATTATTATTACTATTATTATTAGCATTATTATTATTATTACTATCAGTCAGATTAGAAAAGCATATTTAAATACATCGATTGAATTTTTGATTGATCGACCCGTCCCGATCCCGTGTCTGGGTCCGACCCCGAACTCGAACCCGACTTCTGTTTCCTAAACCCAACTTTGATTTTGCCCTTTTTAAAATCTAGATTTTTCTTTATACATACATATATGTATATAATGGCAGGAAAATAAAAATAAAATAAAACCACTTTTTTCTGCCACGTTCTTTCACTCTCCTTAAAGTAATCTCCCCCAAATTCTCTCTCTACCACACACCTCTCCCTGACCATTTCTCTCATTGCTCCCAACGTACCCACCCTTCAGCATTTTATCCCCTCATTTTAGCTTCTCCCCTCTCTCTCTCTCCTAATAACTCTATGAATAGTAAGGAGAACACAACACTCACAACATCCCTCTCCTTTTCCCCAAACTTTAAATTTAAAATCCACCACCGCCACTTCCTCGGCCGACCTTTCCCTTCCGCCCTCTCGATCCCGCGTCCGTCCGCGGACGGCACCACCACCGGCGCCCCGCTGCGTGTCTTGCGGCCCGCCGCCGTCCAGTCCCCGTGCGGCCCTACTGACCGGAACCCTTTCCAGAGGACCCCCGCAACTCCGCCTCCCTGGACCCCGCGGCCCAGATCCGGCCGACCTGTTGTCCGCATGCTCCCCCGGAGACCCGATCCTGCTGTCTCGCGGCCTCCCTCGCGCTTTTCGCGACTGGCCAACACCTCTTGCGCGTTCCCTTCGCTGTTCGTGCACCCCACGACGCTGTCTGTGGCTTTCGCAGCCCATCGTGACGTTGTTCGGAGACTCTCGAGTCCGTGACGGTGCATCCCGAGTCTGAGGCCCCCCTTCGGACTCCGTCATCGAGCCTCTCGATAAATTTCTTAATAGTCAGAGTAGTTCGTCCCTTCCGTAGAGTCGATGATGATGCGGTCCCGATCCCGCTATGGGAATCGGCTTCGAATAATTGCGATAGTGGTTTTTTTTGGACTTTTCGAGTTCGTTTCGGATTTAGTCTTTTATTCTGTGGTGTTTCCTTGGTATAGTTGTGTTCTGTGATTCTTGGGTTTTGATTTTAGAATATATCATTATTCCACTTGGTTTGCATGTGTTGTGTGTGTCTTTAGGCTACTATTTTCATTGGTAACTATGGTGTGGTGTTGTTTTAGACCTTTCAAAGTCCTGTGATTTCGGGTTGGTGGCTATGTGTATTATGGTTATTGGTTGTTGGTTGGATTTTGGAAGGGTTGGAAGCAAATATAACTACTTTTTGGATATTTTGTATCGCCAAGTTTGGCTAGGTTATCCTAGTTACAAAGGAGGTGCTGCCCAAATTTTCCAAATATATATAAATATATAGTCTTTATTATTGTTTATCAAAATGGTTTGGTTCTTCTCGGAAAAAAATATATTATTTATAAACATTAAGTTTTTAGGAAAAGATATTTTGATATTGTTGGCTTCTAGTTGATTTTCTGTAACCACCCTTGGGCGACGACCATATCGGTCGAATGAGCCTTAGCGAAACGCAAGCGCTACGGGACATTCCTGTACGTTGAGGCGTAAGCTAGCAACGTGAGATTGCATGACCAAGTCTGAGACGCCCATTTTCTATAATTTATATTTAAATTATATTATGTTTTATTTTTAGAACTTGTTACTGGCTTTTAGTTTCTAGGGTGCAGGACCTCGACCTTCTATTTGGACCATTTCACGGCACTCAGAGCTCGCCTTAGCCTTATTAATTTAATTTAATTTAATTGTTGTAAGGCATAAGCCAGCTTTTCTTTTATTTTCTGTGACCCTGTAATTGTGTAGCTTACGTTTTCTACTTTATTTTCTGGGTTTTGTTGTTGGCGTAGCTAGACGTATAATAAAAATTGGTTATTAATTATTTTGTATAAAATTAATAAAGATTTCTCATATTTAATTAAAATAGATAAATTACTAGTAAGTTAACAAGTCTATGATTTTATCATTTAAAGAAAGTTAGTTTTATATATATTATTAAAAATACAAGTTTTGCCAATTAAACTGTAATTTTGCTATTTTCTCCAATAAGTCAGTAATCGGTTTATCATGTTAATTGATAACCAATATATTTTACGATGTTAGACGGATTTCGTTAGATTAATTAAATAACTTAAAACTTGACTAGGGTTTGTTTCTAGAAATTGCAACTAGCACACCTAGATATGTCTTCCTATGTTTCTAAGTCAGGATTCTCAACTGTAGGATTTCGAAGACGTAGTTGACTTCCTCTCCAGTGCCGACATCCAGATCCAGTCATACAAACAAAGGCAAGTTACGGTTATGTTTTCCTGCATTTTATTTAGTAATTGTCATGATTGCATGCTTAAACCACATTGCTACACGGAACCCTCTCCTAGGGTTCAAATATTAATTGATATTGATTGTGGGGATATTGGGAGAATAGTGTAGTGTTTATGACCAATACCCCTCATATTGCATATTGTTATTGTGCGAGCTTACCCCTCTTACACACGGGAATAAGCCGTATCGCATCGCTAGGATGCTATTGTACAACCCAAGCCGGTCATAGACGTTACATATTCAAATCACATTGTTTCAAATACTGAATTGCTGAAAATTGCTGGAAAATATTGTACAAGTATTTCAACTGTTTAAAATTGCATCTTTCCATTATTATTTAGAATGTCGGATTATGTACTCGTACTTGCTTCTTTTCTGATTGGATCCCCTCAATAGGTGATGTTGATAACGCTGAGCTATTGTACGATAGCTATTATGATCCTGTTCTATACCCTACGGTGTTACCAGAGTCTCCCTTGGAGGATGCGGATCTTAAGGACGAAGAGCCAGCCGTTTAGCTAGTTGTATTCTAGTTATCTAGTTTTATTGTATTGGAGTTTGTAGATTTTGAATTCAGTACTTTATTTCAGTACTTTCATTTTCAGTTGTACTTTTCAATTGTTAAATAAAAAGTTTTTAAAATTTTCGTGTATTCGAGTTGTGACAAATGTATAGATGTTGTTGTGAATACGTGTATATAGAACAGCTTACTGCCGCCGTCTCACAAGGTGCAGGCTGGGCATGATCCGGTTCGACCCAATAATTTGGAATCGGGTCGTGACATGGTTTTAGTGGTGGCCCATGCAGGTCCAATCAACAACTTAAGTGAACAGACCTAGAAACAACTAGAACACTAGAATATTCATTTGTCACAACATAGGACCGAAGTATATATATATAAGTAACTATTTTTGCTTGCTTATATAACGGTAGGGTACCTTATTTATGCTTACCCCTAAACTTGCCAGACTTTGAAGACAACCTGACCTATGCCTATCAGTCGGTACTAGCAAGATCTTGTTTTATATGCATGACGCAAGAAAATATGACAAGAGAATCGTAGTAGTAGATTGAGTAGCGGGAGGCTGCTCAAACCAGACCAGGACCGGAAGAGCTAATGATACCTAGAATTATTGATTAGCACTAGATGATACCCTGCCGAAGCATAACATATTACCCTTGATTACACTTTACATGGTGAATAGAGAGTCTACTATATTCACCATGTTACAATATAGGGCCGAAATTATTTATTTTTAAAATATTTATTTTGGCTTGCTTATAGTTTTATTGGTTACCTTGCTTACGTTTGTACCTAAACCTTATCTAGATTAGGCCGATTATATGATGGTATGTTTTACTGCCTATTTTATTTTCTAGATTTTTTTGGTATATTTTAGTGTCCCATGGCTTTCAGGATTATCTTCTTCCATATCTTTATCATATTCTAGCATCCCTTAGGATCTATACTCTTTCGCTAGTTATAGATTAATATTTTTTTCTTTTCTTTCTCAATCTTCTCCTTCAGCAACCTATTTTCAATTTCTCTATTAGTTTGATCAAATCTTACTACTCTATCTTTATTTAGGATCTAGATCTAATCATTATTTATAGTTTCAAATTCTCCTTTAGCAAACCTAATAAACTCTTATCTACCTAAAGTATTTTTACGACTAGTGTATCCAACTATTTCTCTTGACCTTATTTCTAATTGACTTTCTCAGAACCAATTTTGGATCGAATTCTTTTGGAACCATAAAGCCCCAATGTTAATTGTTATCAAAGAATTGGTTCAACTTAGCTAGTTCACATATCTCCCAAAGGAACTATTTTTCGAAAAATAATTCCAATATGGATTGATATTTCCTAAGTTATTCCAAGTAACGAAAATATTTTTATTTGTTGATTTCCTCCACTCAACTCGAAACCTTACTCTCCCTAGGCAACTTCTTGATCATTTCAAGGCCTAGAAAGCTTTTAAACTCAATGCTTGAGTATCATGAAGCACGAACGGTCAGAGAATTGATTCCATACTAATATTGAATTTTCTTTAGTCACTACAAGAAAATATGGTTTCTGTGACATGTAAAGTTGTCACAGAAATTATGAAAGTCGTCACAACACATCTTCTGTGACGAGTACAGTGACGACTTATTTTCGTAGCCTATACCTCCGTAGCTAAAAGTATAGGTGACGACCAAAAGTCGTTGTCACAGAAAGTTCTCTACTGTGACAAGAATATGTTGTCAGAGATAGTAAACCTTCCTTGACAACAAAATTCATCACTAAAAATATTATAAGTGGCGCACAATATGGTCACAAAATAGCTTTTTATTGTAACTAAAAATAAATTAAAATTTTTTTGACAAAAATAAAAATTATTTTCGTGACGACATTTGCTATCACAAAACAACTTTAGTAACACTTTTATTGTTGTCACAATAAACGTATATGTTTAGTGACAAGTACATGTCATTATTGTAAACACTTGTAGTAACACATTTATTATTGTCACCATAGTGTACACTTTATATGTTTGATGGAAATCAATTGTCACGAGTATTTTTTTTGTCATTGTCATTATACATTAAAAACACAAGAACACAATGTAATATCACACAATTCTTGTAGAAGAGGGTATGCATGATTGTGCTCATCTTCCAAGAACACTCCCATCGACTTTTCAATGTAAACCAAAACTAACCTTCACAAATTCTAAAAAACCTTTATATAGGCGACTAACTCTAAAGTGATTATAGACGACAACAACATGAAAAGTAATTATAACAGTTCTCAAAAAGTAATTATATTGCTCCACAAAATTCAGTACATATAACATGAAGAGAAGTAATATTGGTACTTATAAAATAAAGAGTATACAAAGTAGCTGGTACATAAAACCTAGAGTAATCTATAAATATAAACTGATGATCAATTGCATATGCAGCTCCTGTCTTGGTGATGATCAATCTTTAATGACCTGTATAAATTAATAAAGAGATTGTTTAGAATATTACGTAAGCATATACGTATAAGAAAAAAATTGTCAAGAATTTCTACAATAGAAGCAATGAGAATAGAGAAAATGACACAAATGTTTGCAGTTTAGTTCAAAAGCTAGAAGTAATGTGTCTTTACATTTACTTGATAAATGGAAATATCATGTATCTTGTTTTCGAACACTTACCAGAGTTTGTAGCTCTTGTATTTGTAGGAACTGAAATATCTGCAGACTGTGACGAAGAGCCGAAAAAGGCAGCCTTTCGTGCTTGGAACATGGCGTTAAACTGACCTTGAATTTGCAACGTAAGATCATTCCTGATGTCGTCTTCCACACTTTTCCTAATTTCAGCTCTGAGTTCATCACTAACAAATAAATGAAATGCATAAAAACTTGACAAAGAGGTCAAATGTATTTACCATTGACTCCTCTACTTCAGCAAAAGATCTTGAACAAAGAGGTCAAATGTATTTACCATTGACTCCTCTAACAAATAAATGAAAAATATCTGAGAGTTTGAAAATAATTTGAACGGCAGAAACTAATCTCTTCTCTGACACTTGACAGGGGGCTGAAGCCCTACCCTGCCTGGTGTCCGTGCTGCCTTCTACATGAGCTACAACCACCTAATGTCCATTCTGTCTTCCACATGAGCTACAAATGCCGGACAATTTCCACAGTTAGAAAGGGAAACACGCAAAATAGAATAAAATATGCAAACTAGATTGATGGCCCAGTAAAAGAAACATCAGATATTTACACCATGCTATCTACAGTAACATGTATTGCTTCTCAAAAAATTCAAGAAACAACTTTTAATACGAGAGAGAGGAGCCTCCCTTTTAAATGCTCGCATCTCAAACATAAAATAGTTTAACAAGAAAATAAGCAAGAAAAAACTGCTGCTACAAAGCACTCTTGCTGCTTCATTTCATTCCAAAGAAGATGCAAAAAGCAGGCATAAACTGTCTTACAAAGTAATAGAAGATGGAAGCAACAATTTTTGTTGCAGACATTTTAATTCTTGTTCAAATGCTTTCGATAAATCACAAATAACATAAAAACAGTACAAAAAATCATTCTGAAGAAGGTAACAAATAATGTAAAGCCAGTCAAGGACTTCAATTGATCCAATTGTGTTCTTGCACAATAATAAATATCATATTCAATCATTAGATCTTCAACTTGATCCATAAACACAACCATTCCACAGAATAAAAGATCATAACAATGACAATCAAAATAGTTTAAAATTGTAACCAGTGATTAGAAACATAATACGCATAACCATACAGTTCTCAAATAAAAGCAAGGAGCCTTCTCACTAGACAAACAAAAAAGCAACACTTACCTTCACCACCGTCGATCAAGAACCCAGTTCTGCATATGAGCACCAGAAAACTTGCCAACGGAGTCACCACAACTACGCTTCGACATAACACTAACATTCTTCACCTCGGACATAACGAAAGAAATAAGCTGCAGATCATTTCATTTCTTCTTTGCAGCAGCTTGGTCACCTTGATACCAACAACAACAGTCTGCCTCATGTCCCTGGCAGCAAACCTACCCAATGGTGGGTACTCGAAGAAAGTCTCCACCACCATGGGCTTGGTAGGAATCATCTTAACGAACCCAGCATCACCATTCTTCAAGAACTTGGGTTCCTTCTTAAGATCCTTTCCAGAACGCCTATCATATCTTGGTCAAAACTTGACAGCAATGTGGCAAGTGTGACAATCAAGAACTGGTTCATACTCGTTTCCAATCTGACCATGGTGGTTCATGATGATGACCTGAGAGGTGATGTTGGCAGCCTCCTTTTCTGGGTCATCCTTAGAGTTTGAGGCAACAAAACCACGCTTCAGATCTTTGACAACAACATTCTTGACATTAAAGCCAACATTGTCCCCTGGAAGAGCCTCCTGGAGAGCCTCGTGATGCATCTCAACAGATTTTACTTCAGTTGTCAGACCACTTGGGCCAAAGGTGACCACCATACCAGGCTTGTTATTCCAGTCTAAACCCGACCGACAGGAACAGTACCGATACCACCAATCTTGTAAACATCCTGAAGAGGAAGACAGAGGGGCTTGTCCGTGGGACGCTTGGGTTCATTGACCATGTCCAAGGCTTCCAGGAGAGTGGGACCCTTGTACCAGTCAAGGTTGGTGGATCTTTCAATCATGTTATCACCTTCAAAACCAGAGATCGGCACGAATGGGATCTTGTCAGGGTTGTAACCAACCTTCTTGAGATAGGAGGAGACTTCCTTCACAATTTCATCATACCTCGCCCTTGAATACTTAGGTGTTGTAGCATCCATCTATTAATATATAATCAAGCAGCTTCAGTTAGAGAAATAAAATTCAACAATGGTGTTGTAGAATCCATCTATTAGTTGGGGAAAACCATAACTGTGTTTTCTGCAGGAGTACTTGAAAGGAGATCATAAAATGTAGTATATATAAGACATGTGGTGATATCCACATTAACTTCAGTGAACATTGTACAAAGTACATAAAAATAGGAGACAAATTTTAAAGTTACTTCTAGATAGAAAGACAAAAATTAAGTTCTAAATCTAAGAAAGCAAGATTACCTGTATCAAGGTCATCATTAGTACTGCAGAAGTCCTGTAAATAAACAATACAAAAGATGCCAAAAAACACAAAGTCAGAATGGAACCTCAAGACGACATTAAGGCATGATAATGTGTTAATTGCAGTTACCCACTGCAATCTTAGGGTTTCTTATACAAACGACATCACCATGATACACAATGTAGGGTGCATACACAAAGAAAATGACATCAATTAAAAACCAAAATTGATTCCAATAATGTGAACCAATCAAACATCAGACATTGCTACAAATGTTACAACTTCCACATAGAACTTCACGCAGAAATTAAGTAAAGAAGTTTATAATGTATGCATAATGAAATAACTGTATCAAAAAACCAAATTGATTATTAATGTAGATAGCCAAAAAGAACATGATATTATAGATATGAACAAGAAAGAAAAGTAAATAGAGTATCAATGTGTCAATTAAGCATGAGATAATTTTGTACCGTATGCATAACGAAATACAAATTTAAGTTAGAATACAAGAACAATGAACTGTAAAAAAAAAAATCTAGTTTCACTTCAAAGATGCGTAGTAGGAGTCTAGGTTTATATAGGTAGAGTTCAGACTCCTGGAGATTCAAAAGACGCATGTGAATGCAGGTTTTGATTCACAAAATTATTGGATTAGGAGTGAGCCTGATGGGTTTTGTTATATTAGACTATAATATGGATTACGTTGGAGCTCAATTCTCATATGTAGAATTATCTCCAAAAGTTCATTTCGATTGGATCTTCCCCCATTTAGTTGTACTAGCAAAAAAGAAGTTCCAATCTGGATTAGGAGTGAACCTGATGGGTTTGATCATAAATGCAATGTTTACTTCCAAACCCTTACTATTACTTCTGACAATCAACAATTTTATAAAGTTTCATCAAATTATTTGTGAATCTCCCATATAAAATTATAATATTGGGTCCGCTCAACTAAATGATTTCTCACTCTCGAGTTTTAGTTCAGGACTAAAATTAGTGTTTTCTTTCTTGCGATTAACAAAGCACGGCTACCCCAAAAATTTGGGCCATGTCGTGTCGGACATGTACTGGACACGTACCGGATATTCCAAAGTACATTAGGACATGTATTGGACACATATCAGACGTTTCAAAGTACATTAGGACACACCAAAATATGTTGTGCCCCTATGCCGTGTTGTAACCATGTCCCTGAAGCATAGGATGTACATGAAGATGTGTGTATTGGTTTGGGGTGGTGGGGGGACTAGACTTGAGCATCGAAAAAAAACTAAACCTCTGTCTGGCTATGATATAAAAATATGAGTTTCAAGGGACATTGTTTGGGCACAAACCTGAACAAGCAAGCACATAGATAAAATCAAAGAGCTGTTGCTAATTTTAATAAAGAAGAAACTCGGGAAGAATTTCATTGATTAACTAATTTAAAAATATTTTATTACATAATGTGGTTCCAAACCCCTAATATGCTTCGTAGTGCGTAAGCTATTCCTTAAAGAGATTCCAAAGTCGGTTTCAAGATGTCTTGCTCTTGTATCATATTTTTAAATCTCCAAACTATGCAACGTGGACAAGAGTAAAACCACATCACAGATGTGTTTTCCATAGTATCTTAAACTACAGTTATAGATGAAGAAGCATGGAGTATGAAGAGGAAACCTCCTCAAGAAAACATATGGTGTCAGAACAGACATGTCAAATTTAAGTGCATTTACCATCACTCTCTCCTGCTTGCATATAAATCAATATGAGAGATGCTAAAATCAATTGAACAAAATCTATGGAAAAGCAAAAATAATATCTTTACCATTTCAAGAACTTATCTATTGTAGGCTCTGTCAGAGATCACAATTAGGTCCTCGACGACCGGGACTGATACTTTCTCGTACTTCAAACAAGGAACATTGCAGTTACTCCAACCAGTTGAAGCTTCTTCCTGACAACGACCTTTCTTGACAGAAATCAGTTTATAACATTGACAGTAAGAAATAGAGTCTCATCCATCGGCTCAAATTTATAATGGACCAAAGAAGAAGAGTTAATTTTAATTAGAAATTCTAATTGTCAGTTTCAATGAAATGGATGAAGTAAAAATAAATTAATAAATCTGCGATACCTCTATCAGCTAGTCAATGAGAATAGCTCGCAACTTCTCATTATAGTCAAACTGGTTGGACATGTAATCTGAGATGACACGGCAAGCATCTTGTACGAGTAGAGAGATCAACTAAATGTCTAATTGAAGGCCACTTCAAGTGAACATCTATACCACTCTTGCTAAAAAAGACTGGCAGCAACTGCACGGTTAGTACATCACTTTATCCAGCCACATTAAAGAACTTGGACTAAAAAAAACTTTGCATGCTTCCATATTCTCAGTATCCTCTAAAAATTTGTTTACTTTACAGATGGATAATAAGCATAAGGAAAGCTGTTGCTGCTTCAAAAATAATTGATCCTTACAGTTCTAAGAATGGCGGCTTTGAGAGCTCAAAGAAGTCCAGTTTTGTCGATGCAAAAACTGGGCAAGAGCTTCCCCATAACCTATGCAGTTCTTTTTTTTTTTTGATGGGAATACTAATTTTATTGCAGAATTGCACTAGAATCAGAAAGAGAGGCAGTACAATCTTCCTCCAATGGGGCAATAATGCACTCCGGAGGGGTTACATAAAATTCTAAAGCAGAATTGTGTAAAGCAAAGGAGGCTAATGAGTGAGCCACCTGATTCCCTTGACGTCTGACGAACTCGAAAATAGGCCGTTTCGGGAGATTGTCCATGTCATCCTGAATACGACAGTGAAGATCATGCATCCTCCAAGGTAGGAGATCTAATTCTCCATGAAAAATCCTGATGACCGATAGTGAGTCTCCCTCAATGATAACTTCTGTTGCCTTAATATGTTGTGCTAGAAAAATTCCAAGATGAACAGCTTCCAATTCTGCCCAAAAGCTGCGATCATCGACAAAGAGATGTGGTTGGATGCGAGTCTTGGCCGCAATAAATGTCCCCTCCGAGTCTCTCGCTACTGCAGCCATTGCAATGGATGTGGAAGAAGTAGCACCATCAATGTTAATTTTAATGACTCCTCTCATAGGTAAGCTCCATCTCCTTGACATGGCTGATGTAACACTCAAGTTATGCAACTTTATGACATGTTCTTGGCTTCTACAGAGATGGTCCGCCTGTTGCATTTGTGCAAAGTTGATAATACGAAGGACATTTGGAGCTACGTGCCGAAACACACAGTCGCATCGAGCCTTCCAAATGGACCAAACGAGGGAAGCACCAATATGGAATGCCTCTTTCGACCCTTTCTCCCTTAACCATTCTGACAGGAGAGTATAAATCGACATATTATCATCCACTTTCAATCCGAGGCAGCTTGCAAACCAGACGTTCTTGGCCACATAACAGTGAAGAAAAAGATGATTGGCGTCCTCCTCGAACGATAGACATAAAGGACAAAGCGGGCTAATGTTTGGGACACGCTGTTTGATGCTCGAGAGGGTCGGCAACGCATTGTTGAGCAAACGCCAAATGAAGTACTGGATCCTTGGGTACATTCCCCTCATGCCCCAAAGATTAGTCCATAAACTCTTTTCCTGGCCATAGCTAGAGCAGCTGGGCGCTTGTCTTCGGATCGATTCGTACAGCGACTTCGACGTGAACCTACCATTCTTGGCGCCCGTCCAAATGACACTGTCCTCCCCATCAGCATCCCGTAATGGGATATCCATGATGGCATTAGCTTCAAAAGGCTCGAACAGCTCATCAATAAGCTCCTTGTTCCAGACTCGGGATGATGGGATTATTAGATCCCTGACCTTATTGATGTAGTCAGGTAAATCAATTTTTGGAGTAACTCTGTAACCCGGCATTCTCGGGACCCAAGGTTCGTTAAGGATATCCATCCATCCTCCCTTCGTCTTCCACAGTATGTTATTAGCCATAACAGATCTGATATTCAATATACTCGCCCAAGTAGGGGAGTCCCGCTTGGAGCGTTTAGCCGTCCATAAAGACCTGTTCTGGAGGTAGAATCCTTTGAGCAAACGAACCCAGAGATGATGTGGGTTGTTCAGGAATCGCCAAAGTAATTTCCCAATAAGCGCGTCATTAACCCAAGCCATTTTTCTGAAGCCCAGACCACCATGACTTTTCGGTTGATTTAGTTTATCCCAAGCCAGGAAGTGAAGTTTTTTCTCGGTAGTATTGTGCCCCCACCAGAAAGCCCGTTGAATCTTTGTTAATGAATCTGTAACTGCACAAGGGAGTTTATATGCTGACATATAGTACACAGGTAAAGAGCCAAGAGTGGATTTAATCAGAACCGATCTTCCTGCATGAGAGAGTAGATGCGCCTTCCAGCCTTGGAGACGAGTCCTACATTTCTCAACTAAGGTATCGTATGTAGCTATCCTTCCTTTAGGCTTCAGTAACTCATGTCCGAGATATTTATCCGAGCATCTCATAGTAGTCACCTGGAGCAAATTCGCGAGGCTTAGCCGATCATTAGGAGTCACCATATTGCTGAAGTGAATACAAGATTTACTATAATTTATTTGTTGACCACTCCAAGAAGAGAAAGTGTGGAGGATGCTCTTAACAGCGGCAAGAGCAGTCGGATTAGCCTGTCCAAACACCAGTATATCATCAGCAAAAAGGAGATGGGAAATGGTTGGAACATACCGGTTTAATCGGATTCCTCTGAAGAGATCATCATGTTCAGCTTTAATGAAGAGGCGGGATAGGACATCAGCACATAATATGAATATATAAGGCGATAGCGGGCATCCTTGTCTAATCCCCCTTGCCGGTCTGAAGTACCCATGCGGCACCCCGTTAATGAGAACAGAAAATGAGGAGGACGTGATGCATTCCATAATAAGATCATTCGTACGTCCTCTAATACCTCTGCTGTGCAGCACACTTTTGATAAATGGCCATGATAACCGATCATACGCCTTGGACGTGATGCATACCATAACCTATGCAGTTCATCAGCAGCTAAACCCCGCAGCCGTGTATTACTCTATTCCATCTGTTCTTTATTTGAATAAAATATAAACATGACTAAGCGTGTGAGAAACAAAATACCAGCTGACAGACTAAAGCCAGAATATACAATAATGATACAGCAATACATGAAAGCAGAACTTTTTGAAGGATTGAAACTTGATGCACCATTCACATAGTTCAATAGTTTTAACATGACTAGCAGTTAGAATGTAAAAGAACATATCATCCAAATGAAGACTACCAGTGTTAGTAGAAGATAGGTTCTTCAAATTATAGCTCCTTTGTTAAGGGTTTCTTTCTGACCTTCTCATTGGCCGCCGCGTCTCCAACATAAGGATTCTTTTCAACGATACTACTCTTGCTAAAAAAGAGAAACAAAAATCAAAGAAACAGAATTCAGGATTATAGGAGACTACAAATATGGCAATATAGACATAATTTTTTTCTTCAAATTTTTGTATCATGTTCGATTAGCAAAGAAACATTCACATAATTCACTCTTTATGATACCTCTTGGACCAAGACCTTCTCCTTCAAAGACCCTGAGCATTCCGAGCCTCGCCCCGCTCGACTTACCTACTGATGCTGCGACCTCGCACGATGAACCATAGAGGGCTCTTCACCGCTCGATTGGCAATCTTATCTCGTCAACCTCATCGATGCACCATCAATTTACCTCGACAGAATCCGCCTAGCTGCTTCCAATCATCTCCACCGCGCATGCCTCTTGAAGGTCGACTTCCAGAGCATCAAAGTCGACGGCCGACTCTCTAGCGTCGAGGTCGCAGAGGCAAGGTCCTGGCGATTTGGGGAGGGACTTTAGAATTGGAATTTTCTTTGAAAGGGATTTAGAATTAGAAGGGAGTTTGTGAGGGCTTTTGGAAATGAGAGGGGACTTAGAATAGGGGTTTCAATTTAGAAAATATTTGGAACTATATAAAAGTGTTCCTAAATAAATATATTTTTTAGAATTTAAAATAAAATATGTTAGGTATATATTTTTAATTTGGAACACTTTTTTTTCCGTTCCAGAACCTAGGTACAAAAAATAAGTGTTCCAGATTGAAAAACACAGTGTGTTCCTGATTTACCATTTTGGTGTAGTGTTGATGTGAAATTTTTTGGTATAGTCAAATCTTCTTACAATTTAAATAGTAATGTCAAAATAGTATCAAAATTAGGATATATTTTTTATTTAACTTTTTTAAATTTATTTAAAGTTTTTGTTACAAGAAATAAATTTCTTCTTTGTGACTAATACTTTTGTGTGACGTTCAATTATTTGGTAACTAAAAGAAACTTTTAAGTGACAAGAATAAAATTTTAATCTTGTGGCTAATACTTTTATGTGACAATAATATTTTCTTGTAACTACAACAAAAAATTTTAGTGACAACTATTTTCCTTATCACACATAACTTGTCTCTAAAATCATAATTTTATTTCAGTGACCACATTAAGTGACGACCAATAAAAACATGGTCACTAAATGTTTTAATTGTGTGACGGACAATAACAGTTGTCACAGAAACAAATTATGAGTGACAACAAAAATTATTTATCACAAAAATATCCCTTTCAGTGACAAGTTTTATACTTATCACATATTACTTGTCACAGAAACCCGGATTTTTTGTAGTGAGTCATTGAAAAACTTTTTGAATTGTTGAATTATCCCTTTAAAATTCCCATGGACAAAGTTAAGAAAATATTCAGTGACCTAATATGGCTTCGCGCGTATGCGTCGCAACCATCTATTTGAATTATAGAAACTGCGAGTATACTGCAGCCAGTTGTGCACTAGCGTGGCATAGACTCTAAGTTAAAGTGATTCAGGTGTTGATAGGTTTTTGGATATTATTGAGACTACGTCCTAAATGCATCAAATTTGTCTCCTATGTTGTTCAGCCAAGAAATGGATAAAGTTGATAGACTACTCGAAAACCTATTACTATTCAAGTTATGGAGCCAAAATTTTACTGCAGTCAGGTGCACTCTGGCGAGGCATGAATTTGAGGCAAAGTGACTTCGAATATATTTGGAATTTTCGAATATTATTAAGACTATATCCATAATATGGTTGTCTTTTCTGCACCATCAAATTATTCTGACTGTTGTCTGATTAGAGGGATTATATTTCTAGTGGCTTTCCATTTTCAGAAATATCTTATCACAGCCAGAAAGGATAGATTTTCTACAAAATTGTACTTGATTTTTTCTAGAACTTATTAGGACCATATCAATCTCTATTAGCTAAATCTCTTTCCTGTTTCAACCTCAGTACATTACATATATATATATTTTTATATTTTTTATTATTTATTATTATTATTATTATTAGTTACATATTTTGGAAGCTGTATATAGTTGTGGTTAGCTTTATATATTAAATAGTTGATATACATCTTGTAGATAACTATATGTTTATAGTTGATAGCTATATGTGGGAGAAACATAGATTGTTACCTATCTCATTTCTAGTAAAGACATATTTGGGATCAATATTAGTTAGCTAAAGGGTAGGAAAGGTAGAAGAATACCTTGAGAAAGCTAGTCTTGAGAGAGTGGTATGTCTTAACTTGTGACTTATTCGGGTTATAACTGTTGGTAGTGCTCACTAGTGCCTAAACCTCATTCAAACAAATGAATGTATTTGGCGGTTTTAAATTTTATGATTAAAGGAAGAGTTATCGGTAGATAGATTAAAATGTAGGTAGAGTTAGCGAGGAAAGTATATTTTTTGGTAATGTTCTCCCATGGAGGAAGTGAATTTGGATATATATATATATAAACATGTGAATATAATGATCAAGTAAAGAAACACTTGACGAGGATCAACTTTTATTGTTAGATGACTACTATACCTAGAAGGGATAGATATAGCCATGGAAGGAATAACACGAGCAATAGAATGATAGGTTCTAGAGAAGGAATAGGCAGAAAGGAATTGAGATAAGACCATTGGCATACAACGATGGATGAAAAATTGATTTAGGTGATTTATGATTCCATATATATATTTAGTTTTAATACCTTGACAGATATCTTAGTTTTATGTAAATACCAAAAGTTCAGCTAGTTAGAGATTGGTTTTGTATGATATTAATAAGATAGTTATCTTGTAAGTCTTTTTCCTGCATATCTTATCTTCTGACCGTTGAAATAGTGAAACGATATTCTTTTTATTCCCTTTGATCACCACCCGGCCCTCAGTGGAAATATCTTACTCAATTACATTCCTATCATAGTTATATTATTCTAATCATCTTTGCTATCCTACCATCATACAACTTTTTATCTTTCCTGAGTCACAAACCCTTGTACCCCATTCTAATGTGATTTGACATTTTAGTTCCTCATCTCAAAAGATTCCATTACTTTCTGCCTTCTCAATAAACTGTTGACATTCGCTCCTTTCTTGCCTTTTCTGTTTCATGAGACCTCATTTGATTTGCTCCTATTTTTTTATGATCATAATTGTACCTAGATTTTCTCATGCCCAAAATGATTTTTGATTGTATCCCCGGCCCTTATCTTTGAAATTTCGAGAACGAAATTTTCTAAGGAGGGAAGGTTGTAAAACCCGCAATTTTAGTTTATTAAAATTACTGGATTATTGGATTACTCGTTTAGATTAGGATCAATATTATTATTATTACTATTATTATTAGCATTATTATTATTATTACTATCAGTCAAATTAGAAAACCATATTTAAATACATCGATTGGATTTTTGATTGATCGACCCGTCCCGATCCCGTGTCTGGGGTCTGACCCCGAACTCGAACCCGACTTCCGTTTCCTAAACCCAACTTTGATTTTGCCCTTTTAAAATCCAGATTTTTCTTCATACATACATATATGTATATAATGGCAGGAAAATAAAAATAAAATAAAACCACTTTTCCCACCCAGTTCTTTCACTATCCTTAAAGTACTCTCCCCCCAAATTATCTCTCGACCACACACCTCTCCCTGACCATTTCTCTCATTGCTCCCAACGTACCCACCCTTCAGCATTTTCTTCCCTTATTTTAGCTTCCCCCCTCTCTCTCTTAATAACTCTCTAAATAGTAAGGAGAACACAACACTCACAGCACCCCTCTCCTTTTCCCCAAACTTTAAATTCCAAACCCACTACCGCCACTTCTTCGGTCGACCTTTCCCTTCCGCCCGCTCGGTCCCGCGTCCGTCCGCAGCCGACGCCACCACCGGCGCCCCGCTGCGTGCCTTGCGGCCCGCAGTCGTCCAGTCCCCGTGCGGCCCTACTGTCCGGAACCCTTTTCGGAGGACCCCCGCAACTCCGCCTCCCTGGACCCCCGCAGCCCAGATCCGGCCGACCCGTTGTCCGCACACTCCCCCGGAGACCCGATCCTGCTGTCTCGCGACCTCCCTCGCGCTTCCCGCGACTGGCCAACACCTCTCGCGCGCTCCCTTCGCTGTTCGTGCACCCCACGACGCTGTCCGTGGCTTTCGCAGCCCATCGTGACGCTGTCCGGAGACTCTCGAGTCCGTGACGGCGCATCTCGAGTCCGAGGCCACCCTTCGGACTCCATCATTGAGCCTCTCGGTAAATTTCTTGATAGTCAGAGTAGTTCGTCCCTCCCGTAGAGTCGATGACGACGCGGTCCCGATCCCGCTATGGGAATCGGCTTCGAATAGTTGCGATAGTAGTTTTTTTGGACTTTTCGAGTTCGTTTCGGATTTAGTCTTTTATTTTGTGGTGTTTCCTTGGTATAGTTGTGTTCTGTGATTCTTGGGTTTTGATTTTAGAATATATCATTATTCCACTTGGTTTTCATGTGTTGTGTGTGTCTTTAGGCTACTATTTTCATTGGTAACTATGGTGTTGTGTTGTTTTGGACCTTTCAAAGTCCTGTGATTTCGGGTTGGTGGCTATGTGTATTATGGTTATTGGTTGTTGGTTGGATTTTGGAAGGGTTGGAAGCAAATATAACTACTTTCTGGATATTTTGTATCGCCAAGTTTGGCTGGGTTGTCCTAGTTATAAAGGTGCTGCCCAAAATTTTCAAATATATATAAATATATAGTCTTTATTATTGTTTATCAAAATGGTTTGGTTCTTCTCGAAAAAAATATATTATTTATAAACTTTAAGTTTTCAGGAAAAGATATTTTGGTATTGTTGGCTTCTAGTTGATTTTCTGTAACCACCCTTAGGCGACGACCATATCGGTCGAATGAGCCTTAGCGAAACGCAAGCGCTATGGGACATTCATGTACGTTGAGGCGTAAGCTAGCAACGTGAGATTGCATGACCAAGTCTGAGACGCCCATTTTCTATAATTTATATTTAAATTATATTATGTTTTATTTTTAGAACTTGTTACTGGCATTTGGTATCTTGGGTGCAAGGCCTCGGCCTTCTGACTGGACCGTTTTACGGCACTCAGAGCTCGCCTCAGCCTTATTAATTTAATTTAATTAAATTGTTGTAAGGGCATAAGCCAACTTTTCTTTTCTTTTCTGTGGCCCTGTAATTGTGTAGCTTAGGTTTTCTACTTTATTTTCTGGGTTTTGTTGTTGGCGTAGCTAGACGCATAATAAAAATTGGTTATTAATTATTTTGTATAAAATTTATAAGGATTTCTCACATTTAATTAAAATAGATAAATTACTAGTAAGTTAAAAAGTCTATAATTTTATCATTTAAAGAAAGTTTGTTTTATATATATTATTAAAAATACAAGTTTTGCCAATTAAATTATAATTTTGCTATTTTCTCCAATAAATCAGTAATAGGTTTATCCTGTTAATTGATAACCAATATAGTTTACGACGTTAGACGGATTTCGTTAGATTAATTAAATAACTTAAAACTTGATTAGGGTTTGTTTCTAAAAATTGCAACGAGCACACCTAAATATGGCTTCCTATGTTTCTAAGTCAGGATTCTCAACTGTAGGATTTCGAGGACGTAGTTGACTTCCTCTCCAGTGTCGACATCCTGATCCAGTCATCCATACAAAGGCAAGTTACGGCTATGTTTTCCTGCATTTTATTTAGTAATTGTCATGATTGCATGCTTAAACCACATTGCTACACGGAACCCTCTCCTAGGGTTTAAATATTGATTGATATTGATTGTGGGGATATTGGGGGAATAGTGTAGCGTTTATGACCAATACCCCTCATATTGTATATTTTTATTGTACGAGCTTACCCCTCTTACATACAGGGATAAGCCGTATCGCGTCGCTAGGATGCTATTGTACAACCCAAGCCGGTCATAGACGTTACATATTCAAATCACATTATTTCAAATACTGAATTGCTGAAAATTGCTGGAAAATATTGTTCAAGTATTTCAACTGTTTAAAATTGCATCTTTCCATTATTATTTAGAATGTCGGATTATGTACTCATACTTGCTCCTTTCCTGACTGGATCCCCCCAATAGGTGATATTGATGACGCTGAGCTATTGTACGATAGCTATTATGATCCTGTTCTATACCCTGTGGTGTTACCAGAGTCTCCCTTGGAGGACGCGGATCCTGAGGCCGAAGAGCCGGCCGTTTAGCTAGTTGTATTCTAGTTATCTAGTTTTATTGTATTGGAGTTTGTAGATTTTGAATTCAGTACTTTATTTTAGTACTTTCATTTCCAGTTGTATTTTTCAATTGTTGAATAAAAAGTTTTTAAAATTTTTGTGTATTCGAGTTGTGACAAATATATAGATGTTGTTGTGAATACCTGCATATAGAACAGCTTACTGCCGCCGTCTCACAACGGTGCAGGCTGGGCATGATCCGGTTCGACCCAATAATTTGGGATCGGGTCGTGACAAGCCATATTCAAAAACATGATATAATCATTGGGCTAACAAATGTGTGGATGAGGAATGGGAGTTCCATTAAATATTGGTGAGGGTTCTTCTGGAACAATCACAATTGTTTTATTATGGATCTACTGTAGGCCTTAAAAATGAACAGTCACGCTGAGTTGATCAGAACAAATCCAACAGTCACGCTGAGTTGATCAGGACAATACTTAAAAAGTCACGCTGGGAAACAGCTCATCATTTGTCAGAGTGTAATTATGACTGACAGTACGACAGTCGAAGAATGTCTTCTCGTATGCCACGTATGCACAGAACTCGAGAGATCACAGTCGACTATTGCGTGACTTTCGAAATCTTCTTCAGCAAGACTCAGCCTTCGTCAAGTTGGCGTACCAAAAGAGCTTCTTGTCATTTAATGCGACTGACAAAGCAATCACTGTCAGAGATTTTGTGTCAGTCAAGGCACGTCGAATCAAGACAGCTGGCAGTCCTACCTCAATCGAGCGTGGATTATGTTCCTTCCCAAAGTCTGCGTATATTTTGAGCTTTCTGTCTCAAGTTTGCGTGGATTCTGAAGTTTCCTTCCTCAAGTCTGCAAAGATTTTGAAGCTTTTTGCCTCAAGTCTGCGTAGATCTTGAAGCTTCTTGCCCCAAGTTTGCGTGAATTTTGAAGCTTTCTGCCCCGAGTCTGCGTGGATTTCGTCTTCAACAAGTCTGCGTGGATTTCATCAAATTGGAGTACGTGGCAGCCATGCCACTGATCTCTCACCTGCGTGTACTGTAACTTGCACACGACTTATGCATGATTACCATGTGTCCAACAGTTACAGGCCACGTCCAGTAACTGCTCACAACCTTACGTATGTTAAATCCTGCGTGATTTTCAACTAGACACAGGCTGTGAAGACAGTTATCTTTTCAGTTATTTTTGACTCTATAAATAGAGTTCTTTTTCTCATTCATTGTATAGATACATAGTTATCTAACTTACTGTCAAAATTTTGAGAGCTTTTCTTCTTCGCATAGTCCAAGGGATAAAGCGATCGTCTTCTAGATCGGATTCCTACAGTTGTAATTTTCCCAGATACACAATAAATAAAGTAAATTTATTTATGGAAAACAAATTGGCGACTCTGCTGGAGAAAACCATCTCCTCTTCTGAGATGGCAATAACTCAATGCGACACTTCGTCAGTCGGCTCGACGAAGAAGGTGATGACGATCCAATTCGATCAACTCGCCTATGAAGAAATGCAGCGGGCTAAGAGTGGCAAGCCTACTTCAGCCTCCATCATCACTGCCAAGTCGAAAGGACGCTCTGTCTATGTCCCTAAGAATCAGTTGGCAGCCAATGGTGAAGTCTCTGCCACAGTGTCTACTCCTAACACTTGCAAGGACTCTACTGCAAGCACGCACACTCTTATGCGCTCGAAGATGACAGCAATCAAAGGTCACGCTGACAGTACTGGCTCCTTAGCCAAGTCTGTTCCAGCATACAAATTCAATCCCAAAAGTCACGCTGACAGTACTGGCTCCTTAGCCAAATCTGTTCCAGCGTGCAATCTCACATTCAACAATCACGCTGACAGTACTGGCTCCTTAGCCAAATCTGTTTCAGCGTGTATTTCCAAAATCAAAAATCACGCTGACAGTACTGGCTCCTTAGCCAAATCTGCTCCAGCGTGTATTTCCAAAACCAAAAATCATGCTGACAGTACTGGCTCCTTAGCCAAATCTGTTCCAGCGTGTATTTCCAAAATCAAAAATCACGCTGACAGTATTGGCTCCTTAGCCAAATCTGTTCCAGCGTGTAATTCTAAAATCAACAATCACGCTAACAGTACTGGTTATTTAACCAAGTCTGTTTCAGCGTGTATTTCATCTAAGAAGAATAGCTCTTTAGCTATCTCTTCTTCTTTGCCAAGTTCTACTAGAACTGGGGGTGGTCTTCCACACAAAGTCCCTTCGAAAAGGAATAACTCTTTAGTTGTTTCTTCTGCTCCTGTAGTTTTTACTTCAGGAACAGCTTTGACTGACAATTTTGTTAGTCAAAGAAAAGGAGATGGTCTTTTGACTACTCTTCCTTCTGGACATTCTATGTCTCAAAACTTGAATAAGTCCAAGAAGAAACATTCCTTAATGTCTTCTTCTACGACTTCTTCAAATTGGGCACATAATTTGTCCATAAAAGAGGGTCTGTTACCAACTTATAATCAAGGGGATGGTTCAACTCTTCCTTCTCTGCAAATATCCAGATCAATGGAAGGAAAAATCCAAGTTTCCAAAACCAATATGTTACCTCCAATTGATCTAAGAGCAAAACTTAATCAAATCCGTTTGGAAAACACTTCTGGTGTTAAGAAACCACATCAATTGGGAACAAGGTTAAGAGATCCAGATGCAGAGTATGCTAGAAATTATGTGGCTCATATTAATCACTCCCTATATAATCAAGAGCCATCAAGACCCAGGAACAGAAAATATACTCCTAACAATACACAAGGAGTGTTCTCTGATGCACCTCAATCTTCACAAACAGATTTACGAGAACACCTTCAACAGAAGAGAAGGAGTAATTCTGTGACAATGGACCATGCTGAATGTGACTTCCAGCCAAGAGTCATAATTCAATGCAGATGTCAATCAATGGTTCATGACTCTGTTGATCATGAATGTGACTTCCAGCCGAGAGTCACAATGCAATGCAGATGTCAAACTAAACGACAATCTGTCTTCAATCGGATTCAGTGTGAACCTATGCCTGATGAAGATGAGCCTTTGTTTGCTTCTGTCAACATGACCTCTCGGGATACTGGGGGTAGAACTGATAGTCCAGATGGAGTATATAGAAACACCAGAGCAAGAGTCTTAGCCTCTAGTCAAAGAACTTTGATCTCTGAAGATGATTCTGAATTTCTTAGAGAATCTAACTTTCTACCTTTTCCTACTGGGGGTAGTTCTCCTATAAATGACTTTGATGCACGAAGCAGTGATTCAGAACATATAACATCCACTAATTCATCAATAATTCCTCGTACAGTCACGACATATATGGTGGATGGGAATATTGAATTGAACAATGAACCTTCTTCTTCAGTGACTCCTCAAGATCAAAGGATTGCTTCTTTGGAACAGCAAATAAAGTCTATGGCTGATACTATGAAGTCGATGTATGAACTCATGACAGCTCAGTTACAAAATCGATAGACTGTACCAGATGCCATACCAATTGACACTGGTGTAAGTCCAGTACAAGTTCCTCCAGTAGTACAATCTAATACCCCTGGACCAACTCAACCAAATCCTAGTCTCTCTGGAGCTGGGGTAGTGCTTATAATGATGTTCCTCCTCCCAACTATTCTCTACAAGCTACAACTCCACAATCTTCCGGAGTTGTTAATGAAGAATTGAGGAATCTCAAAACTCAATTCGAGGCATTCAAACAGAAGGATGGTTTACAAAGATTAGGCATCAAGCAACCTTATCCGATAGAATGGAAGCAAGTATCGTATCCTCCTAAATACAAGCCTCCTACTATCTCATTCTATGATGGAACCACTTCTCCAAGTCAGTTTATTAATCACTTTGAAGTGATGACTGATCAGTTGCAACCAAGTGACGCCCTCCTTACTAGGGTGTTTGTTGGATGTCTCAAGGGAACGGCTTATGAATGGTATAGAAGTCTCCCAGATGGGTGCATTACCTCATTTGTCGGTTTCAAACAGATATTTCTTGAACGGTTCTATGAAGGGCTCAATGACATGACTATGTCTGCTCTTATTAGAATCAAGCAGAAAAATAATGAAACTACAGAAGATTTCATTTAACGGTTTCGAAGAGAAGCTCTGAAGATGCCTCTTGGAACTCCTGATGCTGTCACCATCGACACATGCAAATTAAATTTATTGCCAATCATCAGCATGTGGACAGGATCCACCCAATTTCAAGACTGGCCTTCTTTTATAGTTAGTGCCAAAGCTGCAAAAATTAGTGCTGAAACCTTCAAAGGTTTAGGAGTGCAGATGACTCCCAAAGAAACAGGTCAAGGTACTAACAATAATGCTAAAAATAATACTCGCAAGGGAAAAGAAACCCTTGAAGTTAATCTTCAGAGTAAAGATGCATCGACTGTTCAAACTTCTCCTACCTCTACAACTCAACAACCAAGAACACCTCGCCCCAAAGAAGAGTACTCTTTCGATGATGACGATGTCCTTGGTATCTTTGAATGTCTGCTGAAAGGTAATAAAATACAATTACCTGAAATCAAGAAACCTGATGAAGCTGGTAAGACAGATCATCCCAAATACTGTCCATACCACCGAATGTTGGGTCACACAATTCGTACATGTTATGTACTGAAAGGAAAGATCCAAGAAATGATTAAGTCTGGAGCTATCTCTCTTACTCCAAAAGAGAAGACTGTCACTTACAACGTCGTCTCTATGTAATTCAAAGATTTTCCTCCTCAACTCCTTGAAAGTGGGATCGTTCCTATTCCCAAGGCAACTCTTGAAATAGTGAATATTCCTCCTCCACAGTCTGAAGGATTAGTGCCAATCACTTTGGAAACAGGATAAATTATGTGGATTCATCCTGATCTAGTGGCAGATTTTGAATCTCCTTCTCCTCAAAAGACTACTTCTCGAAAGTCCAAGAAGGCTGGAAAAATTAAGTCATGTCATATGACTTCTCTTGGATCTACCTCTGACACAGAGCCAAAAGAGAAGGAAGAAGCACTTGCTGGTGCTACTCGAACAGGAAAACCTTATCTAAAGGATTATTCCAAGAATCCTAAGGATACTCTTGATATCCCTCCAGCTGATAACGACACTTCTAATGTTCCTCCTGAAGAAGAATCATCCACTGTACCTGTTCCTTCAACTATACCAGTTGAACCTGTTCCTCCCAAGCCTACAGTGTTGGCCCATTCCATGGTCACACCCGATTTCGATAATCAACTTATACTTTAGTCCATACACAAAATATAGAAAATGCTGCTAACTATTTCAGGATACATGAAATCTTATTCAACGGACGATGTACTGCATAAATCCAAGCGTCAAAGTCATCAAAAATTCTGAAGACTCTTTTCTACTTTTATTCTGTATTTTTATACTTTATTGAGTCTAGGAATTTCCTTGTAAAATCAAGTATGGTATTACTGGCTTAGGGTTAAAATTATTCTCCTTCTCTAAACCTATTTTTACCCTTCATATTTTCGATTACAAATATTTCAAAAATGTATTTCGAAAATATTCCTTTTCAAATGATTTTACAAATTACCAAAAACATGTTTGTAAACTGTTTTTACAAAAGAATTTTATTATATCTCCTGACAGAACTCATAGCCGAGTTCGGCCCGAGTTCGGCCCGAACTCTGACCGAGTTCGGTCAGTTTGTATTCAAACTTCAGTTGCCTCCAAATCTGCGAGCAACGTCTATTTTGCGAGATATTTGCATCCGAACTCTGTCCGAGTTCTGCCCGAGTTCGGTTGGTGAAAACACCTATAAATAGAGAAGAACTTTTCATTTCAAAACATCAATTCATTCTTCACTCTCTTCTCTATTCATCTCAAAGTGTTTTCTAGTGATCTAAAAATTTCAAATCTCACCTATACTTCTCTTAGCCAAAAGCCAGTACTATCAGATTTGATTTAGAAGTCTTTTGGTTATTCAGAGTTGTAAAGAGGTCGTCAAGTTTCAACAACAAATTCTCGTTGTGGAGCTGGTCGTGCGCTCGTCACCAAGCACGGTGTGTGTTGGAGTTGGTCGTGCACTCGTCAACAAGCACGGTGGTGTAAGAGTTGCAAGCACTCAGTTAAAGCTTGTGCCTTTAGTGGATTAACATCGAGCAAGAGTACTCGAGACTGGATTAGTCCTCTCAGAGGGATACCAGTATACATCGCTGTGTTACTGAGTTTGATTCTCCTATCTTTATTTACTGCTCTTACATCATTGCCATAGTTTAATTTTTAATTGGTGATTTTATTTCCGCTGCACACACGCACTCTATTCACCCCCCCTCTAGAAGTGCTCAACGATCCTACAATTGGTATCAGAGCAGGTTATATTCTTATATAACATATCCTAGAGAGTATATATATGGCAGCCGTGAAATCTATATTCAACGGTGAAGGGCAATCCACAAATAGACCTCCCCTATTTGATGGAACAAACTATACATACTGGAAAACACGTATGACTTTCTTTTTAAAATCTCTAGATTTTGATTTATGGTCAATAGTC
Source organism: Iris pallida (assembly GCA_029216955.1). Taxonomy (NCBI): domain Eukaryota; kingdom Viridiplantae; phylum Streptophyta; class Magnoliopsida; order Asparagales; family Iridaceae; genus Iris; species Iris pallida. Next base: position 28,155 of record JANAVB010044750.1, read on the forward strand.
ATTGATGGGTATAAGAAACCACCACCTACAGTGGTTGAAGGTATTCTTATGGAAAAGACGCATGACAAGTACACCGATGCTGAAAAAGCAAAGGCTAGTCTTGATGCTCGAGCCATCAATGCACTATTCTGTGCAATTGACAAAACCGAGTTCAATAGAGTTTCTACCTGCAAGACGTCTCATGAAATTTGGAAACTCCTTGAGGTAACCCATGAAGGGACTTCCCAAGTCAAGGAATCCAAAATCAGTAGACTGACTCAGGAATATGAATCTTTTAAAATGAAACCTGGTGAGTCAATTACACAGATGTTTACTCGTTTCCTTGATATAACTAATCCCCTTCAATCTCTTGGTAAAGATTACAGCAACCATGAGAAAATCAGGAAAGTGCTGAGGGCTCTAACAAAGAACTGGAATCCAAAAGCCACAGCAATCATTGAAGGAAACGATCTCACCACGATGACTCTAGAAACACTGATGGGCAAATTGATGACTCATGAGCTCGACTTGCAAGACTTTGAAGAGGCCACACCAAAAGAAAAGACTATCGCCTTCAAAGCTCAAGCAAGAAAATCAACATGTAATGACTCAGATGAAGAATCATCAAGTGGTGATGAACGTGCCTTACTTGTGAAGAACTTCAAGAAATATCTAAAGTTCACAAGCAGAAAGAAGAAAGACATCCAAGAAAGCAATGAAGACGAGACTATATGCTTCGGATGCAAGAAATCAGGGCACATGAAGAAGGACTGTCCAGCTACCAAGAAGAGCAGTCCATATGATCGGACAAGATCAAACAGAAGATCCACATCTGGCCGAAAGTATGCCAACACAAGCATCTGGCACGAGAGTGATGCCAGTGACTCAGAAGAAGAAGACAGACCTTGCAGCAATGCAAATGTTTGTCTTATGGCATTCGAAAAGGTATCATCTAATCCTCTGTTTGATGATTTTACTTTTGATGAACTAGAGACTGCCTTTAGCGATTTACTTGAAGATCACAAAACTGTGCTCGACAAGTATAAGCAATCTCGAAAAGAGATTAAGGCACACACAGCCGAGATAGCTAGATTGTCTAATTTACTTGAAGACATTAAAGAGACATCTACTACCGGTAACACGGAAGAGATAGCCAAACTTAAAGTAGACTATCAAGAGGCTATCCTCAACATTGAAAAGAAAGAAAAAGACTATGTCAAAATACACAAACTTTATGACATAGAGAAGAAGTTGCACCTAGTAACTGAACAAAGACTCCTTGATATGACTGCAAGATACGAAGAGTCTGTAGCGATTTCTAAAAAGTTAGAAATCAAGTTGGACAAACAGGCAATACCTGTGACACAGCCCAAGATTAGTCCTAATGCAAAGCATACACCAAAAAGGACTAAAAACAAGAAAGCACAAAGGAAACACGAACACTATTATGCTTTCACTTATAGGTTTTCCAAACAGAACAAGCCTGCAAACACAGTTTATTCCACTAAACTGACTTGCACATACTGTGGTACACACGGTCATATATCACAATATTGTATGGCAAGAAAGCTTGTTGATAACCATACTCTAGTTTGGAAACCTAAGGCTAATCTGAGTGGACCCTTCAGAAAATGGGTACCAAAGGATTCATCTACTTGTCTTGTAGGTGGACCCACAACCCTCTCATGCTAGAAGCAAGTAGATTCTCGATAGCGGATGTTCGCGACACATGACTGGTGATGCATCTTTATTCGCTACGCTATCGATGAAGAAAGAAGGATACGTCTCCTTCGGAAATAACTTGAGAGGTGATATTATAGGTAATGGTACTGTAGGTATGTCTCCTTATCCAATAATAAAAGATGTTTGTCTAGTAACCGAATTGAAGCATAACCTATTGAGCATAAGTCATTTGGCAGATAATGGTAATGGTATCAATTTTGTGAAAGATAAATGTACTATATATGATATGTCATCTGGTGATCCCATATATAAAGGGATTAGAGAAGACAATATATATATTTTCTTTTTGGAGAATACTAATAATACAGGAAGGTGTCTAGTAGCCAATCAAAATGAAAGCTGGCTATGGCACATGAGACTAGGACATGCAAACATGGATACTATCTCACGTCTGAACACAAAGAAGTTGGTAAAAGGACTCCCAGAAATCCCTTTCAAGAGAGACATGGTATGTGCTGACTGTGAAAAGAACAAAGCACATAGGTCTTCTTTTAAATCCATCAACGCTGTAAGTACTTCGAGACCTTTGCAGTTGATTCATATGGATTTATTTGGTCCTAGTAGAGTCGCTAGTCTTGGCGGTAAACTCTATGCTTTTGTCATTGTTGATGATTTCTCTCGTTTTACATGGGTTTACTTTTTATCAAACAAAAGTGATACAATTTTTTGAATTTCAGATATTTTGTAAAAAGGTTCAAAACGAAAAAGGCTTCATGATTACTCGTATCCGAAGTGATCATGGTGGCGAATTCGAAAATACTGATTTCAAAAAGTTTTGTGATGATAGTGGATACTACCACGAATTTTCTTGTCCTAGAACTCCCCAACAGAATGGTATTGTGGAGCGGAAGAACCGTACTCTAAGCGAAATGGCTAGAGTCATGCTTAATCAGCATAATCTTCCTAAATATTTTTGGGCAGAAGCTGTTAGTACAGCCTGTCATATTTTAAATAGGGTGTTAATTCGACCTATATCGAAGAAAACACCATATGAGCTTTGGTTTGGAAGAATTCCAAACATATCTTATTTTAAAGTTTTTGGTTGTCGCTGTTTCATCCTGAACACCAAGGATAACTTGGGTAAGTTCGACTCGAAAGCAGATGACGGAATATTTCTCGGATATGCTGCTAAGAGTAAAGGATATAGAATTTTTAATAAAAGATCTTTGATTGTTGAAGAAAGTATTAATGTTACCTTTGATGAGTTAAATAGTCATAGATCTAGTGACAGTGATGATGAAGATGCACCTACAAAGAAGAGTTCTGAGAAAGATCCTACCCAAGAGGCAAGAACTGATAGAAGTTCCGAAGATGCAGGAACTGAGAAGAGCCTTGTGAAAGGTATAGCCCAAAGATTCGAATCATTAAGATTCAAACCGGATCATCCAGAAACTCTCATAATAGGTGATGTATCCAAAGGTGTAAGTACTCGTTCATCTCTTAGAGATTCTGAAGTAGCAGCTAATGTAGCATTTATTTCTCAAATAGAACCTAAGAATATTGATGAGGCTTTTTCTGATGAATTTTGGATTTCTGCTATGCAAGAGAAACTTAATCAATTTGAGAGAAACCAAGTTTGGGAACTCGTTCCTAAACCTATTGGTCAATCGATAATTGGTACCAAATGGGTGTTCCGAAATAAACTTAGTGAAGATGGTCAAGTTCTACGCAACAAAGCACGTCTAGTTGCACAAGGTTATAATCAAGAAGAAGGAATTGATTATGATGAGACCTATGCTCCTGTTGCTAGACTAGAAGCCATTCTCATGTTTTGCGCTTTTGCTTGTTTTAATGATTTCAAACTTTTTCAAATGGACATGAAAAGCGCATTTCTAAATGGATTTTTGAAAGAAGAAGTTTTTGTGAAACAACCCCCTGGTTTTGAAGATTTTCAAAAACCTGATCACGTCTTCAAGCTTAAGAAAGCACTTTATGGACTCAAACAAGCACCTCGTGCTTGGTATGAACGCCTAAGCGCCTTCTTACTTGATAATGGTTTTTCAAAAGGCAAGATTGATACTACTCTTTTTATTAAATCTATGAATAATGATATACTTCTAGTACAAATTTATGTAGATGACATCATCTTTGGTTCTACTAATGAACAACTCTGTCAAGAATTTGCCAAGTGTATGCAGAGTGAATTTGAAATGAGCATGATGGGAGAGCTGAACTTCTTCCTAGGATTGCAAATCAAACAACACTCAAACGGAACATTCATCAACCAAGCCAAGTACACGAAGGACATACTAAAGAAGTACGACTTCGAGAATGTGAAGCCAATTGGGACTCCTATGGCTACATCTACAAAGCTTGATGCTGATGAAAGTGGCAAACCTGTTGATCAGCGTAAGTATCGAGGTATGATTGGTAGTTTATTATATTTAACTGCTAGTCGTCCTGATATTATGTTTAGTGTTTGCATATGTGCACGATATCAGGCAAACCCTAAGGAATCACATCTTAGTGCCGTTAAGCGTATCTTCCGATACCTTAAAGGAACTTCTACAGTTGGCTTATGGTATCCCAAAACCAAATCCTTTGACCTCATAGGTTACTCGGATGCGGATTTTGCTGGATGCAAAGTGGACCGTAAAAGTACCAGTGGTACATGTCATTTCTTGGGAAAGGCCCTAGTCTCTTGGTTTAGCAAGAAACAAATTCAGTAGCATTATCAACAACTGAGGCTGAGTATATCGCCGCAGGACGTTGTTGTGCTCAAATTTTGTGGATGAAGCAAACCTTAGAGGACTACAATCTGCACTATACAAATGTTCCTATATATTGTGATAACACTAGTGCAATTAATTTAACTAAGAACCCTATCTGTCATTCACGCACAAAGCACATAGAAGTTAGACATCATTTTTTTACGTGATCATCAACAACACGGGGATATTTGCTTAGAATTTATTGATACTGAACATCATCTAGCAGATATTTTCACTAAACCATTGGCTGAAGACCGTTTTAACATCTTGAGGCGTGAGCTCGGTATTCTTGAATTCTTGGATTCTTAAAACATATGGTAATTAAATACTGTATTTATGACTTGATAATTTATTATCTAATGAAAATTATTTTTGGGGACAAACTTACAAAGGATATGTCTGTCACCACGGCTACGGTCGAAGCGAAGCGGTACTTAAGAGTTCTCCGGTGAACCACCGTTAGCTGGGACAATCCCTACAGTTAACCTAAAAATAACAGCAATTAGTTAATAAACCAGTCAAACATCATTTATTACAATCTTTACTTACCTGACTGCTTTAACTATCTCGGGAATACAAGTGGCCGAACTCGGCCCGAACTCTGACCGAGTTCGGACCGAATTCGGACCGAGTTCGGTCGGCGCTGTGATGGCTCCAGAACCGAACAGCCGGCCCTAGCACCTATAAATCCCATCCTTTCTTCCACTATTTCTCCACACCAAAAACGTGAAATAGTTCCACCTCCTTCCAGAAGACTTTCCTCCTCCTTCTTTGCAAGGCATCGACGATCTTCCTCCATCTCTTCATGGCTCCGAAGCGTCAACGAGGAAATTCTTCTCAGGGTGCTTCCTCCTCATCCGACTACACTCCGGCTAGTCTCTTCAGTCCAGCCAAACCTAGAGATCCCGAGGAATTCGATGGCACTCTGTTTCCCGACAGAGACTTCTCCAATCTCTGGTTTGATTCCTTTTCTTTACGTCGTATTTGTACTGGAGCCTTTGTCAACTTTACAACCTTCTTTGAATATGCTCTTGTTTTTGATCAACTTGGATTTTGCGACTTTTTCGAGGTCCAAGATAGTATTTTTGACAATGCTGTCCGTATGTTCTACTGCAATTTGCAAGTACAACAAAACGGAAATTTCTATTCCTGCGTCGCTGGACAGGAACTAGAATTTAGTGCCACCGATATCAGTGAATATTTTCACGTTCCTGATCTTGGTGATGCTCTTGTTGACATCCACCATATTCAGTTCCCTGCCGATGTCACTTTAGCTTCTTTTAGGGAATTGATTTGTCACCCTACTCCTCCTCCTCGGAGAATATTTTCTAGACATCTTAACCAGAATTTTTACGAACTTCATCGTATGATTTTCTCGGCCCTTCTTCCGAAGAAAGGCTCTACCGATGAGGTCACATTTTTGGAACTCTCTGCTATGTATCACATTCATTTTGGAATTTCTTTCTCCATTCCAAAAACCATGATGTCTTGGATGCTCAACTGCAAGAATGCAGGTAGGAACCTTGTTTTTCCTATGCACCTTGCGAGTATTTTTCGCCGTTTCGAGATTGATCTTGAAACGTGTGCTATTTCTTCTCCACCTGTTGAGTTGACCCGCTCTCGTCGGTTTCCTCAACCTTCCGGTGCTGCTCCTGCTGCCCCAGTAGCTGATGCTGAGGCCCCTCCAGCAGATGCTCCTCCTGCTCCGGCCCCTGCCCCTGGACTCGATCAGGCATTCTACCAGCGGTTTGATGATTTCGTTGCCGTATCCACGCAACGTTATCAAGACTCCGAGTTCCGGCATATTTCTCAGGCCCAGGTGCTGAGAAACAGCATTGCCGATCTCCATTACAGCCTGGTGCATGATCCAGTTCATCCACTCACTATCCTTCTACATCCTGCTTTCCCTGGTCCTCATTTTACTGATGATACTACTTTTCAGTACTTCGACCCGACCACTGCCTATTTCCCTCATGATCCTCCCGGTGCAGACGACGCAGAGATGTGATGTGGATTCGGCCATAGGATAGTGGATTTAGTTTTGTTTAGTTTTGATGCTGTTCATGTAGTACTTTTTTCTTTCATGTCTAAACTCTTTCAGTTAGCCATTTATCAGTTGTACTAGTTGACTTTCTAGTGGAAAATTTATAATATTTCAGTTTATTGCATTTCACTTATCTATGCTGTGATTACTATTTTTCCTTTCACTTTGTCTTGTCTTTTCTATTGTTGGCTTCATGATTTACGGGGGAGCCGATTCATTTTACTACTTGACAAAGGGGGAGAAAATGAGTATACAAAAATATCACAAAATGCAAGGCTAGAACAAATTTTTTTTTCAGGTATTTTGATATGTTGTTTTATTTTTTATAAATATATTTTGGTATAGACTCAAGTTTGTCAATTATCAAAATGGGGGAGATTGTTGGCCCATTCCATGGTCACACCCGATTTCGATAATCAACTTATACTTTAGTCCATACACAAAATATAGAAAATGCTGCTAACTATTTCAGGATACATGAAATCTTATTCAACGGACGATGTACTGCATAAATCCAAGCGTCAAAGTCATCAAAAATACTGAAGACTCTTTTCTACTTTTATTCTGTATTTTTACACTTTATTGAGTCTAGGAATTTCCTTGTAAAATCAAGTATGGTATTGCTGGCTTAGGGTTAAAATTATTCTCCTTCTCTAAACCTATTTTTACCCTTCATATTTTCGATTACAAATATTTCAAAAATGTATTTCGAAAATATTCCTTTTCAAATGATTTTACAAATTACCAAAAACATGTTTGTAAAAAACAAAAGAATTTTATTATATCTCCTGACAGAACTCCTAGCCGAGTTCGGCCCGAGTTCGGCCCGAACTCTGACCGAGTTCGGTCAGTTTGTATTCAAACTTCAGTTGCCTCCAAATCTGCGAGCAACGTCTATTTTGCGAGATATTTGCATCCGAACTCTGTCCGAGTTCTGCCCGAGTTCGGTTGGTGAAAACACCTATAAATAGAGAAGAACTTTTCATTTCAAAACATCAATTCATTCTTCACTCTCTTCTCTATTCATCTCAAAGTGTTTTCTAGTGATCTAAAAATTTCAAATCTCACATATACTTCTCTTAGCCAAAAGCCAGTACTATCAGATTTGATTTAGAAGTCTTTTGGTTATTCAGAGTTGTAAAGAGGTCGTCAAATTTCAACAACAAATTCTCGTTGTGGAGCTGGTCGTGCGCTCGTCACCAAGCACGGTGTGTGTTGGAGTTGGTCGTGCACTCGTCAACAAGCACGGTGGTGTAAGAGTTGCAAGCACTCAGTTAAAGCTTGTGCCTTTAGTGGATTAACATCGAGCAAGAGTACTCGAGACTGGATTAGTCCTCTCAGAGGGATACCAGTATACATCGCTGTGTTACTGAGTTTGATTCTCCTATCTTTATTTACTGCTCTTACATCATTGCCATAGTTTAATTTTTAATTGGTGATTTTATTTTCGCTGCACACACGCACTCTATTCACCCCCCCTCTAGAAGTGCTCAACGATCCTACACACAGCTCTGGAGAAAGGCAAACAACAGGCTCGGTTTGATAAACCAATCAAGAAGTCCCCTCATCTTGGGCTTCAAAAGCCTTAAATTTTGACATTCTAGCTCAACTTGCTAATACTCCAGCTAGAATGTCCCTCTTTGAACTTCTACGTCTTTCTAAAGAGACTCGGGAGACGTTAAGTGAAGCACTTCTACAGGCTGACTCTTGTCTTGCACAATTGAAGAAGCCAGATGCAGAACCTGCCACTTGCTTACATTGCAACAGTGTACTGAAGATTATCCCAAATATCATCTTTACACAAGACGACATGCTATTGGAGGATAATCGACATGATCGGCCTCTCTACTACACCGGTTATATCGATACGATGAAGATAGATCGTATCCTCATTGATCCAGGGTCTGCTATAAGTATAATGCCAAAGAGTCTGTTGGATGAACTAAAAATTCCTCTTCACAAGCTCTCCAAGACGGTTACTACTATCCTGGGATTCAATTAAAGCCGAAGCGAGCCTTTGGGAAAGATTCAACTGAAGCTTCAGATAGGCGATTTCAGATCCAAAGTCACTTTCTATGTGATCGAGATCGTGGAATCCTACAATCTTCTTCTGGGGAGCCCTTTCTTCATGAAAATAATGTGGTGCCTTCTACTCTTCATCAGTGTTTTAAATACATTGATAGCAATGGAAGAGTACAAAAAGAAGTTGCTGATATAAATCCCTTCCATGGGGTTGAAGCTTATTTCAATGATTCTCGGATGTACAAAGAAGAGTATACAAGGGTCATACAAGCCATGGAGAAAGAGGATTCATAAAGTGAGACCTTAATAATTCCTGTTAAAGGTCGAACTACTCAGCAACAATCTCCCAAACCCTCTGGAGAAGGTTCTTTCATCATTCCGGTGACGGGACATATCTCTCCGTTACCTCAGTCGTCTGCTCAAGATACAATAATCATTCCTGTTAGTGGATGTACTACAGTTCCTGTATCTTCACATATGAAATATGATACTCTGCTAATTCCAGTTGGAGGACGGATTACTCTTTCGTCTCAAGCTTCAAGGGAGCTCACCTCTTCTGAGCCATTTGTTATCGATCTTAATCGAAACAAAACTTCTTCTCTTTCTTCTTCTCCCCCTTTAGTCATTGACTTGGCTAAAATCTCTAAGGCTCAACCTTCTCCCAATGTAAATATTGCTGCTTTTATATTTAATGAAAAGTCTCCATCTTTGCAGTATGTTGATGTGTGTAATTATGTTCATAGTTATTTATATTTGTTAGATGACTTGAGCACAATAACCATAGGAGTTGTACAGACTGTTCATACAGATGTATCTCTAGAACCTGTACAATCTTCATACTTCCTAGTTCCCAGCAGAAAGCCAGGAGACATTCCAATATTCTTTTACAAAGGGCCCCAAAGTCCTTCTGATTTAGAAGATGATGACAAAAACGATGATACTGGAAGATTGCAACTACGTCGCTATAGTCAGCAATCTAAGACATCATCAAAAATATGGGCTATGACTTCAGGACTGGCCTCAATAGTGGAAAAGAAAGAAAAATGTCTGTCCGGATTCCTCCTCTGAAATATGGAAGGACAAAATACGGATTGGGCTATATTGCTCCTACTCCTTTTATCAATATTATCCATGAAGATCCCGAGTCTGACGAAGATAAGAGATCTGATTCTTCTAGTACCACTTCTTGGGATTTCGATACGAGTATCGGTGACTTCTACTGCAACATTCTGTCTTCCAACATGGTTTCCATTGACCGTTCTGAAGAAAGTGATGAAGATGAAGAAGAGTTTGAAATCTCACCTGAATCAGAACAATGGGCCCAAAGGTTAGATAATCAATGGGAGTTCCGTTTCGAGCAAAAAGAACCTCCGACTGAAGATAAACTTGTTCAAATAGATGTTGGTGAAGAGGGATCCCCCAAACCAATATTCATCAGTGAAAGTCTTTCAGAAACTGATAAGCAAGACATGATCAAACTCATTCGTGATTACATCGATGTCTTCGCTTGGAGTTATGAAGATATGCCAGGACTTGATCCACAAATTGCAACTCACAAGCTCAATATCTTGCCGAATGCTAAACCGGTCAAACAACAACAGCGACGATTTCGTCCAAACATTATGGATGCAATTGAAGCTGAAGTCAATAAACTCATGGCCTCCGGGTTTATTAGAGAGGAACAACATCCCGATTGGGTGGCTAACATAGTTCCTGTCCTTAAAAAGACTGGCAAGATCAGAGTTTGCATAGACTTCCGCGATCTCAATGCGGCATGTCCTAAAGACGAATTCCCTCTACCAATCACTGATGTCATGATCGATAATACCTGTGGATTTGAACGAATGTCATTCATGGACGGGTATTCTGGATACAATCAGATTAAAATATTTCCAGATGACGAGAAGCACACTTCTTTCAGAACGCCGATCGGTACATACTGTTATACAGTTATGCCATTCGGTCTCAAGAATGCAGGAGCAACTTATCAACGAGCCATGAGCACTATATTCCGTGAACATTTGTGAAAAACAGTCGAATGCTATGTTGATGATATTGCAGTCAAAAGTCGACAAAAGGAGGATCACATCCAAGATTTGAAGACTATTTTTGATCTAATGCGTAAGCATCAATTAAAGACGAACCCTACTAAGTCCTTCTTAGGCGTCTCTAGTGGTAAATTTCTCGGCTTCGTCATTACCTCTAAAGGTATACACGTGGATCCCGAGAAGATCAAAGCCATCCAAGAGATGCGTCCTCCACGCACCTTAAAAGAGCTACGAGAATTTCAAGGAAGGATCGCTTATATCAGGAGATTCATCTCTAATCTTTCAGGACGCTGCAGACCATTCAATAAACTTATGAAGAAAGGTGTCTCTTTTGTCTGGAATGATGAATGTCAGAAAGCATTCGACGATATAAAACAATATCTGATGAGTCCTCCAGTATTGGTACCTCCCGTCTCAGGAATACCGTTCCTCCTATATACTCGAGCAATGAGTCATTCATTGGGTGCATTACTCGCTCAAAAGAATAAAAATGGTCATGAACAAGCCATTTCCTATCTCAGTCGTACTATGACCGGAGCTGAACCTCGATATTCACCGGTCGAAAAAGAATGTCTAGCCTTGATGTTTGCTGTCCAAAAGATACGTCATTATATCATTGGCCAGACTATTCATGTCATTTCCAGGATCAATCCTATACGGGTCATGATGAAGAAACCCAGTGTTTTGAATTCTAGATTGGCTAACTGGGGAATCTTACTTGCTCAGTATGATATGCATTATATTCCTCAGAAATCAGTCAAAGGACAAGCTTTAGCTGATTTTCTGGCTGCTCATTCAATTCCAGAAAATTCAAAACTCTCTGATGAAATCCCATATGAAGTCCTAGATTCAAACTTAATTGCTGAAGAAGATCCTACTTGGCGTCTATTCTTTGATGGAGCTTCAAGGATAGGTCCTAATGGTGATATTGTCGCTGGAGTTGGAATCGTTCTTGTATCACCAGAAGGTCTTGCTATCCAAAGAGCTTATTCTCTTGATCAGCCGTGTTCAAACAATGTAGCTGAGTACAATGCGTTACTCATTGGTCTTCAACTCGCTAAACATCTAAATATTCAATATTTGGAGGCGTACGGAGACTCTAAACTCATTGTCAATCAAATAAGGGGTACTTATGAAGTTTGCCATCAAGATCTGGTTCCTTATCATAGATCAGCTATATCTATGGCTTCTTCGTTTGAAGAATTCTTTATTGAACATGTTAGGCGAGCATGTAACACAGAAGCTGATGCTCTAGCTAATCTTGCGACGGTATTGGCTATTCCGATTAGACGGCAACAAATGATTGTTGTTCGCAATCGAGAATTATTTCATCTGGAAAATAACCTGACCCTAGGACTTCCAGTTGACATCGAAGAATCAACATCTCATGATGTCAACACAACAAGAGGATTTGGATTTAGTCGTAAATCAATATCATCTTCATCTGATTCCAGTATGGAATTCATTTTCAGTAATTCAGCTGAGACTCAAAATATGGATAAAGATTGGAGACTTCCTTTCTTAGATTTCGTATTGTATGATATTCTTCCGGATGATCCGAGTGAGACAGCATCTATCAGACGACGATCACTCAGATTCTATTACAATCATACAACAAAGACCTTATATCGTCGAGCTTATGATGGTTTACTTCTTCGATGTGTTGTCGGTGATGAGGCTCAACAAATTATTCGTGAAGCACATGATGGAATTTGTGGAGCACATCAGCCTGGACCAAAACTTCAAGACTGTATTCGACGTATGGGTTATTATTGGCCCACTATGGTATCAGACGCCATCGAATATGCAAAGAAGTGTAAAGCTTGTCAAATATATACGGATTTTATTCATCAATCTTCGGAATTTCTACATCCGACGGCAGCATCATGGCCCTACGAAGCTTAGGGCATGGACATTATCGGCCCAATCAATCCGCCGTCATCCAAAGGTCATCGGTTTATTCTCGTAATAACCGATTACTTCTCCAAATGGGCCGAAGCCATTCCTTTATCTGAAGTTAAGACGTCCAATGTCATCAGCTTTATTAAGCATCATGTCATCTACAGATTTGGTGTTCCTCGACGTATTATTCATGATAATGGACCACAATTCGTCAGCCAGAAATTTACTCGATTCTGTGACGATCACCGGATCAACAATATGGCTTCTACCGCGTATAATCTGGCAACTAACGGATTAGCAGAAGCTTTCAACAAAACCATCATCAAACTCCTAAAGAAGTTTGTCTCTACTAACAAACGTAATTGGAGTGAGAAGCTCGATGAATGTTTGTGGGCTTACCGCACTACAGTTCGTAATGCTACTAAATGTACACCCTTCTCTCTGGTGTATGGTTGTGAAGCTATTCTTCCATTAGAGATTCAAATTCCTTCTTTAAGGATAGCAATCGCTAATGAACTCACTGCCGAAAATAATGATCGTCTTCGACTTCAGGAATTAGAAGCTCTGGATGAAAAGCGATTATCTGCTCAACAGAATATTGAATTCTATCAAGCTAGAATCTCAAGAGCTTTCAATAAGAAAGTCAGAATTCGAGCGTATCAAAAAGGAGAACTTGTTCTAACAGTCAGACGTCCTATGACTATGACTCATATGAACAAGGGCAAATTTGATGCAAAATGGGAAGGTCCCTATATCGTGAGCAGAGTTTTCTCAAATGGAGCTTATCAACTCTCAGAATTGGATGGTCAAAAAGTTTTGATGCCTATTAATGGCAAATTCCTTAAAAAGTACTATGTATAAATGTAAATGCTTGTAATCATCAGACAAGTTCATGTTTAGAAATAAAATTTTTATTTTATTTTAATCATGAATGATGGTACATGATATTAAGGAAGATCACTATCATCCTTCTCTACATTTGGACGTGGGCCACTGCCGTCCTTCTCGAAAATGCGATCAGCAAAAGAGCTGAGGACCTCATTGCTGGAACCCACGAGGAACTTACAAGCGGCCATCCTCATGGCTTCTTCTTCTTCAGTCCTTCCTGGTTCGAGCAGGAAGTCCAGAATGTCCCTTGGGGGCTTGGGTGCAGAAGAACCTTCGCCTGCTTCTGCTTTCTTCGATTGAACTGGATCAACAGGGCGTTCTTTAGTGCCCTTCTGAACCTTCAGGGTGATTTCAGCTTTCTTCGATGTTTCTTCAGACGACATTTTTATGTTTGAAAGAAGAAGTGTTCGTTCTTGTCAGATTTCTGCTATATTTATAGGCAGAAGTTCCTCAAATAATGAAGCGTCATATTCATTCGACGATTCACATATTCATTAATGCTTGACGGTTCATCCGTTCATTTATCACATTCATCAGACGGTTCGCCCGTTCATTAATACTTAACGGTTCATCCGTTCATTTATTACATTCATCTGATGGTTCGTCCATTCATAATCTTCTATCAATGGAAATTCATTATCTATCACGTTTTCATAACCTCTGGATCAATTTCGAATCTACCTACTCATTTGTTATTTTTGACTTCTGCATAGAAATCAATCTATTTTCTTTTGAGTTTTTACATATTATCACGTCCACATTACCTCTGATAATATTATGTACTCTAAACCAGAAAAGAAGATTTCATTATCTATCATGTCCACAATTCATCCAAGTAAATACAAATTATTGAGCACAGAAGAATTATCATTTCTATTCTCATTTCACCATAAAAAGTCTATTACATTTTCTTAGACTTTCTTACAAATCATAAATGGAAATCTATTACAAATCTTGGATTTTCATTCTATGTACACAACAATAAATCTAATTGAGATCTATTTCTTCTTGGATCTTCTCTGGCGGGTTCGTTGTTGGCGACAATTCCTGGTTGTCCAGTATGAATCAAACTCTGGTCTTATCTCTCAGACGAGAGGAGAACCACAGACTAGGGCAGCACGAAGACGTGTTGCTGCCAATACAACTGGTGGATTGGGAGCGACCTTTCAAAGGAGATAGGAATGTATTCCACATTGGGATACAATTCCTAGTTCTGCCCTGAAAGGAACTCTACTACCCGATTTCTCGGGGTAGAGCTGACTCCACCATCCAACTCTCGTATATAAAGGCTCTTCCTACCATCTGAGGAAGACCCTTCTATCCCACGAAGAGTTCTGAGTTGTCTGATTTACGCGTCAAAAGCGTATGAGCTCCCTGATGTAGGTGTCAGAAGAATATTCTCCATAGCATCCAAATCGCCAATGCTAGTTCTGGAAAAATTTCTTAGCCAAGCTTCTGCAGAAAGCAGCAAATTAATCAACATAAATATCATTTGGCACGCACTGGCCAAGCAAAGACAGGTGCACTCTGTTCAGTTAGAAATAAAAAAAACTCATCTTCAACAATGAAAAGTGGGTTACTATACTGGACTCACCATCGATATCTACATCAGAAAGCATTGCTTTCTTGTTGAGAATGAAATCTTGTGAAACAAAGTTATTCTTAGAAGAAGCAGAAGAATGAAGAGATGGGTATGTGTGAAACTCAGCTACCTATTTAAAGGTCAAAGTGCAAGCCTATTCTTGGAAAAGATCCGAGTAAAAAGCGCTCATAAACCATGGAATGAGTGTCACGTATACTTTGGAAAATAACACAATATTTGAAACATTCAAAGAGTGCCACTTAATATTCTTCATTAATGCACGCTGTTTAGCACAAAAGTTGTACTACATTTTTCAAGGCAAAAGAGGCACTGACGACCTTACATAGGAAAAGAAGTACAATATTTCTCAAAAAGAAAATAGAAGCATAAAAGATACGCTCTATTTTGCAGAGCGACTGAGCTTGGCGCCCAATTCTTCTACGCTCTTGACCCCCATACGGTGTAACAGAACATTGAACGTTTCACGCTGCTCTGCGAGACTGCGTCCATTGGAAGAAGACGAGCCGTCCAGGCCAAAATAGCTCAAGAAATTCTTGGCTAGTTGTATAGGGTCATCTTTGAACTCGAAAACGAAAGGCTCCGGTTCCTTACCCCCAAGAGTAGGGTCGCCATGGGCACAAAAACCCAACTTTCTTGCTTCTTCTTCAGCTTCTTCCTTCGGAGTCATGTTGACGTAAGATGAACATCAAAGCTGAATTTTCTTCCCATTTATATAACAGAGCTTACCGGCGGTTCATATTCCACCATAAATCAGATTCAATCAGTCTCGAAAAATAAAGAGTCATCATGACATTCAAGTTCATTTGCATGTTTATCTTTTCAAAGTATTTCAAAATTTTGAAGTCTTTTCAACTTTCGAAAACTTTGAAGGGGGTTTTGTAGGCCTTAAAAATGAACAGTCACGCTGAGTTGATCAGAACAAATCCAACAGTCATGCTGAGTTGATCAGGACAATACTTAAAAAGTTACGCTGGGAAACAGCTCATCATTTGTCAGAGCGTAATTATGACTGACAGCACGACAGTCGAAGAATGTCTTCTCGTATGCCACGTATGCACAGAACTCGAGAGATCACAGCCGACTATTGCGTGACTTTCGAAATCTTCTTCAGCAAGACTCAGCCTTCGTCAAGTTGGCGTATCAAAAGAGCTTCTTGTCATTTAATACGACTATCAAAGTAATTACTGTCAGAGATTTTGTGTCAGTCAAGGCACGTCAAATCAAGACAGCTGGCAGTCCTACCTCAATCGAGCGTGGATTATGTTCCTTCCCAAAGTCTGCGTATATTTTGAGCTTTCTGTCTCAAGTTTGCGTAGATTCTAAAGTTTTCTTCCTCAAGTCTGCGTGGATTTTGAAGCTTTTTGCCTCAAGTCTGCGTAGATCCTGAAGCTTCTTGCCCCAAGTTTGCGTGGATTTTGAAGCTTTCTGTCCCGAGTCTGCGTGGATTTCGTCTTCAACAAGTCTGCGTGGATTTCATCAAATTGGAGTACGTGGCAGCCATGCCACTGATCTCTCGCCTGCGTGTACTGTAACTTGCACACGACTCATGCATGATTGCCATGTGTCCAACAGTTACAGGCCACGTCCAGTAACTGCTCACAACCTTGCGTATGTTAAATCCTGCGTGATTTTCAACTAGGCACAGGCTGTGAAGACAGTTATCTTTTCAGTTATTTTTGACTCTATAAATAGAGTTCTTTTTTTCATTCATTGTACAGATACATAGTTATCTAACTTACTGTCAAAATTTTGAGAGCTTTTCTTCTTCGCATAGTCCAAGGGATAAAGCGATCGTCTTCTAGATCGGATTCCTACAGTTGTAATTTTCCCAGATACACAATAAATAAAGTGAATTTATTTATGGAAAACATCTACGACCAGAAATTCAATGCGTAATCTCAGCATTCAATGTGTATTCCTGAATAATCTCAATTTTTAATTATTCAACCATTTCATTTTACCAAGTTCAACCTTAGCCAGATTAGCGGCTGACATATGTAGATTTCAGCCGAGATCCCAAACATGTGAGAGGAAGCTTCCAAGAAGCTCTCCCATGAATTGGGCCATTAGCCCTATAAGAACCAAATCCAAAAGAAAATTCCTTCATAACTAAATCCTATAACAACCAAAAATATTTTTATATAGAATTTAATCTTGGCCCAAATTTGCTAATTTAATGAGCTCAACAAATAAGTTTTTCAAATATATTAATTACTAACATTTAGGCCTTTAGGCCCAAACTTAGTAAAAATTCCAAAATATTCACATAGGCTTGAGGGCTAATACATATATTATATAAATCTAAATTATACAAATTTTCAAAGTAGTTTATATATATATATATTCCGGTCCATTAGAATTTGTTTAACGGGTTGGAGCCCATATGAAATAACGGGTTCAAAATAACTAATTTTATTTATTACGCTATATAAGCCCAAAACTATAAAATTTTTAATAAACTGTTTCGAAAAGCCAATAACCCAATAATAGAATCTATAACATATCATGATCGAAAAATATATTCCATATAGCTAGTTCAAAATTCATGATTTTAAATCTAGGAAAAATTTAGAAGAATAAAATTTTCAAAAATTCGAAAAATTCAGAATACGGTTCAAGGAGGTTACTATTGGACTTGTTTGATGCAAATTTTGCTCCCATATTGTACCAGCAATCACAACCCGTATATCGTCATAATTCATTTTTTTTGGGATATTAGATTTTTCGATTAAGGTTTGTTTTAGCTTAATTTGTCATTACCTATTGAGTTACACTTATTATTATATTACAATAAATATAAATAAATATTACACTGGGCTTGATGACTTGATAGCTTGGCTTTATTCAACTTTGATCGTCAAGATGATAAAATTTTGAAGCAAACCGGATATGAACATAGGATTAGCTTTCAATGACTTCACCCCCGAATCCCTCCCAACCCTCTGTCAACTGGCGTAGACTGAACTATATTTTAGGTCATTCAGAGAAATCTTTGAGCTAACATTGTCTTTGGTCCATTATGATTTTTTTTATTTGTATAAGTCCATGATTGATCTTGTTTATTACTTTTCTGTAAATAAATGTTAGACAAACAAAGAGATATACATAATAACAAGGATGATAACATTAATGCAAACTAGGACTACGCCAAATTTAAGTATCAACAATATAGTAATTTTATGGTCATTAGTGATTTTATAATAGTAAACTTAATCAATTAACTATAATAGAAAAACTCAAATTAGTCATTATGCTAACAAGTCTACGTGTGATACATGTCGTCGAAGGCCCACAACTACTTCGTAACTGTGAAATAGAGATGTATTGTTGTATCTTGAATTAGCTGCACCTTTTGATCTCTTTCCAGGTTTAGAAATGTCGAAACCGATATCACTCCAATAAGCTCTGGCCCTCCTTCCGATGTTGAACTCATATTCGTAGAGAAACTCTTATGGAGACTGACCAACTGTTATGGGAATGACATTCGAATTCTCAAGACTTGACATATCCCTATTTTTTTTACTTTTCCCCAATAAAGTGAATCCTCCAAGCCCTCAAATCTTCTTGAAGACCCTTCCCAGCAAGCCCCTAACGATCAATAGTGTCACGACCTGCTCCCGAATAATCGGGTACAACTCGGACTTGCCTAGCCTACGTTGTAGACTCAACGTAGTAAGTTGTACTAAGTATTTAAAAATTCACCAGATAAGATAAAATCCAATCACAACATCTATTACGTTCCCAGAGTTCATACAATGTCCAAAAGTAAATTATATAATACAAATTAAAACTTAAAACTAAATGACAACAACTCCTAAGTCCTGAATTATAGTGTCATCCTGCTAAGGTCTCAGCTCTTGTCCATAGAGTATATATAGATTCAAGTTCACCTGCAACATATCCAGTCAGGAGCGGAGCAAAGTACGTTCTACAATAATGAAACAAGTACGCCATTTGAACAAAAGACAATAAAACATGATGAACATGAAATTGTAAATGTATAATCTAAACTAAACATGAAACATGTATCAAAAGATCCTGACATGTGATTTGAAATAGCTACTAGAATATGTGACCGGCTGGGTAAAACACATGAATAAGCACAAGTAATGGTATGGCTTAAAATTCCACGTGCACGATATGAGACCTAAGCTATCCACATGAATCCTAGGTTGGGCTTTGGTCACATATCTGTAGTATTTTATCTTCCCTAGATACCAGTAAAGATCAAGAACATGACAAGTACCAGAAGTACATGAGTAATCGTGTAAACAACATATCCAATATGAAAAGAACATGACATGAAGTAAATGTATCAAAATTATAGAAGTACTTGCCTTTGTCATTGCAAATCAAGTTTGTCTTATTGTCCACCTAGAATAGGATAATAGTAGGTTAGAATCTAACAATGACATTATCTAACTATCCATTAGCTAACTATACCTTAAACTAGCTATCTATATAATACCACTAAATATCTATAAAGACTAACAATATGACCCATCACATATATAGATAATAATAGCAAGAAAATAATATTATAATAACTAGAATTTAAATTTGATAAATCAATATTTAAGAATATTTTTACTAGGAAAATATTATATAGACTAGCAATAATATTAGCAATATAGATATAACCAATACTGACTCACTACTTGTTACTAAAATACTATACAAATTACCATTTAAATAGATTTATATAAATAATAGCAAAATATTTGTAACTACTAGCACATTTAATAATAAATAGGTTTAGTAAAACACTAAACACTGAATAGGATATTATTCTACTTATAAATATTTAGTAGTTGTATTTCCGAAATACTTGTTAACGATACATTTTGGAAAACCTTTAGAAAGTAAGTTATATGAAATAATATTTGAAAGTATAATATAAAGTATCCATACTTATATTTCTATAATTATTTATACTCTACTAATTAGGTATATACATATGTATATATACTATATATATGTATGATGGCCTAAAGTCTGGCCTAAGGAAATAAATACATAAAATTATATATATATAGAGAAACCAGCTAGTGGGCTGCCCAGTCCACACCATTTAAACAAACCAAAACCCAAACCCAAAAAAACACTCAAAAACAACCCAAAAACAAGCCCATACCAGGCTGCTGGGCTTGAAGCCCTAATCTAATCAATTAAATAGCAAATATAATTTCTGGCTTTAAGCCTTGGGCTTAAAGCGCTACTGGCTGAGCCCATAAACCAAAGGAATTAGGGCTTAAACCCTAGAATCTCTTCTCCGTTTGGAGATTGAACAGACATTAGCCGACTATACGAAGCTTTGGACTGAAGAGTCGGTATATCTCTCATCAATATTCTAAAGAGACTGCTCTCCAAGCTTCGAAGAAGATGACAAAAAGAAGGAGCGAGTAGAGGAAAAGAGAAACTCGAGAGAGGAAAGTAGCTCACTTCCAGAGCTAGAGCGATGGTTGGCCTCAAGCGGCGGCGCGCAAACTCCTCGCGACAGCTCTCAACCCGGCGGAGAGGAGGCGTAGGCACTGGCACGAGGCGGTCCAGTCAGATCTCTGGGGAGAGACGGCTCTGACCTGGTGGCGCGACCGATCGACCTACAAATCTAGAATCTCTCCAGAGGAGGACTCTGGATCGAACGGCGAAACCTGCCGGAGTGTGAAACCCGCTTTCTGGTTTTAGACTAATTATTGGATATTTAGATTAATTAGGATTATTAGTTTAGTTTGGGGTTATTATTATTATTATTTAGTTGGATTTAGGAAAAATATTATTTTAAAATTATCGTTGGTTTTTGATTGTGGCCCTGCCCGATCCCGAATCCGGACTCCGAACCTGAGTTCGAACCCGGTACGATTTCCCGAAACCCAATCCCGTCTTCTGAACCCATTCTTAATTTCCTTTTTCCAATATAAATATATATATATATATATATATATATATATATATATATATATTGGAATGAGAAAAAAAAAATATAAAACTAATCCTATTTCCCCCACACATGGACCAGCCCCCACGACCAGCACTCCCCTCCTCCAGCACACCTACTTCTCCTTATTTTCCTCCACTAAACTCACTCTCCTCCACACAATTATTTCTTCCACTCCCTTTCTATTTAACAAACTCATACCACCACCACCAGCTTATAACCCCTCTCCCTCTTACTCTTTCCTCACTCCTCACTTTCCTCTCCAGAAACTAACCGAGCCCCCCGAGCGCTCTCCCGCACGCGCGTCGACCCCGCTCTTCGCGATCGCCCGCGCTCTTCGGCCTCCGCCCACCTCCGGCGCCGCCCCTGTCCAGCGCCCCGGCCTCCTCCTCGGTGTTCGCCGCCGACCCCCAGCCGGCCCCGCTCCTTCCCGCACCAGCGGCACGACCGGCCCCCTTTTCGGCCAGCAGCCCGCCGCCAGCGGCGACCCCGCTTCGCCCAGCGCCACTCCCCGAGCGCTCTGGCAGCTCCCTTCTCTGTCCAGCATACCCCCGCGCTAGATCCCGACCCCGATCTCCCATTCCGTAATTTTTTTTTGCTGTCCGCGAGCTCTGGATTTTCCCGATTTCGCAAAAACTTGGTTTTATTCTAATTTTAACATCTGAGAGCTCTAGTCGAGCAACCCAAGTTATAATTTCGTGTTCCCATTTTCGTTTACGTAGTCGATGATGATACGGTCCCCGATTCCATAACGGGAATCGGCTTTGATTAACGACTGGGTTTTTTGTCTTTTCGAGACTCATTTTGGAATGAGTATTTTTGGTTGGTTGTTTCGGTTCTGGGACTTCTCGGAATTTTCGAGTTAGAGTTCGGATTTTCAGATTTATTTCTGTGACCATTCTCCACAGAATGGATCCTGTGGGTTTTCGATTTTTCTTCAGAATTCAATTTCAGAAAGCTTCAGTGATTTGATCTTATATGTTTTCAAGTTTAGTTTCCAAAACTAGTTTGTTATGGTTTTTAAGACCTATATATTATTGGTTATGTTCTGTGGATAGGTTTTATGTGGTTGGAATATTTGGTGTCCCTGGTTTGGGATGGTTATTTGTGGTGGCTTGGCATTTTCCCAGGATTGGGTTGTTCTAATTATAGAGAAAATGCTGCCTAATTTTTTTTAAAACTTTTATTTCCAAAATCGACTTTTGAAAAGATTTATTAAACTCGATTTTGATTTTGGGCGACGATCGTACCGGTCCGTGGGCCCTAGCGAAATGCAAATGAAACCTGTTTTACCCAGACGTTGAGACATTAGCTAAAAATAGTGACGATTGGACCAAGTCTGAGACTCCTAAGATTTAATTTAATTTATTTATTTGTTTTGTTTTCAGTATTTAAAATATGGGACATTTTTCAGAGCTAACTAATTTTTCTCTAATTTCATTTATGTAAAGTTTGTAAGGGCATAAGCCCAGATTTCTATTTTGTTAGCTGTGCCCTGTATTGTGTAGTCTAGATTGTTATTTCTTTTCTGGGTTGATTTTTATTTCTTTTCTGGGTTAGTTTCCATATTTGGACGCGTAAATTATAATTAGGATATTAATTATTTTGTATAAAATTAATAAAGATTTTCCCAAGTTAATTAAATGAATAAAATATTAGCAAGATAACAAGTTCATATTTTATCACTAGAAGAAAACTAGTTATATATATATATTACAAAAATACAAAGTTTTCCTAAGTTAAACTGTAATTGCTATTTTTTTCCCAATTAACCGATTTAACAAACTAATTGACAACGCACGTAGCTTGCGACGTAAAGCGTTACAGTAGGTTAAATAAAAGAACTTAAAATTCGACTAGGACACTACTACTAGAGATTGTAACTAGCACACCTAGAATGGCTACAATTTTGGTTCTAAGTCAAGTTTTCTAACTGTGGGATTTCCAAGGACGGTACTAACTTCTTCTCCGGAACCGTCATCCTACTCCAGTCATAAACAAAGGCAAGTTACGGTTATATTTTCTTGTATTTTATTTAGTAATTGTCTAGCTGCATGTTTAAACCACATTGCTACACGGAACCCTCTCCTTGGGTTCAAATATTGATTGATATTGATTGTGGGGATTGGGGGAATAGTGTAACGTTTATGGCCAATACCCCCATATTACAGGATTGTGCGAGCTTACCCCTCTTGCACACGGGGATAAGCCGTATCGCGTCGCTAGGACGCTATTGTATAACCCAAGCCGGTCATAGACGATTACACATTCAAATCACATTATTTTTAATCGTAGAATTACTGGAAAATATTGTTTCAACTGTTTAGCCTGCACTTTTCCATTATTATTTAAAATATTAGATACATATTCGTACCTGCTTCCTTCTGACTGGAGACAATATTTTTAGGTGACATTGAGGATGCTGAGCTATTGTACAATAGTTATTATGACCCGGTTCTGTACCCTGTGGTGTTGCCAGAGTCCCCCTTGGAGGACGCAGGACCTGAGGCCGACGATCCGAACGCTTAGCTATTTATTTTCGGTTTCTAGTTTCTTTGTTTTTTTTTAGAATTTTGTTAATTCGAATTCAGCATTTATTCCAGTTCTTTTATTTCCAGTTGTATCTTTCAAATGTTGAATAAAGTTTTAAATTTCTGTATATTGAGTTGTGACAGATGTATAGATGTTGTTGTGAATACCTGCTAATAGAACAGCTTACTGCCGCCGTCTTACAACGGTGCAGGCTGGGCATGATCCGGTTCGACCCAATTATTTGGGATCGGGTCGTGACATGTTTTTAGTGGTGGCCCATGCAGGTCGAATCAACAACTTAGGAGAACATATCTATAAACAATTAGAACACTAAAACATTAATTTGTCACAACATAGGACCGAAATATATTATAAATAAATATTTTTGTTTGTTATAGACTGGTAGGCTACCTTGCTTATGTTTTGCATCCTAAGCCTTATCCAGCATAGGCCGATTGTATGGTGGTCTATTTTACTATCTACTTTAGTTTCTAGATTTTATATATCTTTTAGTGTCCCTTGGCTTTCTGAAGTTATTTTCCTCCATATCCTTATCATACTCTATCATCCTTAGCATCCATACTCTTTTGTTATTTATGGATTAGGATTAGATTCTTTCCAATCTCCTTCTTCAACAAACCTATTTCAAATTTTTTAATTAGTTGATCAAATCATACTTCTCTATCTTTATTTAGAATCTAGATCTATTTCACTATTTAGAGTTTCAAATTCTCCTTTAGCAAACTTGGTAAACTCTTATCTACCCGAAGTACTTCTACGAATAGCATATCCAACTATTTGCCTTGATCTCATTTCTAATTGACTTTCTTGGAATGAATCCTGAACCAAATTCTTCTGAAACTATAAAGCCTCAAGGTTAATTATTACCAAAAGAATTGGTTCAGTCTAGTTAGTTCATGATTCCCCTGAAGAAGATATTTTTCAATATTGGTTGTTATCTCCTAGGTTATTCCAAATATTTTATTTTGTTGATCCCCTCTACTCAACTTGAAACCCTACTCTCTCTATGCAACTTCTTGATCAATTCAAGGCCTAGACAGCTTTTAAACTCAATGCTTGAGTATCGTGAAGCACGAACGGTTAGAGAATTGATTCCATCCTATTATTAAATTTTCTTTAGTCATTGAAAAACTTTTGAATTGTTGAACTATCCCCTGGTTGGCTTTGCTAAACCATTTTAACCTAGCTTCCTTAAATCAATAAGACATACTTCTTTTTTGTGTCCACCCAACTTACCCAGCACATTCTCAAACTTTCCTTAGATAAGAAATTATTTCTTCAAAAATAATTTTGGTAAATGTCAGTATTTTTAAGTAATTTGTCGGGAATATTCTCATTGGCTTCTTCAACTCAACTCGAAGCTCTGGTGCTTCTATCTTATCTTGTGTCCAACTCAATTAGCCATAATTCAGTTAGACCAATTTCATGACTTCAAACCAATCTCTTAAATCTCAAGAGATACTAGAACACATATTTATTCTGATAAATTTTCTTGATTCCAGAAGAACATACATCAACATCTTTTCCTATCATGACTAGAACTTTAGAACTCGTTGAATTTTTTGGAAACTCCTCTTGAAATTCTTATGGACAAAGTTGAGAAAATATTCCGTGACCTAATATGACTTTGCACATTTGCGTAGTAGTCATTCGTCTAAATTATGAAAACTGTGAGTATACTGCAGCCAATTGCGCACTGACGGGTCATAGACTCTAAGTTGAAGTGATTCAGGTGTTGATATATTTTTGGATATTATTGAGACTACATCCTAAATGCATCAAATTTGTCTCCTACGTTGCCCAGCCATGAAATGGATAAAGTTGATAGACTACTCGAAAAATTATTATTATTCAAGTTATGGAGCCAAAAATTTACTACAGTCAGGTGCACTCTAGCGAGGCATAAATTAGAGGCAAAATGACTTCGGATATGTATGGTTTCGGGTACTATTGGGACTATATCCCTGTTATAAATGTATCATATTTGGTCTCTTATCACTATTGATAACTTTACAAGAATTGTCTTGATTCGTTTAAATTTTGGATTATTTGGAATCTTAGCGACTAGTTTAAATTTTTAGAAATCATTTCTATAGGATTCATATGGAAATTCCACTTGATTTTCTAGGACTGTTTTCTAATATTTTAGTACCATCAAATTATTCTGACTTTTGCCGATTAGAGGATTTGTATTTCTACCGGTTGTCTCTATTTTCATAAACCTCTTATCACAAGCTTGAAGGAATATATTTTCTATGAAATTCTACTTGATCTTCCTAGAACTTATTAGGACCATATCGATCTCTATTAGCTCAATCTCTTCCCTGGTTCAACTTTAGTGCGTTGCATATATTTTGTTACATATTTTGGAAGCTATAGTTGTAAATAGCTTTATATATTAAATATTTAATATACATGGATGACTATATGTATGTAGTGTATAGCTATATGCAGGAGAAACATAGGTTTTACCTATCTCATTTTAAGGGCATCTTTGGGATCAATATTAGTTAGCTAAAGGGTATAGAAAGGTAGAAGAATAACTTGGGTAAGCTAGTCTTGAGAGAGTGGCATATTTTAACTTGTGGCTTATTGGGTTAGAACCGTTAATAGTGCTCACTAGTGCTTAAACCTCGTTCAAACAAATGAAGATTTTTGACGACTTTGAATTTTTATAATTAAAGAAGAGTATGAAAGACAGAGAAAGACATAGGTAGAGTTAGCGAAGAAAGTCTAAGATCTGGTAAGATTCTCCCATGGAGGAAGTGAATTTGGATAATGTATAAACATGAGAATATGGGTATCAAGTAAAGGAATACTTGACGGAAATTAACTTTTATGATTAGATGACTACTGTACCCAGAAGGGACGAATATAACCATGGAAAGAAATATCACAAGAAATGGAATGATAGGTTCTAGAGAAGGAATAAGCAGTGAGAAATTAGGATAAGACTATTGGCATACAATTTTGGAAAGAAGCAATTGTGTTTGCAATTTCTACCACATTGGAGACTCATATTAGTTATGATAAAAATAATTGAGATTTTGTGATATTTTGCTATTGTGTTTGGATGAGAACGATTGACATGTGCATGATTAAAGATTAAAAAAATTGATCAATGATTATAATTTGGTCAATTGATTTCAAGAATTGGAAATTCTCGAATATAGATCAATATGGATCAACTTTCTAATGATTTACTACAACAAGTGAAGATTGTGACTTTGACGTAGTCGGTTTTGGAAGAATGAAAAGAAAAAAATTGATGTCTGTAAAATGATTTGATCGAGAGAAATACTTAAAATTTGAAATACATTGGGCATACGAGTTATATACAACGACGAATGGAAGTTTGATTTAGATGATTTATGATTCCAAATAGGTTTAGTTTTAATACCTTAGCGGCTGCCTTAGTTTTCTGTAGATACTTAGAGTTCAACTAGTTTAGCAAACTAGAAATTGGATTTTTGCATGGGGTATTAATAAGATTGTTATTTTGTAAGTTATTTTTCCGCATATCCTATCGTTGATCCTTGAAATAGTGATACGATAATTTTCTATCTCCTTTGGTTACCACTCAGTCCTCAATGGAACTATCTTATCCGACTACATTCTAATCATAGATATATTATTCCAATCATCCTTGCTATCCTCCCATCATACAACTTGTTGAGTTCTTCTTAGTCATAAACATTCCATTTTGATCTAGAATTTTAGTCCCTTAGCTCAGAAGATTTCATCATTCTCGCATTCTCAATAAATTGTTGACGTTCGTTTCTTTCTTGCCTTTGCTGTTTCACGAGACCTCACTTTCTCCTATTTTTGATCATGATTGTACCTAGATTTTTTCTCGTGCCTAAAATAATTTTGATCACAACGACAATCCAATCCCATCTCAGATCATATCTAGATAATTCTGATCGTACTGATATTTTATCATTGTACCTAGCGATCATGCATAGAACCCGATCGTGCCTGATGATTTAATTCTATGTTTGATCAAGGATAAATGATTTTTGATTGTATCCCGGCCCTTATCTTTGAAATTTCGAGGACGAAATTTTCTAAGGAGGAAAGGTTGTGAAACCCGCTTTCTGGTTTTAGAATAATTATTGGATATTTAGATTAATTAGGATTATTAGTTTAGTTTGGGGTTATTATTATTATTATTTAGTCGAATTTAGAAAAAATATTATTTTAAAATTATCGTTGGTTTTTTATTGTGGCCCTGCCCCGATCCCGAGTCCGGACTCCGAACCCGAGTTCGAACCCGGTACGATTTTCCGAAACCCAATCCCGTCTTCTGAACCCATTCTTAATTTCCTTTTTCTAATATATATATATATATATATATATATATATATATATATATATATATATATATATTGGAATGAGAAAAAAAATATAAAACTAATCCTATTTCCCCCACACGTGGACCAGCACTCCCCTCCTCCAGCACACCTACTTCTCCTCCTTTTTCCTCCACTAAACTCACTCTCCTCCACACAATTATTTCTTCCACTCCCTTTATATTTAACAAACTCACACCACCACCACCAGCTTATAACCCCTCTCTCTCTCCCTCTTTTCTCACTCCTCACTTCCCTCTCTAGAAACTAACCGAGCCCCGCGAGCGCTCTCCCGTACGCGCGTCGACCCAGCTCCCCGCGACCACCTGCGCTCTCCGGCCTCCGCCCACCTCCGGCGCCGCCCCTGTCCAACGCCCTGGCCTCCTCCTCGGCGTTCGCCGCCGACCCCCAGCCGGCCCCGCTCCTCTCCGCTCCAGCGGCATGGCCGGCCCCCTTTTCGGCCAGCAGCCCGCCGCCAGCGGCGACCCCGCTTCGCCCAGAGCCGCTCCTCGAGCGCTCCGGCAGCTCCCTCCTCTGTCCAGCATGCCCCTGCACCGGATCCCGACCCCGATCTCCCATTCCACGATTTTCCTTTGCTGTCTGCGAGCTCTAGATTTTTTCGATTCCGCGGAAACTTGGTTTTATTCCAATTTTAACATCTGAGAGCTCTAGCCGAGCAACCCAAGGTATAATTTTGCGTTCCCATTTTCGTTTATGTAGTCGATGATGATACGGTCCCCGATCCCATAACGGGAATCGGTTTTGAATAACGACTGGGTTTTTGGTCTTTTCGAGACTCATTTCGGAATGAGTATTTTTGGTTGGTTGTTTCGGTTCTAGGACTTCTCGAAATTTCCGAGTTAGAGTTCGGATTTTCACATTTATTTCTGTGACCATTCTCCACAGAATGGATCCTGTGGGTTTTCGATTTTTCTTCAGAATTATATTTCAGAAAGCTTCGGTGATTTGATCTTATATGTTTCCGAGTTTAGTTTCCAAAACTAGTTTGTTATGGTTTTTAAGACCTATATATTATTGGTTATGTTCTGTGGATTGGTTTTATGTGGTTGGAATATTTGGTGTCCCTGGTTTGGGATGGTTATTTGTGGTGGCTTGGCATTTTTCCAGGATTGGGTTGTTCCAATTATAGGAAAAATGTTGCCCAAATTTTCTTAAAACTTTTATTTCCAAAATCGACTTTTGAAAAGATTTATTAAACTCGATTTTGATTTTGGGCGACGACCGTACCGGTCCGTGGGCCGTAGCGAAATGCAAATGAAACCGGTTTTATCCGGACGTTGAGGCATTAGCTAAAAATAGTGACGATTGGACCAAGTCTGAGACTCCTAAGATTTAATTTAATTTATTTATTTGTTTTGTTTTCATTATTTAAAATACGGGACATTTTTCAGAGCTAACTAATTTTCCTCTAATTTCATTTATGTAAAGTTTGTAAGGGCATAAGCCCATATTTCTATTTTGTTAGATGTGCCCCTGTATTGTGTAGTCTAGATTTTTTATTTCTTTTCTGGGTTGATTTTTATTTCTTTTCTGGGTTGGTTTCCATATTTGGACGTGTAAATTATAATTAGGATATTAATTATTTTGTATAAAATTAATAAAGATTTTTCCAAGTTAATTAAATAAATAAAATATTAGCAAGATAACAAGTTCATATTTTATCACTAGAAGAAAACTAGTTTATATATATATAATACAAAAATACAAAGTTTTCCTAAGTTAAACTGTAATTGCTATTTTTCCCCAATTAACCGGTTTAAAAAACTAATTGACAACGCACGTAGCTTGCGACGTTAAGCGTTACAGTAGGTTAAATAAAATAACTTAAAATCCGACTAGTACACTACTACTAGAGATTGTAACTAGCACACCTAGAATGGCTACAATTTTGGTTCTAAATCAAGTTCTCCAACTGTAGTATTTCCAAGGACGGTACTAACTTCTTCTCCGGAAACGTCATCCTACTCCAGTCATAAACAAAGGCAAGTTACGGTTAAGTTTTCTTGTATTTTATTTAGTAATTGTCAAGTTGCATGTTTAAACCACATTGCTACACGGATCCCTCTCCTAGGGTTCAAATATTGATTGATATTGATTGTGGGGATTGGGAAAATAGTGTAACGTTTATGGCCAATAGCCCCATATTGCAGGATTGTGCGAGCTTACCCCTCTTACACATGGGGATAAGCCGTATCGCGTCGCTAGGATGCTATTGTATAACCCAAGCCGGTCATAGACGATTACACATTCAAATCACATTGTTTTTAATCGTAGAATTACTGAAAAATATTGTTTCAACTGTTTAGCCTGCACTTTTCCATTATTACTTGAAATATGAGATACATATTCGTACTTGCTCCCTCCTGACTGGAGACAACATTTTTAGGTGACATTGAGGATGCTGAGCTATTGTACAATAGCTATTATGACCCGGTTCTGTACCCTGTGGTGTTGCCAGAGTCCTCCTTGGAGGACGCAGGACCTGAGGCCGACGAGCCGAACGCTTAGCTAGTTATTTTCGGTTTCCAGTTTCTTTGTTTTTTTGGAATTTTGTTAATTCGAATTCAGTATTTATTCCAGTTCTTTTATTTCCAGTTGTATCTTTCAAATGTTGAATAAAGTTTTAAATTTTCGTATATTGAGTTGTGACAGATGTGTAGATATTGTTGTGAATACCTGCTAATAGAATAGCTTACTGCCGCCGTCTCACAACGGTGCAGGCTGGGCATGATCCGGTTCGACCCAATTATTTGGGATTGGGTCGTGACACGGAGCTTGGGTGGAGACCAGGTGAGGGGTTTGGCTTGATGTTGTGGCGATGGGCTTGGCTTGGCCAAAATTTGGAGTTGATGGTGGAATTGCTGGCTTGTCGTGGTGGTCGGGATAGAGAAGCCATAGAGGAGGCGGGTCACTGGTGATGGTGATGGTGTTGTGGTTGCTTGTGGTGGCCGGGAAGGAGCAAGGGCGGGGTTGGTCGTGCGATAGGGTTGGCCGAGAAGAGCTGGTGGTAGTGGCACAAGGGATGGCCGATGAAGGAGGTGGTTGTAGATCCAGAAGGTCGGTAGAAGGGCAGAAGATGGACGAAGAGTGGGAACAGGGAATGTGCTGCAATGGCAGCGATGGTGAGAACATGGGAGGTCGGTAGGGAGCAATACAGAGGAGTTGCTATGGCGGATCCGGCGGTTCTGGCTGGACACTGGCCAGGGAGATGAGTGGTGGCCATGGCTGATCTCTGCAACTAGGGTTAGAGTTGAAGAGCTTGGTTAAGGAAGGAGATGAAGAAAGAGAAGAAAATGATGGAAACTAGAATTGGAAATCTCTGCTCTTCTAATGATCGAGCAGAGGGCGAGTGGGAAAATATTTGTAATGAAATATTATGAGTGGAGTATTCCACAAGAGTAGAGTGGCAAGGCTTGTAATTAGTAATAGATCTATGGGCATATATGGAAAGGTTCTAACTAACCATAACTAACTATGAACTAACTTCTAACTAATCAATTAATTTGTAAATAATTTACCAACTAATCCGTTAACTATTAGCTAACCTATCAATTAGTTAACTAAATATTTAATCACTCTCTAGCCCATAACCCATATGTCCACAATCCAAGCTCAAAGCTTGGTAGGTAAAAATAACTAAATAATAAAACCATTCTAAAATGAAAATAAATAATTAGAATTAAATTTAAATCATAAAAGTATTTCAAAAATAATGACTTTGATATCAAAAACAGAATTTCAAATTTAAGAAAAGAATTCTATAATTTAAATATTAGTTCAAAAATTTTCAAATCAAGGTAGTTACAAATAGCTACCTGTCGAACACTTCTCGAGCCTTCATTCGAGACCTACAATCCGTTCATATACCTCAATGTCTTGACCATGTACACGTCATGTAGTGCTCCGTTCCTATATCGTGCCCCATTTTCATCTACGGGGTGCACGAGAAAGGAACACAGTAGCTATCTATTCAGTCGGGACCGATAGATCGGGATCGGTTGAACGAAAACGATTGAATTAAGATCCTTTTCTTATTATGGAAAGGCTTCTTCGGAATCAGGTCCCATATTCAGCGGGTTGCGCCTCGAGGATTGGCTCTACGGCTGAGTCAAAAGAGACCTTCCACTGCTCTTCTTTTTATGCCATATTTGCTTTAGCTTTGGCTTTCATGAATGCATTTTCGTGAATGTTTTCGATGATTTTCATGGCTTGCATTTTCGAACTTCGCATTCGTATCGAATTTCTTAAATAACATAGTGTTCTAATCAGTTGCTTATGCGATCGCAGGTGATCGCGTAGGCGACGTCTAAGTGCAGCGAACCAGTCCCTCGCCTGAAGCAAAGACTAAGGTAAGTGGCTGACCTCCTTCGCCTCGACACTCTGTTTTAAAATCAATTATGAAACACAAAGACAATGCTTGTCGCCATAGTGTAGAATCAATGAATAGAGGCATGATTCTTCATGAAATACTTGCTAGAGGCAACTCGGAATAACTGCATCAATTAGAGTAATTTACTCTAAAAATGTAAGTTTTACACCAAAAAGAGAAAAGATAAGGTTCTAGAAAAGAGAGAAAACTATTTCATGATCTGCAAAAATGGTCATTGGACAACTTGTGCACAAGATATAGTTTTCTCGAACGGTTGTCTAGGCCAAGGAACCGATTCGGTCCGAGAGGAACGAGTTATAGCAAGCGCCAACAATGAATCGGCACAGGTGATTCGGGAACTTTCGCATAGGGCTTGCTACCCGTCGCGAAAGGGTCGCCGTCTAACCCAGCTATAGTCCGTGATTGCTTGACATTGCCAATGACCTTCACACCTTTTCATTGGTTGAACTAATGCATGTGACACGAGATGAACTTGGATATCGGCTCAATGTATACAATTTCATATGATTGCCTCAAAATATGTTAACATAAAAATCGATTAGGATGGTTAGAAAGATCACTAAATAGCTAACATATTTTATAAAACTGCTTGAACCAAATGTAGAGCTTGGATTTAATTAGCCACTCGCCAGTACATGTGATCGTACTGACCCTCACCCTTCGCAGGTGCTAGGAATCAAGAAGAACACGCCAAATGACCAAGGCGATGTTTATGTTTTGAAGCTTCGATCGCGCGTAGAAGACTCCCGTCGTACCACTTTTGAAGACTCTCTGCAATAGTCCAAGAAACATGTCTCGGCCTTCCTCCAATCCAGGTGGCTGAAATACTTTTGTTGTAAATGCATAATATATGTATGGAACGGCTATCTCATCGGCACTCCTTTTGTAATCGAGTCATGTTGTAAAGCCCGTACAGCACAATTATAATAGAGTCTATAAATGATGTCTATTATCAATAAAATGTAAAGTTTCTGTCTTAATATGTTATTCAATTTGTCTGCGCTCTCTCTCTCTCTTGAATGTTGTGTTTCGGATTACCTTATGGCTATGCCTTGTGCGATTACAACCTACGTTCACACGGCATCACGCCCGGGGGATGATTATCGATTCTTCAGAATCGGGACATGACATAATGGTATCAGAGAACGGTTTTACGTCCTTGGCCTCCAGTTTTGAGTCTCTAGTCTTGAACCGTTGAATACGTGTCGATGAGATGAGATGTTCCATATGCTGAACCCTAGACAATTTCTGAAACTAACGAGAGTTGCCTTTTTTTCTTAGGAGTTGCAGAACCTCGGATAGAGGGTGAGGCGAGCGCTTCTTGAGTAGTTTCTAAGTCGAGCCTTCCGTGAACCCAACGAAAAAGATGCCTACCGAAGTCGGACCATCCGACAATCCTATGGAGTGGGTGCTGCATATGTTCGAAATGCAGCAGAGGCAGGCCGTAGTATTCTAACAAGAAAGCAAGAAATTGTGCCTGCAGTCCGAAAGATGACATGCCCAATTTGAAGCCCGGTTCGAAATAGAATTTAAGATGCAGCAAGGGCAACTTGACATGCTACGGTAGTTGGTGCAAACAGTTGCGACCAATGGGAACTCTGCAACCCGTACTATCGAACCCGTGACTCGACCCAATGAAGTCGCACTCGGAGAGCCTTCGTCTTAGCTTGCGCTGCCAAAGAATAATACCTTCGACTATACCAACTTCAAGAAGGCATTTCGCACTTCCTTCTCCGGCACCAAAGACCCTTCCCTCGCGATCGACTGGTTAGACGAGATCGAAGACAACTTCGAGCTCCTCGGCATCGTTGAGGCCAAAAAAGTCGCTTGCGCTTAACTTTAACTTGGTTGAACGTGCACGACTGGTGGGCGGTACAAAAGCAAGCTATCCGTCATGATGATTCTACCGCACGATCTTCTAAGCTACATTCTGCAAGGCCTTCGAAGTTGAGTACTTATCTGCGGTGATCCATCGTGAGAAGGAAAATGAGTCCATGCAGCTGAAACAGGAAAACATGATGGTACGCGAGTATGCTACAAAATTCAACAAGTTGGACCAATTTGTGGGTGTCTACCTGCCAGCGCGAGTCGAGCACGAAGATTCAAAATAGGCCTAAGGCCTTCCATTTCTGCTCATGTGATGGTGCCTGAGTACCAAATAATGGGCGAGTCACTCAACCATGCCCTTCGTCTCAAGCCTTAATACCCACCGAAGGAGGAACGGAGCATGCTTCGTGTGCGTCCGAACAAACCACATTACATGCAACTATCCGGAGAAGCCGAACCAACGCACCTCGCAACACCAACAGAATCGAGGCCAGGCACCTCAAGCTCCTCCAAACGCACAAGCAAATGGCCAAGTCCTTCGTCCCAATGCCCAGGGGCAAATCTACGCCAGGACCTGCGGTGAAGCGTTCGCATCTGACACAGTCGTGACAGGTATACTGTATTTTAATAACAAACCTGCTCGTGTACTGTTTGATTCAGGTGCCACACACAACTTTATATCGACGAATTTTATTATCGAACAAAAATTTCCAGTGATACCGTTTGGCTTTAATCTTAGCATCAACATACCGTTGGGTACGTCACTACTTGCAAACTTAGCCTGCAAAGACGGAATAATCTGTATAGGTGGTTAAAAGGTCGATTTTGATGTGATAGTTATAGACATTAAGGACTATAACATCATTTTGGGAATGAATTGGCTCATCCCGTACAATACCACCATCGATTGTGCCGAAAAGACGGTCACCTTCCGTATACCTGGAAGTTCCTGAATTCTGCTATTCGTGTGGTGAGGCATCGTCGACCTGCATGGTGATCTCGACAATATTGGCTCGAAGGATGCTGTATTCTGGATGTGAAGGTTATTTGGTGTCCGTTCGAGACATGAGACAAGATGGTGCAAACACGGATTAGACCAACGTTACGGCAGAATTCTCCAACGTGTTTCCGGATGAGCTGCCCGGCATGCCACCTGATTGAGAAATTGAGTTCACCATTAATACATTCCTCGATACCCAATCGGTCTCTAAAGCTCCGTATAGAATGGCCCCCACAGAACATAAAGAACCCAAAGTAGAGTTACAAAAGATGCTAGTCAAGGGATACATACGGCCTAGCATCTTGCCATGGGGAGCCCCTGTGTTGTTTGTCAAGAAGAAGGACGGCTTAATGCGTCTTTGTATCGATTACCGAGAGCTGAACAAAGCCACCGTTCAGAATAAATATCCATTGCCCCGCATAGACGACCTGTTCGATCAGTTGCAAAGCAGGTTAGGATAGAGTAGTTAAGTTTTGAAATATTGTTATAAGATTGACAAACGGTGGGGATCCAAGGTTGACTATTTGGTTTTAGGATTTTCGAAATCATGGAATGATTTAATAGAAATTTTTAAGGATTTGTAGTCAGATTTTAGTCAATATTTTAGTTCATGATAGAATTAGTTATAATTCTTCACATAGTTGTCTTATTTCTCTGTGAGTTTTCTTAGTGCTTTGAGTTTTAGCTATTTTAACTACTCCATAGGATTGGTACCGCATGAGGTATCAATGAGATGACTATTTGTAAGCTACTTCTTTCATGCATATCCTAATCGGTAACCGTCAATTGACTTTCTAAATATGTCGTTTGAATTTTTTTTTCTAAATCTTGTAGCAGTGACTTGATTTTTTCCTTCCACCCTTATAATTGCTATTTTGTTTTCCATAGATATATATATATATATATATATATATATATATATATATATATATATTAGATTTTGTTTATAATTATATCATTTTGATTTTATTTATTTTCGTACAGGAAGACTTTTGAATTTTGGACATATCTAGACGACCTTTAAATCATATTATATGATTTTGACCGTAACTAGACTTTATTTCTGATATTGATCGTGCCTTAATAATTTTGATAGTAGTCATGACGATTTTTGGGTTCTCTTGGTTATGATTAGATTTTAAGTGTACCAAATTATTTTGATCACATTATGATCATGTCTAATTTGATAATGATCATAGTTATATGATTTGTTCTTTATTTCTGGATGATTTTGATCTAAATCACAATCATGTCTAAACAAATTATTTTCTTCTTATTATGCTTCAAAACAATTCTAGAATTGATTGCTCATTCTTAAATTTGATTTCTAGTCAAGTCAAAAGTTTCAAAATGCTTGTTTTGATTATCCTTAGCCATGTCATTTCTTTGTTTATCACCTATAAATCCATTAGTAGTGACTATAGCATTTTTACCATATTTTTTGGATTAATGGTGTTTGAAATTTTTCTAGCCATGCCAGTAATGCCTAATGATTTTGATTTTGACTTGGTCATGCCTAATTGATTTTGGTTCTTTTGGTCATGACTAAGTTAAACCTAAATAATTTTGATTATGTTCATGACTAATTTTTGATATTTTGATCATGCATATGACTTCAATTTTACTCTTAAAATATTTTGATCAAATCGTGCCTAAAATGATTTAATTATGCTTCGAATCAATCCTAGAACTTGATTTTTCGCTTATGTTTAAATTTGATTTCGGGTAAAACTAATTTTTTTTTTTTAAATTCTTGGTTCTATTCTTAGTCGTATCATTTCTATTTTAACACCTATGGCCCTAATAGCTTAAATAATTTTGATCAAATTTTTACTATATCGTGTTTAAATGATTTAAAATTTTAGTCATAGTCGTGCTAGTGCCTAAACAATTTCCTATTGGATTTATGTCATAATTTTATTTTTGATCATATTTTGGATTTAAAGCATGACTATATCATTTTGGTGCTATTTTACTATACCTAAATTTTGATTTGTTTTTATCATGCCTAGATTTTAAACTTTGGTCACTTATAGATCGCCTTGATTTTACTAGTCGTACTTAAATTTTAATTCAATGTTTAACCAATCTTAATCATTTTCAAAATTTTCGTATTTGGTTATTCTCAATCGTATTTATCATGCCATTTAAAATTTCGAGGACGAAATTTTTGTAAGGGGGTAGATTTATAACCCATGTTTCCACTTTTTTTTTTGAAATTATAAACTTTTGGCTTATTTTTTGAATTTTATATTTATAAACATTTTTCTTTTAAGAAAAGATCGTCAAAATAATATTGGTAAATAGATATTCTTTTATTTGGAATCTTATAGTTTATACCAATAAATTCTTTAACTCTTCTCTCGTATTGGACTAAGGTCAATTTTAGCTTTAATTTAATGTATTTTTAGCCTACCAAGTCTTGGGCTTGGATTGTGGTCTAGCAATTTTAATTGCATACCAAGTTTGGACCTGGATTGTGGGCCAATGCTTCTCGCTAGAAAATAGTTACTTGGTAGTTGGTTTTAATTATTTGATTAAAGGCTAATTATTGGATTAATTACCAACAATTGAGTTAGTTAGGAATTATTTATTGGTTAGTTAGTTAGAGCTTTTTCCCTATAGGCCTAGATCTATTTGCAATTTACAAGCAATGCCATCCTTCACTTGGAGAACACTCTATTTTTCCCTCACTAAATATTGGCAAATGTTAAAGGCCGCCCCTTTTTTACTAAGGGCCACCAACTTAAATTTTTTTAAAAATTACAAGTTTGCCATTTTCAAAACACTAAGGGCCACCAAGTTTTTCTTTCTTCTTCCTCTTTTCTCAATTCCCAAACCACTTCTCTCAATACTCACCTCCATTGTTGTCCCCACCCCCTCCATTGTTGTCCCCACCTCCACCATTGGTGTCCCCTCCTCCATTGTTGTTGTCCCCACCTAAAGAATGG
This sequence comes from Iris pallida, assembly GCA_029216955.1. NCBI lineage: Eukaryota > Viridiplantae > Streptophyta > Magnoliopsida > Asparagales > Iridaceae > Iris > Iris pallida. The sequence goes on from JANAVB010044750.1 coordinate 66,124, forward strand.
AAGTGTTTTTAGTTTTGTGGATCACTACTATGTTGGAAAGCTTGCTTTAGTTTTGTGGATCACTACTATGTTGGAAAGCTTCAGTTGAAGACTGCAGGCCTAGCCTGCAGTCCCCAATTGACAGAAGCTCATGTAGGAGAGAATTTTAAAAAAAAAAGATGGCTCCAGTGACTGCAGGCTAAACCTGCAGTCCTAAGTACATTGAGGACTGCAGTCCTACCCTGCAGTCCTAAAAAAGAAAGATCAGACAGAGTTATTGATCAAAAGTTACTGTATAATATATTTATTTGCATTGGTGTAAATTTACGTACTACTGGAGCATACATAACAATTGCATTTTCAAATTGCAAATCTCAAAGAAAAGATCAGACATGGATCAAGCACATCATACTAAGTACAGTAGTAGTAGTAAATAAGAGGCAGAGTTTGTAGATGAAGAAAGTTGAGGAGAGTATGCATGAGAGAGTGTGTGTGTGTGTGTTTCCTTTTGGTTAATAGAATTCTACATTTATTTAACACAATTAGCTACGTGTCAATTCTTTTGCTACTCCAATATTCTCCCAGCAAACATAAGTTTTAATATTTTATATAGTTAAGCTAACCAACAGGAATAATAAACCAACTTCTTACTGACTAAGCTAGCCCAACAAGTAAAAAGGAAGAAAAATGAACAAATTGCATTAAATCGACAACCACAACTTGATCAGATGAGATTTTTAAACAATGAACAACTGACTCAAAACTCCAGATTTCCTGTCCTTTCCACAAATGGGGTCCGACATTTATTTATTTTTATGACCATACACATTTGTATTCATGCAATCTACTTTCCTCTTCCGTTTCCGACAACTTTGCAGAGATGCAGCATCAGTTATCAGTCCCCAATGAAAGAACTGACATGTGAAAGCCTTGCTAAAGCACCCCGAGCAACCGCTCCTGATGGGATGCCCCGACGTTTGCTGGTATCCTCAGCAGAGCCATAGCCCTCGAGATCGGCCTGAATTAACAGTACTGCATCAGCTGCAGGAAAGTTTGTAGGTGGTGAGCTCTGGATTGCAGGATATTCTAACTTGCACATGCTATATTCCTGAACAGCCTGTATACAACTTGCGACGACTACAGTGACTGCAGGCCAAGCCTGCATTCCTAAGTACATTGAGGACTGCGGTCCTACCCTGCAGTCCTAAGTAGACAGAAGCTCAGGTATGAGAGAATTTAAAAAAAAAATGGATGGCTACAGTGACTGCAAACCAAGCCTGCAGTCCTAAGTACATTGAGGACGGCAGGCCTAGCCTGCAGTCCCCAATTGACAGAAGCTCAGGTAGGAGAGAATTTGAAAAAAATGGATGGCTACAGTGACTGCAGGCCAAGCCTGCACAGGACTATCCTGCAGTCCTAAGTAGTATCATGAACAGTGATTGCAGGCCAAATACTTTTATAATTTGAATTTTGCGACCCATGAAGAATGTTTTTTGCGACCCATGAAGAATGCCGAAAATTTTTTTGAGTATCTCCGAGGAGGCTGTCGGCTCGATGGATAGTAGAGAGGGGAGAAATGGAGGTGAGGTGGAGGGGGCGCTGTCGGGTTAAGGAGGGTGGGGGGGCGAACGGGGAAGGGGGGCTGTCGGGTGGAGGAGGGGGGAACGAACGGGAAAGGGGATTTTGTGGAGGAGGGGGGAACGAACGGGAAATTGGGGGGGGGGGGGGGGGGGGGGGCTATTGGGTTTTGGGTTTTTTGTTTTCTTTTTGTTTTCTTATTTTCCTTTGGTAGCCCCTAGTAAAATGGTTTATTTTAGGTGGCCCTTAGTAAAGATAAGAGTATAGGATGGTTGTCCTTAGTAGATTGGTGGCCATTAGTAAAAAAGGAATGACCTTTAACATTTGCCTAAATATTAGACACACCCAATATTTTGTTCATACAATATCACTCTCTCTGCTCAAACATTGGAAGAGCAGATGCCCAAAAATATTTTAATTCGTAGTTTCCCTCCATCTTCTGCGCCACACCTCGACCGGCCATCGCCACCGGTTCTGCAGATGACTCTAGTCCCTAAGCGCCTCGTCGGGCCGCCCTGCAGCCACCATCTTCCCGATAGGCCACCGTCCTCCACTCTCCAGCACCACTACTGTGCACCACCGCTGCCCAATTCCACCACACCAATCGGGTGAACTCTGTCCTGCCACCGCAGCCTAACCACTGCTCTTCACCACTCGCTGACCACTGGCGCCACCCTAACTTCATCACTGTTCCCCGACAACCTCCACCCGACGTTGGCCATTGCTCTACACCTCACCGCCCTAGCTGAGCCACCCCGCCACCATCTGTCCCGACCCCCTGTTTTGCTGTTAACCCAGCACCACCTACACTAGTCTCACCGTCACCCTACTCCAGTGCCACCTCCCACCAACACCACAGCCACCATCACCCAGAGTTCACACCACCACCCACCGCTGTCCCCGGCTCCATCATGACCACTAGGCTCCACCTCCATAGATCCCGATCACACATCACCACCGCCACCACGAGAGTTCGGATTTGTTCACCTCCCGTCCAGATCTGGCCGCCCGACCTCCGACGGCGACCACTAACGGTCAGCGCTGCCCCTACGTCCTCGTAGCCCAACGTTCGTCGCGTCCCCAGCGAGCCGACATTCGAGGACGTCCCCGCTGTCGTTGGTCGAGTTCCTGCAACGCCAGTACAACCTCAAGCTGGCGCCGCCTCCTTGGCCAGATCTAGAGCCGCTGACCGCGCTCAGACGGTCAGCCCCTCGCCACGTCCAGCCATCGCCTCCGGCTTTGCTCCCCGCACCATCTCTCTTGGGTAAGTCTATAATTCCCTCCCGCTCGACCCTCATTTCTCTCTCTTCTTTGTCGTCCTCACCATTTTTTCTCTGTTGCAAAGGAGCAATGTCTGCGGTTGCTTCTCTCTCCTGCAAGAGAGGAGTGCTGGAGATTTAAAACCCTAACAAGTTTTTGGGTGCAGCCCGTTGGGCTGTGAGTAGTTTTAAACTGTTAATTATTCTAATTACACCTTGTGAGCTCGGCCTTCAACCCCAATAATCTGTGTTAATTTGGTAGTTTGGTGGACTGGGTCCAGAGGCCAAGTGGTCTGTATATTATACTGTAATCAGTAATATTGGGATGGGCTTGGTGCCCGACAGCTAATTTTAGGGCTGGGTTTGGAGTTCAATAAATAGCTGTATTATTAGTATTTTGTATATCAAATAATTGTATAAAAATTTGTTTCCAAAGGTATTACTCAAAAGTCTTTAAACTAGTTAGTCTCAATATTAATGTAGTAGGTTATCCAGTATAAATCATATTTGCCAAAAAGTTATGACATAGCTTAAATATACATCATTTGGTTCTATGGCCTTTATACCTAAAGAGTGTGTGTGTGTGTGTGTGTATATAAGTTTTCAAAATAAATATATTTATAAATAATGACGGTCTTTGCCCTTCTATGGAAAAAAATATTTATTTGAGGTATTTCTAATAAAAGGTTCTATTATGGAATTTTATGTAGTATTCCTTGTAAGTTTCTAAAATGAGATCTTATATATATTCTAAAATATTGATTTATCCAACTAAATTATTTTCAAGTCATAGTTATGATAATATTATTTTCTTGCTAGCATTATCTATATCTTCGATTAGTAATATTGTTAATCTTTATAGATAGTTAGTGGTATTAAATAGCTAGTTTAAGGATAGTTAGCTAATAGATAGCTAGGTAATGCCATTATTAGAATTTAACATGTTCTTACCCTATTCTAGGTGAACTTTGAGACTCATTGATTTGCAAGGACAAAGGCAAGTACTTCTATGGTTTTGACTCATTTACTTCATGTCATGTTCTTTTCATATTGGATACGTTGCTCACATGATTTATCATGTGCTTATGGTTCTGGTACTTATCATGTTCATTTTTTTAATTGTCTGGGGAGAAAAAATACTACAGATATCTGACAAAAGTCCAACCTAGGATTCATGTGGATAACTTAGGTCTCACATCGTGCACGTGAGATTCTAAGCCGTACCTTTACTTGTGCTTATTCATGTCTTATCCCAGCCGGTCACATATTCTAGTATGTATTTCAAATCACATGTCAGGATTTCTCGTTTACATATTCATGTTCAGGTTCAGATTATGCATTTACTTTTCATGTTCAACATGTTCTCGTGTACTTTACTTATTCATCATGTTGTACTTGTTTCATTATCGTAGAATATACTTTGCTCCTTTTTCTGACTGGATCGTTGACATATTAGGCTAGAACATGAGAATTGGATTTGACGACTCGTAGAAGATTGTAGAAGACCGGATGCAAGTATTCTTCTTATGTTTCATTAGATAGATGTTTAGTATCTTTTATTAGTTAGTTTTTGAATTTGTCTCTGGATTTTTTTGTATAAGTTGTATTAAAACATAGTGGTACATAATATTATTTTAGCACGTGACAAGATGCTGTGAAGTGATTTCATGATCTTACTTGAGTTCTTAGATACTTAGTACTGTAGGAACGAAATATAAAGCGCTATACTCTAGGGGTGCAATAGAGTAGGCAGCGAAAATTAGTTATTTAAAAAATTGTAAGCAACAAGATCACAGAATATATCACAGATATATAAATGTAAAAGTAGAGAGCAGAGAGCAAACGCAAACACAAGGATGTATACTGGTTTCCCTCTTGTGAAGACTAGTCTAGTCGGAAGAACTCCAGCTTCCAGTTGAAATCTATTATAGAAAAATGCCGCAAGTTTTCATGCGAAGTTCTTGCAACTTCTACAATGCAAGCTTTGATCTGAAGTACTCGACCAACTTCAATTGTGAAGTATCTTTCTTCAGTCAAGCCTCTGAATACAATCACTTTGAAACTTCTAGACCGTACCGCACTGTCAAATCGACTAGAGGATTGTAACTAGCTTGAAATTTGAAAATGAAATTTTAGAACACTTTGGAATACCGTAGGAGGCTTAGAGAGAAGACAAGAGAGGTATGTTGAAATGGTAGAAAATCTTCTCTATTTATAGGTTTTCCAAAGACAGAATTCTGGCAGAATTCTTTGAGAGAATCTCGGCAGATAGCCGTTGATTCCGTAACCGCGGGAAGACTGAGTTTAAAATCCAACATCCACTAACCGTACTCGGGACAAATTCGGGCCGAACTCGGGCCAAATTATGTTGGTCCAGAGTTGATTTGGTTAGGGCTTTACAAATCGGGTTTTGGGCGTTTTGAAAAGTCAAGCAGTTAGGTGCTTATGTAAATGGGCTTATTTTCAAAACAAATGATATTTTAAAAACATTTTAGGGTAGCCTATTTGCCATTACGACTCGGTGTACATCTTATTACTAAACTCAATAAATTATGAAAATTACATTGAAAAGTGGAAATACACTCTCATTGGAAAAAACAGCTTCATGTCTTGAATGGTAGCAGTAGCTGTTCTCAGCAGTCGTCCAAGTAGCCCTTATATCGAGACAGGGTTAGATCAATTATTAAAATCAGGTTTGACCATAACTAATAGGCCAACAATCTCTCCCATTTTGATAATTGGCAAACCTTGACCGATATAACATCTTAATCTTGTTTTAACAAAATCACAAGTGGATAAATCAATGTCAAAGTGTTGAAAGATGATTGGAAGAATCATCGCGTAAGCAAAGTTCTTGTGCCTTTCGCGACAATGGCCCATCATCTGAATAATCGTCTTGGGACGGAAGAAGGAATCCCCTTACGAATATGATATAAAGCAGACATTTCAAGGGTGATCACATCGTCCTTGGAAGTGGATTTGGGCAAGATAGTGGAGTAGACGATGCAATGCAATTCATAGAAGAATAAGTTCAAATGTGCAGCTTTGAACTTTCCAGTACGAACTCGATCAGGAGTGTAGAAGCATGAAAAATTTTAGCTGAAGACATCCCTTCGCCAAAGCGCAGAAGATGCAAAAGACCGAGGCTCAGTGCTAAAAACAAAACAGAAGATATGGAGAGAAGTCTCTTTATTGTCATGTCTACCAAAGTCTAGTACAGACACATCAGGACTATACATGAGGGACTAATTCTATTCTTCTACAAGGGATCTAGTACAGATTCGACAGAAGCCTAGAAGGATCTATAAGGAATGCAGTCTTCATCGAAGCGCAGCCTTCCTTCTTCTCGACACGCACACTGAAAGATTGACCTATCCACCGAAGCATGTTCTGACTTTCTTGTGGGCACAGCCTATCAGAAGCATATCAGTCACTCAGCACTTTGAAGAAGCCAGAGCCTTCGAGCCAGAGGCGCAGCCACCTGCCTGCGCCAACCTCAAAAACAAAATGGTGGTAGGCTCCCTCCCTTTTTTTTTACTTCAGAAGCCAGTATCTTCACTCCAGAGGCGCAGCTACCTGCATGCGCCAATCTCAGACGTGCAAGGGTGTTATACCCTTTTCTTTACAGTCAATGCCTTCACTGTTCAGAGGCACAGCTACTTACCTGTGTCCGTATGAGGCGCAGGATGGTAATATGCTCACACCATCTCCATTCCCACGGCGCAGTCGTCTGCTCCTGATCAGAAGGTTAAGTCACTTCTCTACAAGAGACTTGGGAACTTCCATCGCAACTAATGTAAGTCAGTCTGTTGCTCCAAAAGCACAATAACCTCGCCAACCTGAAGCACAAGCCTACTTTTTGCCTACAGTACAGTGACTCCGATAGCCCGAAATACAGCTTCATAAGTTACTCTATACGCACAGAAGTCTCATCGTCATTCGAAGTTAAGTCCACTCATCGCCTGAAAGCACAGAGGTTCCGTCGTCTCCAGAAGCACGGTCTACTCGTCGCCTCCAGAACCACAGCAGCACTTAGTCCTCACCAGAGGCGCAGGAAGCACGGGTCTACCCCAATTGGTTTGTTTAAACTGCCTCTTGCAGAGAAGATTCGAATTAAATCATGATTGATATCATATCATATTGATTTAAATCTTAGACGCGGATCAGTTAGACTCCAAATCTAGGATGAAATCCCAAGATTCACTCGACAGTATCCGAGCAAACAAATCAGCACGCGCCATGTGTCACCTCCTTCGGTTATGTTTATAACCACCAGAGATCTCATTTGAGGGGAATCTCGATGTCCGACATATGTCAGCGTCACAGAAGCCCGTACCTTGCAATGACGGCAGATTATTTCATATATCAGGAACCCTGCCCATCACATATGTGCTCGGTTCCCTATAAATAGAAGTTCTTCTTCCACCAAAGCATCAATCAATAGAGAGAGGGAACATTGACAATCGACAACCTTCAAAGGATCAGCAATCTCTATCCATGAAGAGTCGACCACCCTCATCCACCTATTAACCAAAGAACCAACCAACCAACCAACCATCTTCAAGGGATCTTCTCATCCAGACAGCCTCTTGATCGGTGACCCCAGAGTCCCATCAAAGACGCCAGAGAGCCATAGCAAGGTTGATTCGACGTCAGATCGTCAACAGAGTAAAGAAGCCACTGCAATACTCGATCTCTATCGTCACACATTTCCAGAAACCTCTTCTCCCTGTACTTATAATATCCTGTTTAGGACTTCCTTCTTTGTACATAGATACCTTATACGCTCAATAAAGCAGAAAGTTCGTTCAACCTTTTGTTACGTCGAACAAAATGGCGACTCTGCTGAGGACTACCTTCTCCTCCAACGAGAAGGTGGAGACGCAATCTGATGACAACTTGCTGGGAGCTTCTCAAGACATGTTGGTCGTACGCTTCAACCAGCAGGCTTTTCAAGATCTCCTCTATGATGAAAAGTCGAAGACTTCAAAGCGGTTCGTACAACCGAAGAAGACTCGACGTGTCTGGAGGCCTAAGGCGGCTGCAATCAGCAGCACGATGGCGGGAACTGCGTCTCAAGATCCCCTCAACGTCAAGGCCACTGAGAAGATCCCAGCTGCTACAGCCTCATCCCCTCGCCCGATTCCCATCCTGGGAAAGCACGGTGAAGAAGATGGAGGTTCTATGGTTGATCTGACGAAGGAACGATGCCAAAGGAAGCGCACACCGGTCTAACCCCTCACGACGAGAGTATTGCCGGTAAGGAGATATGTCTACGACAGAATCGCTTTTCCTCCAGGTAAACCTTCGACGGACTCTGAATACTACTCACCCGGTGGGGTTAGTAGGAAGAGATCCCAGGTGGCTCGCGCTTCGTACAACAAGCGTGCGACACCAGCGGCAGACCAGAGGCCCGTGTTGACAGTTACACGCAAAGCCGGCGGAAAGCTATACAAGACTGGCTCTCGCGCTCCGATGCCTCAACCAGTTGAATCCCCCTTCCACTGGGGTACTCCTGTGCGTAAGCCAAGCCAGGGGATACATCCCATGGAGAGAGAGCCACATGAGCAGCGTTCCCGCAGGAGCGACAGGAGGCTTCCTCGCCAGACCTGCTCTGACCGTACTTACATGCAGCTTTCCTGCATGTACAATGGGAGTGCTACGATAGAAGATCCTACCCTCTCCCAAGCGGAAGAAGAATCTGTGGCGCAAGATGTGCCTAAATCAAGGCACTCTTGTACCCACAATAATGACATATAGTATGTTGAGTATTGGATGTAGTATGTTGTACATGATTGGTGGGTCTTGATTTTCTAATTGGATATTTGTAATAAAATGCATGCATATTAGTCTTCTTGGGCAAAGGTTTGGTTGGGTTTGGTCTGACAGTGCTGGGTTTGACTGTGTTTCGGTGTTCCGGTAAGTGACATGTGTTAGGATAGGAAGCAGCAACCTTAGGTTGTTTTCCTAACCTAATTTTCAACTTTTTGGAAGTGTCATAAAGTGTATTATAATCAACTGTGAGTGCATCATTTCTGACTAGTGCTTGTTGAAGACTCTTCTTCTCTTTGAGTAAGTCTTCCTCTATTTTGGTAATGGTCTTGTCTTTCTCTTCAGATGGCCTTGTGGTCTCTTATAACTGCAACTTGACAGAAGAAAGCTTACCTACCTCACTAGAATTATCATTACTTCTAACCTCATCTAGTAGGTCAGTAAGTCTTCATATTTTACATTTATACTCTTTGAGTACCTTCTTAGAGTTTTGGTATTTACTGTACAGTTTTCTGTAGTCTCCTAAGAGGTCACTAAAGGCTTTACCTAACTGTTCAAAGATAAAATCATCATATGTATAAAACAGGGGGTTAGTGTTTACCTGATCATATGTCATTAAGCATACATTTGCAGCGTCGTCTGATTGTTTATGTTTTGAGTCACTAGCTTCACTTTTATGCCATATGCTTGTGTTAGCCTATCTCCTTGAGGTAGATCTCTTCAGGTACCCTTTTTTATATTTATTTCCCTTCTTGGTTGATGATAATGCTGTCGGATATTCCTTCTTGATGTGTCCTTTCTTCTTGCAACCATAGCATATTGGATCTTCTTTATTGTTGCTATTGTTGTTGTTGTGTTCTTTTGTTCTTCGGTTGAATCTCATGAACTTCTTGACTAAGATAGCTTGATCTTCAAAGTCAGAATCACTGTCGTCGGAATCATCTTCGACAGATCTTCTGTGTTGAGCTTTGAGGGCGATTGACTTCTTCTTTGGTGCAGCTTCTTCAAAGTCTTGAAGCTCCAGCTCGTGAGTGAGTAGCTTACCCATGAGCGTTTCAAGAGACATAGTAGTGAGGTCGTTTTCTTTAATAATTGCAGTAGCCTTTGGAATCCAGTTCTTCGTTAGAGCTTGTAGTAGTTTAAGAATCTTCTCATGGTTATTGCATTCCTTGCCTAGGGAAGACAAAGGGTTTACAATATCCAGAAATCTTGTAAATATTTGAGTGACGGATTCGTTTGGTTTCATTTTGAACGCCTCATACTCTTGAATAAGTCTACTGATTTTAGACTCCTTGACTTGTGTCGTGCCTTCGTGACTAACTTCGAGAAGTTTTTAACTTCATTAGATGTTGTGCATGTATACACCCTGGTAAATTCAGTCATGTCACAAAACAAAGCATTAATAACACGTGCTTAAATACTGGCCTATTTCTTTTCAGCTTCAGTATACTTATAATGGGGTTTCTCAACCGATTCTCCATCAACAAAAATACGAGGGTACTTTTTATAGCCATCAATCACAATAGACCATAAGTCAAAATCTAGAGATTTCAAGAAGAAATTCATGCGTATTTTTCAGTATGTGTAATTTGTCCATTAAATAGTAGGGGTCTATTTGTGGCTTGGCCTTCACTTATGAATTTCACAATTGCCATAAGTGATATAGTGATCTAAGTAACAATAGTATAAATAAGAATATAATAATATATAGTGTTACCTCGTATTATCTGTGTAACCTGCTCTGATACCAATTGTAGGAACGAAATGTAAAGCGCTATACTCTAGAGGGGGGTGAATAGAGTAGGCATCGAAAATTAGCTATTTAAAAAATCATTAGCAACAAGATCACAAAATATATCACAGATATGTAAATGTAAAAGTAGAGAGCAAAGAGCAAACGCAAACACAATGATGTATACTAGTTTTCCTCTTGTGAGGACTAGTCCAGTCTGAAGAACTCCAGCTTCCAGTTGAAATCTACTATGAAAAAATACCGCAAGTTTTCATACGAAGTACTTGCAACTTCTATAACGCGAGCTTTGATCCGAAGTACTCGACCAACTTCAATTGTGAAGTGTCTTTCTTCAATCAAGCCTCTGATTACAATCACTCTGAAACTTCTAGACCGTACCGTACTGGCAAATCAACTAGAGAATTGTAACTGACTTGTGATTTAAAAATGAAAGCTTAGAACACTTTGGAATACCGTAGTAGGCTTAGAAAGAAGACAAGAGAGGTGTATTGAAATGGTAGAAAATTTTCTCTATTTATAGGTTTTCCAAAGATAGAATTCGGACAGAATTCTTTGAGAGAATCTCGACAGATAGTCGTTGCATCCGTAACTGCGGGAAGACTGAGTTTAAAATCCAACATCCTCTAATCGAATCCGGGGCAAATTTCGGCCGAACTCGAGCCAAATTCTGTTGGTCCAGAGTTGATTTGGTTAGGGTTTTGCAAATCGGGTTTTGGGCTTTTTGAAAAGTCAAGCAATTATGAGCTTATATAAATAGGCTTATTTTCAAAACAAATGATATTTTGAAAATATTTTGGGGTAGCCTATTTGCCAGTACGACTCGGTGTACATCGTATTACTAAACTCAATAAATTATAAAAATTACATTAAAAAGTAAAAATACAGACTCATTGGCAAACCAGCTTCATGTCTTGAATGGTAGCAGTAGCAGTTCTCAACAGTCGTCCAAGTAGCCCTTATATCGAGACAGGGTTATATCAATTATTAAAATCAGGTTTGACCATGACCAATGGACCAACAAGTAAATCCTACTATGTTGTGTCCGTAATGTAGGTTGGGCGTATCTGATTCGTATCCAATTATTCAGAAGCGGATCGTGACAGGATCGTGACACGGATGCCTCTATCCTGAGGTCTTCTGGAAGTCTGGCTACTCAGAGTAGTCTCTTTATGTCCTCTAGCCACTCATCGGCATAAATTATGCCCTCCGTGCCCTGGAAGTCTTGGGGAACAAGCCTTTTAAAATCTTGGATAGTGCCTTCGTTGGTTAGGGTGGGTAGTAGTTGAGGCTGGAGTGGAGGTGATATCTGTGAGGGTTCTTTGGGTAGAGTAGGTGGGGACTGCGACTGTGGAGTGGTCTGCTGAGGTGGTGAGCTGATCAACTTCTCTATAGCCGGTATGGTAGCCTAACGAGAACTTTCTATACCCTCTCGCAAAATAGTGGCTTGCTCCCTCTGGGCCTTGATCATGCCCTGGACTATCTCGAAGAGTTGGGCTCCTCCTAGGGAACCAGGAGGGTGCCTAGTGGAAGTAGCTCCTCCTAGAGATCTGGAAGTGCGCCTAACAGAAGTAGCTCCTTGGATAAAAGGTGGTGGTAAGGTCCATGTCTGCTCTTGACCCACTGGTGGGGAAGAGGATGCTCTCTTGGACACGGTCACACTAGGGGTGCGGGTACACGGAGGTCTTTCTTTGGCCATTTTCTAAAATGGAGGAAGCGACGTAAGTGTCCAATCGTGTAGTGTTGCAACATAAGCAAAAAGTAAATATAACCATGAAATCCATAATCGGTCCTATACTGTGATGAGTTCCTAAGGACCTACATGGGACACCACAAAAATATGTTAGGATCTGCTCCCGAATAATCAGATACGAATCAGATCATGCCCGGCCTACACTATCGTTAACAGCGGTAGTCAATCGTCTAGACTTCAAGTAGTATTATAAGTTCATTTCTCATCACAACAACTATCACGATGTAGCTACAACTAGTGTCATCACAGATCACTATATGCAGTTATTACAGCCTTTTACAATGAATCTCCGAAAACAAATTTGGTACGAATATAAAGGCTAAGTCCTGCAACATGTCCTCAAATCACAATACATCCAGTCAACAACCCTAAACATGAATCTAAAGCTCAGGAACATAGTCCTCGTCCTGCTGAGCACCCGGAGTGGGCTTCGCTGCCGGACCTCCTTGTTGTCTATAGTGCTCTAGGTAAGCTAGTGGATAACCTGTAATATCAACTATCCAGTCAGAAAAGGATCGCAAAGTACATTGTAACTCAATAGTACTTACCAACACGATACAAAGAAAGTAGATAAAGCAAGAGCAAGTAAACGACAAGTAAATATGAGAATCATCAGAATATGCACTAGCAACGTGAACATGTGTAATTGGACATCAGTAAGCATGTATGGGCTAAATATGTATCAGGCATATCAAGAAATGATATGCTATTAGTCACGCATGAATCAGACATATCTAATGACAATGCTATCAGTCATGTATGAAATGGACATCAGGCATATTAAATAATATGCTATCAGGCATGAGAGTTTGTCCAAGGTTAGGTATACTACATGCTTTAAGAGTGTCACCTCTCCCGCGAAGTAAATGAAACATGTAACGTATCAACAAGTGAGTGTGAATATGCATACAAGTTGTTTAAGTAATATCAAGATACATGTACTTGCCTTCTTCCCGAAAAATGGTGATGTCTCTAGGTCACCTAAAATAGGGAAATGCAATTAGGTAATAATCTAAAAATGGTTTCTAACTAACCTCTTACAATAATTAAAGCTAACTAATTTATATATTATCAATACAACTAAAATATCCTCCCCAACTATATTACCATGAACAACACCTCACAATAATGTCTGGCTAACCCAACATTAGTCCAATAGAAACATATTGACCAAATTAGTCCATCAATCCATTGTATTTGAACCTAACGCATGGGTGAAGTTCTGATCCAGGATCCAGCCCACCCGAATTAACAGCAAGTCCCAAATTTTGTTCCCAGGAACCATGCTCAGTCAAACTTGTTGTCTTGTCCTCACATTTCAAATACTGGTTGAACATCCAACGTTAAATTAAAGAGACTATGCCCTGACCTAATACTCAACGTCTAATGTACAGTATTATTTCCAAATTGGTATGCATTCCTGCTATCCAGTGTCAACCCTCAATACCAAGATCGTGTTCTCAGGACACCTCCACCATACAAAAGCTTGTGTCCAAGACAGGCTCCCACCCGACGGTGGCCACAACTCGAGTACAAGTGAAATCCTATCCGGTACACTAGCAGGAAGGATAGAATGAGTATACATGTGCAGAGTCGATTTGAAGGTCCTTATGATGTCCGACACGCGTCTTCGTGTCCAACGGGAATGGTACCACTGCCACAGTGTTGCTCGTCGAGAAATGGATCATCGTAATGAAGAAGAAGAGAGCCTCGATGATCGTCGGAGACCCACTGCGTCGTGCTCTGCTCGTCGCCGCTGTAAACAGTGAAGCCATGCCTCGCCGCTGTCAATCGCCGTGGTAAAGATCACTGGAGCTCCATGGGAAGGCCATGGCCGATCAAAGCTAGGGCTGGAACCTTGAGAAACTTCAGAGGAGGAAGGAAGGAAGAAGGATAGGGAATAATTTTGGTAGAGCTTTGCTCAGTGAGGGGAGTGAAGAAACAAAGTCGAGGAGTTCTATTTATAAGCATGGCAAGGAAGGATCGGGAACCCTTGGCCGTTAGCAGTGGACGGCGATGATCGCCGTAGATAAGTCGGTGGGGACGAACGGCTCGGATGATCGGAGTTAAGTTGGTGGAGAAGATCTTTCTGTAATTCTCCAGAGTGGTCGAGGGAGTGGCCGTGCCGCCGCGACGTGCGGACGAGGGTGCCGCTGTTCTGCCGCCGACCAGGCGTCCAATAGAAGAAGAGGAAGAAGGCTAGGTGGAGTCTAGGTTTGGGTCAGTTGAAGGTTTAAGTTGACCTTAAGTTTAAGCCTAGAGTTGTGGACTTTAGACCTGATCTGTGGGCTGGGCCTTTAAGGATTTTGTTTTAATCCAACAAATCAGCCTATGGCTAATCTATTAAAGGCTTCCAAAACTATGCATAAAAATTCTAAAATACAATAGATGAGTAGTGACTAAATTTTTATTAGATAAGGTGGGGTTACACATGTTTGACTTTTATACGCAAAATTTAGGTTGTCCTCAAACAAAACAAATGAGTGACAAACCTGTAATTAAATAGAAAAAAAAATTGGACTGCCCTCAAGTAAAAGATGAAGTGCCTATAGAATTTGGAGGTATGATGGATTGTAAAGATTCTTTCCGAAAGCCGAAGGTCATCATCTTATTATAGGGAGAAAAAAAAAATATAATGCCTCTCTTTAGGTGTTCTCCACAAGCCATTCATGATTGATCCAATGAATTACTAAACTTGCAGTTTTGTAAATATAACTCTGTTTTCTGTGGAGTACATGAGCATCTGAATCTCGGGAGTCACTTCACAGGCCATTTGGTTGGGCCGGAAGTGGAAATACCACGAAACTACTTCCGTCGATGTGAGATTTACAAATTCAAGAACATACATTATATAGAACATAATTGGTTGCTTTGAGATTGAATGTTTGATAGGAAAAAAAAAATGAAGTAATAAATGTTATTGCATTGAACTAAGAGAGTGGATTTGGAACTCAAGAATTTCAAACATAATTCTCTTCCTATAATGTTTTGGCTCCAATCGAGCCCTGATTCATCTTCTCGATGTCTCCACAATGCTCCAGACTATCATTCATCTCAAAATCAGGTTGGACTCCCAACAACACTTTGGTCCAAGTAGTTAGTTCTTAAATTTAATCATCAACAACAACAAAAATATTAAATTATGACTAGTTTACCCCTAATAAAAAAAAGTGGAGTAAATTTATCCTATTGAAAAACTAATCCTAGTGGCCTCGAAGCCTCCATTGAACGAAGAGAGTGGATTTGGAATATATTATCCATAACCATATTCAACAAAATAACAAATTTTAGAATTTTCTTCGGGCAAGTGCCCTCTGTTATCAAAATTGATTGGGTATACACAACAAAATTCAAGCTTTCTGCCAAAACCAAGCTGCAGAATGCCAGATTACAGATTACAAATGTCATGAGGAATCATCTCCCTATTATGTATGGTGGAAAGTGCGATTCTTCCTACAAACTAACAAACACTTGCTCATCAGTGGCAACTGAAGAAGAAAATACTGGGGCCAAAGCAAGCAACCCCCATAGGCCATCAGTGCTGATCCCTGAGGCCATTCTTTCTATTACAGGACTTATTTTTCTCAAGTTTTCGCTTTGGTCATCATTGACTGAGGGCTACACATTCCAGCTCAATCTCTAACATGCCGCGCTCCACATTCTGAAGCTTTAAGGCGACTTCTTGCTTTACCTTCCCTTCCACGAGGAAGATTACACTGTCCTTGACCAGAGCGTTGCCTTCAGAGGCCAACCATTCTCCGATATGCACGCAATCGGTGGTCGCAGAATTTTCGTATGCTTTCGCTGCTGAGACCAGCGGATGGATATCTATCTCCGCTTCTCCCATGCGATCGTCTGTTTTGAATGTATCCTTGTCGTATACTTGCTACCGGCATACATGTAAACAAAACAGAAGATCATAGTATGACTTGAAAGAATGAAAAACATAATTAATGAAAATGGAAACATATTAAGCAAATAATTAGTGAAGAACATTTGATTTCCGTGAACAAAATAGCAGTTGAAAATAATAATTGCTCTCCTAGTTTCTTTTAGGTTTGGACTCCTCATCAAAACCTTAACCCTAACCCATGTATCCCTTTTTTGTTTAGGTTTGCACTACTCATTAAAGCCTTAACCCTAATCTAAGTTCATCTTTTTGTTCTTACCTTACCAACCATGCCCTATACCTTGTACCCTTCATTTTAAACTCTCCATATCACCTTTGAACTCTCCATATCACCCAAAACTATGTTAAGTCGGGTCTTGCTTGATTTGATAATTTTAACAAATCATTTTAAACTTTACATGTGTTTTAGCATATACATGTTGTTGAAATGTGAAGAGAAAGAATTGCAAAAACATTGCTCGTCAACTAATCTTGGGGGGGGGGGAAATATAATGAAGCATAGTTTACTGTATCGGCCAATACTAATCTGATACGGTCGATATCGATATGATTTGGCATGTCCTGATCTGATACCGACATTGTGGATATCTTTTCTAGTCAATTCGACAAAGAAAATTGATCGGAAAAGACCAATCATCAAGGTTGTAAAAGCATAGTAAGGTTGTAAAAGAAGAAAACTTATCTATCACATTCACAGGTAAACCAATCGATAATGGTGACTATTATGTCATGCAATTCTAAAATTACTAAGAAACAACATGAAATACTTAAAATTATGCCAAAATGTATGAAATAGTTTTTTATAAAAATTTAATAATTCACTAATAATTATTTGCTTTCCTATACCAAAAAATTTGATACTCCGATCTGAAACCGTCGATACTGCCGATATCGTCGATCTCGATACTCATAGGAAGGGTCCGATATCGACCCCCATACCGATAGTGTGAACCTTGAAATAAAGTCTATACGGACTCAAGTTCATGTAAGGATTTATTTGAAGCTCCAACACTTGATTGTGAGTTACAATTGGATTTGGCAGCCAATGCTCTTAATTTATTTCGTAGCCCAAGAGTCTAAGAATTTAAAAAGAGCTTGAGAGCCCAAAGAAAAAAAAGCAAGCCCAAGTACAGAGCAAACAAGGTCGGATGCATGGGCACGATTGTTTGCAAATATGGGTGTAAAAGTGCAAGGCATGGGAGCTAGAGCAAGCTATGCGGACCTGTTTGGATCTCGGCCCATGTAGATCGATTGTTTGGCACAAGATCTTCGTCAAATATCGGATGCTACATGTCTTTGTTATATAAATATCTTAGAAATTTCCTCTGCCTTCAAAGCAGAATGGAATATGCCAGATGACCTCCCTGCAATGCCCGTCTCTCTAGCCTCCACCGCTACCTCCACCTGCAGCTCAACTAGCCAAATGGAAAAGGAATAATCAAGCTGTTTGGATAAATGAAGCATTCATAGTGAGATTCGATAGGCTGGCAGGTCTGGATGAATGTGAGTTCATAAAAGGTCTAATTGGTTATCCCCTCTGTGAGGTGGTGGGCAGTTATGTGAGGCGGCCAAAGGGACGGTGAGGAAACTATGATTAAACATAGCTTTGTCCAACCTTGCTCAGTAATTGGGGGAGGAGTCGAGGCTATTTTGCCAAGTGAAAGTGTTGTCATATAAACAAATCTAACCATCTTTATTGTCCCTAGCAAAAAAGGGTTCCTATCCCAAACTCACTTTTGAGTTATCAAAGACAAGACTAATTCAAAGGGACTCGGGTGGCCCGGTTGCCCTACGCTATTGTGGCTTCTAAAGACGAAGCTCTCGTCTTTGGCAACTAACAAACGGCTTCAAGACCTTTGTTTTGAAATAAGGGTGGGTACTTTTTTTTCTCTAAAGGCGAGCGTTGGTGAGGTGCCCAAAAAAAAGTAGCCGCGCACCTACGAACACCTTTCGAAGCACTAAGCACTTTCACATATGAACCGAAGTTATGTTGCGCTTGTTACTTTCTCATTTCCCTCAATATTGCTCGCCTTTTTCATCTTTAGGGATTTCATCATCTTTATTTGATGTGAGTAGGGGTCGCGAGATAAAATAGCGTACCGCCCTGCCATAGTCGTGAGGATCTTTATAGTTGGTCGCGACTTTTGTCATAGTCAATGAGATTGAAACCTCCAGAAGAAAAAAAAAAATGAATAGCATACTATGGTATGTCGAGAGAACTATATCGAAGGAACTCTGCAAAATGATCTCGTAACTTCGGAAGAAGGGGTGCCCTATATGGAAAGCGGTACATACCAGAGGGTAGCGACTATTTATTAAAAAAACACAGAACTCTGCTAAGTGGTAATACTATGCATAGAGTCTAACACATGTCCGATGTTGTAAGGGTGGAAGAAGAAGTATGATAAGCTTTTAAGGAAAATCTCAGTAAATGGCGACACTAACTCTAAATGTCCTAAGGTAGCGAAACTTCTTGTCGCATAAGTAAGAACATGCACAAATGGTGTACAACTGCCTCGCTATCTCCGACGTGTACCCATTGAAATTGAACTCCGTGAAGATGCGGATACCAACGACTAGACAATAAGACCCCATGCGCTATGACTATAGCTTCACAGTGACAACCTTCATTGAATGTTCTTAGGAGCACTAGCTACCATAGCCACTTGGATTTACAGAAGAGACGAAAATGCTAATATTGTTTAAGCTACAGTTTTTAGGTATTGTTTAATGTCATGTTGCCTAAAATAGGTCAAACCGAACTAGACTTGCTCAATTGGACTTAATTGGGACAAATTTGGCAAAATCCTTGATGTCATTTATAGAATGCTTAAAGTCTATAAATAATCCTCTAACATGAAGTATGGAAGAAGCCTCTACAATATCAAAGTTCCTCTTGTAGTTCTCTTTGATTAAAGTGAAGAGAGGTTGGTGTTAAAGTTGAAGGAGATATAGAGCTCGTTACACACCTTTACTTGATCATCCAAAGAGTCTGAAGCTTCAATAAGATTGGTTCCAAGGAATCTTCTTCTGCGAACGGTGGTTCGTTTTTTTTTTTTCCTTATTTATTTTCATTGTATTTTCTCTTAACAATTACTTTTTATGGAAATTTGTTCTGGGGTTAGAACAAGAGGTAACTAGATTGCTTTTAGTCTAGGCTTGCCAAAATGAGTTGTATTGGGCTAGCGCCAATGATACAGGTTTTGTATTTGGGACAGTCAATCTAGTGGAATAAGTTTTTCACCATGGAAGGGTTGGATTTAGGCAAGGAGACCACCCCAAGTGATAAATCTCGTACGTTCTTTACTTTTATGCAAATAATTAAATGTGTTGTTTGCTAAACTATCATATTTTCTATTCCTCTATATTTAACTTGAAAATTTCCTACGAACCCTATTCACCCCCCTCTAGGCTTACATCTAGATTCTCAAAGTAGTATTAGAGCGTAGATTGTTTTGCTTTTTATAGGCTTATCATCCTAGAGTTCAAGATGTGCAACACTAATCCCCACTCGACTGCCTTCCCTAAAAGACAATCGACCGTTCTACCTCATATCTTTAACATAGTAGACTATAAGTATACTGGAAGTCGAAAATGCATAATTATTTGATGCCCCAATACTACTACTATCTTTGGGATATTCACCCAAGATGTTTGTTGAAGATAAAAGTTGCAAAACTAAAAGATAATTGTCGTAGAAAAGTAATGATGTAGTTTCAATGCATATGCTATGAACACTATTTACTGTAGTATTAAGAAAACTGAATTTAATCGTATTTCTTATGTAGGTAATTTGGTATATGTTTGAAGTAACTCATGAAGGTACTTCACAACGAGCCTAAACTCGTATTGTTATGCAGTTAATACAAAGGGTTTCTGGATAAGCATAATGAGCAATTGGCGAGATCTTCACGAGGTTTCCCGTATCATCAATACCTCCAAATTAGTAGCAATCCCTATCTAGAAGCAGAACAAGTTAGAAAGATTATTATGGTGTTTGCCGAAGGAGTGGGATCTCAAGGTACGAGTGACCCAAGTGGTGAACAAGGATCTTAAATGTGATGAAGCTGGAAATATTTATTGGAAATCTCACAACTCATGAGGAGTTGAATATTCCAAATGCTGCCGAGGGGCTACCAAAAGGTAAATCAGTAGCATTGAAAGCTAAATGTCAGGAGGCAAATGATAAAGATCAAGATTCTAATGAACCTGAAATAGCTTCTATTTTTAAGGTTTTAGCAAGTTCTTGGAGACTAGAAAAGGACGACATGTGAAAAGGAAAATATTTCCTCCAAAGGTAAGTAAATATAAGCAATTCTGATTGTGATAGATTACTTGTAACAAATGTATATAACTGGGCAGTAAATGTACTTTGTCCAAAAAGAAAAGAAAAAAGAAAAAAAAAATCTTCAAAACAATTTGGATTGCATAGAGTAGTGACGATGAAAACGAGACTTCTCCTGATGAGAGTGCAAAGTTTGCTAAGTTCAGTTTTATGGGTCCAATATCTCATGGTCATCAGGAGCCAAGTTCAGAGAAGTGCCGATTTTACCCTCGCATAGTGATCTCGAAGATGTGAAACATATAGTAAAATGTTTAATGGATTTAAGAAATATGCTAAAAAGTAATTAAGTTTCTAAAGAAAAAAGCTTCGTAGAAATTTGA
>JANAVB010044751.1:0-21573 GCA_029216955.1 Iris pallida
AAAGTGGACGAAATACTCTTGTCCATCACCCCCCCCCCCCCCCCCCCCAACACCCCCTCTGCTGCCCGCCACCCCACGCCCGGCCCCACCCCCCCCCTCATCCTACTGCCACCCCAAATCTCCTCCCCCATCCCCACTCCAACCCGTCCCCGCTGCCCCTCCCACCCTCGCTGATTCTTCTGTCGTTTGCTATCGTCGCTGCTATGCGCAGAGAAAGAGGAGTGGGGATGGGATGGGGGGGGGGGGGGGAGCCCGGAGGGGGGGGTGATAACTGGGGCATGGGTGGAGGTGGAGAGGGTGTTGGCTGGAGAAGTGATAGTTCCGTTTTTTTGTTATGTTTTGGGTAGTAAGTTGAAAATATTCAGTAGTTGATGGTATCAACTTGTAAAAAAAAAATTATGGTATCAAGTTGGAAATTGAAGTATTGAGGGTATGAAAGTTTAAATTCTTGTTGCAAAGGTAAAAAACCTCAAATCATTACATCATATATTTTCAAAATTCTGTTTTATTGCAAAACACAATATTGGATTTTCAAATCCAAAGAAATTCCAGCTTCTAACCAAAAAAAGAAAAGAAATTCCACCGTCCATCCAAAGGCCTCCTCCCTCCAAGCCAACCCCACCCGTCCGATCGCTCCCCCATCTCGCATATCAGCCGTCCATCCATGTCAAACCTCGTCGAAGCAAATAATAAAATTTAATACCAACGGGAAAGAAAGAAAAAAAGAAGTCATCTTTAGAACAAAAAACACACTCTGTGTTGCTAGCTTCAGATTGATTCCCAAATTCGTTCCTCCCAAAAAATTCCACATTCGAAAATTTCCCCAAATTCGTTTCAATTTTGGCAATTCTTCCCAAATTACACATAAAATCCCTCTATTCCGCGTACCAAATTGGGAATTTTCAAAACCCTATCTTCCCAATTCCTGTCAGGTGAGCTCCCCTCTTCGAATTGATCGCGTGTGGCTCTATTTCGTATAATTATAGGGTTCTGATTGGTTCTTGCTAGTGATTCGACGATGATCTGGTTACTTTTTGTTTCTGAAAGATTGAGCTTTGTTTAGTTGCGGCAGGTGCGCATTTGTTGATTTTGATATGTTAGGGTTTGAATTTGGTCGGATCATAAATTTTGATAAATTTAGGGTTTTCGATCGGTGTTTGCTAGTGGATCACTTTTGGATTAGTTTCGATTCGGAAGATTGAGCTCTGTTTAGTTGTGCTGGGCGTACATTTGTTGATCGTGGTTATATTAGGTTTGAATTTGGCTGGATCATGAATCTATACTTGATGCCGTGCTTTAGAATCTGAATTTTGTGCGAATAAAGTTAGAACTAGTGACAGTTAGTTGATATTTTCTATAATTTAGTAAGCTTAATGTAGCAGGGAAGCTTATTTAATGCTATTTGAGGTCACAAATTCCAATTGCTAGGGTTTTGCCAACCTTCGGTTCCATTGAATTGAATTATGTTCAGATATCGTTGTTTGTTGGCTAATGTGCTTTGAACGTTTTTTTTTTTTGTTTTTGTTTTGTTTTAGGGGATGGGATAAGAAAGGAGAGTTTTTTTTTTTTTTTTTTTTTTTGGTTTTAGGGGCAAAGTTTTCCTACATTAGTTGTATTCCATGTGACCTTCATATGTGATTGAAGGTTCACGGAGGTTAGTTAATTGCAAATGCTCAAAGGTTCTTGGTAGAATTTTGCTAATAAAAATAATACGAGTTAGCAAACTAGCTACCTGCAAAATTTGAAAATTGAAGGTAGTTAAATGCAAATTAACCTTTTTTATTGCATTAAGTTATTATTGTGGTGCTAGAATAAGTGTAATTTTGTAGTCCTTTTGTACTTCCTTCACCGTAATGTAATTTGTGCCTATTGGGCCAGTTTGGCTAGCCCATTTTGTTTCATTTGGTCCTCCATTTGTAGCCAAAACGTAATAGACTAGCCAAGTCCGTTTCGCTAGCCCTCCATTCCATCTAGGGTAGATACATGTGCAGTCATTTGGGGGTTCAAATGCCTGTTTTTGGTACGCCCACCCCCGAGCACCCTGGTAATGTGAGTTTATCAAACTCTCATCCCACAAATGGCCTAGCCAGACTAGCAACCATTTTGCTTTACAGTTTCCAAATGGCCATTTCTATAATGCTCGGAGGCGGGCATTTTCCGAAATCTATGTTTGAGGTCCAAATGAGCTTTGGCAGCCAAACAACTAATCCATTATGTTTCATCTCCTAAATGGCCTCCAAATGAAATGTAACTATAATCAAACTGGCCCTAAGCATTTATGTTCTTGTACTTGGAGGCACTATACCAGGAAAAGCCTAAAGAATATGAGTTTGGACCTTAAGTTCCAACTGTTGGGTGTTTGGCCAAGTTGTTTATTGAGTGCGGTTTTCTCCACGGACGTAATTTAGGTTATTTAAGCCATATTGTTGATTTACTGCTTTGTTATATGAGTTATGGTGTAGCTTTTATGCAAAAGCGTGCAGTGTAGTTATGTTGTTTAAACGTTTGTATTTGAAACATTTTGCAGGTGTTATTGTTCGTCTGTATATAGTAGCTCTTGTAAGAACATCCGAATCTGACGATTATCAGCAGTAGCCATTCATCTCTCTCATGCGCCTATTATTCTTCATCTTTTTAGTAGCACACAACCCTTGAAGAATTTAAGAGAATGGCAGCTAGTACCAAGTTCGACTTTCCCTCGAGCTTCTCTGATGGGTCCACCCAACCAAATGGGCAGCGTGGGCCCCATTCAGCTTCTTCCCTGGAGAGGCCAGGAAGCTTCCGTGAGGGCAATGAGAGTCGAATTTCATCCTCGTTTTTGAGCACATCAAGAATGGGTTGCCCACCATCTCAAGCTGATGGCGTTAATTTGTTACAGACAATTGTTTCTGATTTGAAAACAACAGTTTTAGATCAGAAGCTCCCTGTCCCTCGACCTGGCGAAATGAGGAGATCAATTACTTCTGTCCTTGGCATTTCTGCAGAGGATTCATTACCTGCTACCTCTATGAAGCCCCTACTTTCTTCTTCTGTGGAGGAAATCAAACGCTTGAGGAATAATCTCCATGAGGGCTCAGTCAAGGCGAGGTATATTTCATTTCTTTTCAGATATCAGAAGAAACCTTTCCTAAGCAAAGTATTTATCGGAAAGGATCTTTACAATTCATTTGTTTGAAATATATGCCTCTTCTGTGTCATGTTATTCTATTTTGGCTATATGATCATGATCTTCTTTCAATGCATTCTGTATATTCTGCAACTGTTTTCCCTTAGTTCCAAACTATTTCCAAATTATATTATTAATATGTATCTAATATTTGGCCTTCTATAGCTAACTACTCTTTTATTGCAATTGAATTTGTTCTTTTGTTTCTTGTAGAAACTGAATGAGCTCATATTTTTTCTTTATTACTTGTTATAGAGACCGGGCAAAAGTATTTGGCGAGGCTGCCTTCAAGATGGAGAAGTTTTGTCATAATCTGCCAAGAAAACGTTCTCGAAATGATAGTTCATGTATAGAGAAGTCTCATGCTACATTGCCAGGAGGAAATGCCTCCAAGATGGGTCCTCAAAGCCATTTGGCTGCCAGTAGCCTGGATCTTGGGCCGCAGAAATCTGAGAAAGGGCAAGAAGTGCAGTACCAAACAGAAGAATTCGAACTCTTCTGGTGGAAGTACGGGTTTGTATCTGAGAATTCATTTATTTTTCTTACTTCGTTACACTTTGCCTGTATCTTCTTAGATTGTCTTGTATGCTACAGTATTAATTATATTTTTATTTTGGCTACATGAAGAAGACATTTTTGGGAATGTTTTGTACTGTCACCTGCATACATACAACTTACAAAATTCGGCACTAGTTTACTAGTTGACATGTGTACGTACTTCAGTATTTTCACATATTGTATTTAAATAATTTTCATACTATCATTTTCCGTTTGTTATATGACGAATATACAGTTCATTTCAATCTCCTTGTTGTCGATTCTTCTTTGTATCACTTTAACATTACTGCTACAGTTTTTATTAGGTGTATTATCAAGGATAAACATTTCTTTACTGCAAGATTCTTCTTATAGTTTACTACTTATGTGAGCAATGAATCTTGGTATAGTATCATTAACTTGACTAAAATATATAAAACCAATTTCAGGTTGCATGGAAAGCTTATCTGTTTTAGGACTATTTTAGCCGGATTTGGTGCTGATTTAGATCATTATGGCCTTTTGCTAATATTTTCTGTACATTTGTGCTGTACTTTACAACTCACTAGAATATTTAACTAACAGCGGGTCATTTTTGACTCCTTTTGAGATGTTTCTTATTGTTTATGCTATAACATACAACTTATTAACATGTTATTGGTTAGATGGACGCTCGAGCTAATAGTCTTGCCAGACAGTCTGGGAACATGGATAAGGACAGAGACGCTTTCAAACTTGTTAATGGTGGTGCCACACAGTCAGAAGAAAAAGGTCGAGGTCTTCCAACTGTTGTCGACGGATGGGAAAAGTCAAGTATGAAGAAGAAGCGATCTGTCATAAAGTCGGATGCCTCTGGAAGTGCAGTTTTGGCTAGACCACATGACAGTGATCGAGAACCGAAAAGAGGAATGCAACAAAAGCTTGTAACTGATGCTCGGCCAAGGGTTAATAATACCCATGGGTTCAGGTGGCTATCTTCTTATACTCTCTAGGAAATTCATCTTTTTTTGTGGATTCACTTGGTTACTGATTGTTGCTTTTACTTGTGTCCAATTTGATATATGAAAGTGATTGTTATCTGTGCACCTTCAGATTGTAATTGCAAAGAGCTTATACCATGTTTTCCTATGTTGTTGATAATGGAAAAATCTTTACCAGGAAAATAACATTTATCAAGGTATTAAACAGCTATAATCTTCTAAATTTCTAATTTTAATCAGTGTCGCACTAAGAACACGTTTCAGTAAACATAGTAAGTTGTAAGAAGGCTAAATGGGCGACTTTTCAGAAGTCTGTTAACCATAGCAAAATCTGCTAACCTTAGCCTGGATCTTCATGTCTTGTCAATGATGATATTAAAAAATTTCATTGTCCCAAATTTCTCTTGATTTCTTGATTGCATGTAGTATTCTACTACCCAAGGATTGTAACTTGTTTCATGTACATCAAAGCATATTATGATCCTTTTGTTGACTGCAAGTACTTCTAGCTCTTTGTACTGTTCAGATTTTTTTTTTTTTTTTTTTTTTTTTTACTTCAGAGGCGCGTGGGGCTGGGTTTGTGTGTGTGTGTGTGTGTAGAACTTGTGTTTTCTTGTGACAAATGTCCATATGGGTTGACCCGTCCATCGGTTGTTATTGGGCATTGTATTCTTGTAGTTGAGATATCTTTCAACATGTGTGTCTGTAAAGATGCTGCGAGAAGCAACCTCAAAAGTCAAATTGCAAGACAGTTCATTATTGTGTTACCTAAGGTGGGCGTTACGTTGTCCTGGGCCATGGCTGTAGATTGCCCGAGGGGAGATGAAAAAAGAGGCTTCCTAAGTGATGTAAACTGCAACATGTAGAAGAAATCAAGAAACTAAGGTTTTAATATATTGAGTTGCCTTAGATAGTAATTTCAAAAGTCAAATTTCATCTTCAACAAGTGCCTCCATGTTAAAAGAATTAAGTGTGAAGTACTAGTAAAAGAAAATGATATTAAAGAAGCATTTGAGTTACTTAGAAGTTGTTTAACGAGAACAACAGAAGACAATTTACTGTCTAGATCAAATATTAGTTCTAGATAGGAATTATTGTTATTGTTAGGGGATTATCGCTTCTTATGTTAAAAATGCTTTAAATAAAATAGAAATTTGAAGAGTTGTAGGAGCCTATGATATCCCTGTTAAGGTTTCAAAAATGATAGCAGGACAAAGGAATGATGTGGTTCACAAACTTATTCAAGTAAGTTCTAAAGGCTAGAAACTTAGCTAATGAATGCAGTTGTGTTCTTGATCATTTCTATGAAAATAAGATATACAAAGTTATATTCCTTGTATTGGGAAATTAAGTTCGGAAAATAATTTAAGGAAGGTTAGAAAAAAACAAAGCATTTCTACGAATAACTTGATTTGATGCCAAGGTTTTTTACTATAAGAGTTATTTACTTAGACGATTAATGGGGCGACTTGAAAAGAATAGAGATTTATATATGGTTTTTGTAGACATAGAAGAAGTTTGTGACAAGGTTTGTAGGGACTTTTTTGTGGGTTTTGGGAAACAAACAATTGTCGGATAGGTATATTGAGATTTTCAAGGATATATATGATGTTGGTATAACTAGGCATATGATGATCATTCAAATAGGTTTTTTGTGTATACTGAACGTCGTGTAGGGTTAGTGAATGAAGGGAACATCACATGACATGTACCTTTAACTGCTAGGTACTATGCCAAAGTCTTTTATCAATAATATGTGGAAAATGAGGATCAATATTATTCCTTACAAGTTTGGCACAATGAGTTGCAGTGGCGGATCCACATGGGAGGCACTAGGGGGCGGGGCCCCGAGTGATTTTCTTTTTAATATATTAGTGTACTCAAAATTTTTTTTTGAAGACGTTGTTGCCGAACCCCTTTATAATTGTGCCCCCAGTGAATTATAACCCTGGATCCGCTAGTGATGAGATGTTTGTCGAAAATGTTTCCCAATCCTCTAGTTCTAAACAATTTGATGATGAAATGGAGTTTTATGCAAATGCGTGAGTAGGGAAGGTTCAATGTACTCTATCTTGTGCCAAATTTCTAGGCCAGATAGATTTGGGCAAGAGTTGGCCATGCCATAAAAGCTTGGAGGCTAGTTTACTGTTTGGTATACCACCAACGACAAAAGTAAAGTGATCATGCTGATGGGAATACATTCAAAATCGGAAACGAGTACAAAGTCAAGCATCACCATGTGCTGCCATCAACTTAGCCTGTCTGAATCTCCATGTTAGCTCCATGAACCCTTCCCTTCTATCAGGTATATTAGAGCCACCTGCACTAAGTTAGCGATCCACGGTGTATGAGTTGCATCTAATAATTCCCCTTCTATCAATCAAGTAGTTTCTTTCATGATTCTGACTGTTCAGCTAGATTTTTGTGTCCGCTCTAGCTTGAACAGTCCTGTACTTTTTATTTTTAGGATAAGGCTTTTGCTTCTGTATTCTCCTCTTAGAATCATAATTTCAGGTCAGAACCTGCTAGTGGAGTGGCTGGAATTGGAAATTTTGATTATAGTGTTGGTAGCCTTCCCTTTCCTAGGAATGCCCTAGATAATGATTCCCTGACTGTATTGCTGGTTGTGATAAGGAAGGTGCAACCCTCAAAGCTGCTAGCAAGTAATATACACCTTATGGGGTTATTTTTGTGGCAAGTACTGTTTTTTCTTTATAATTTGTTTATGACTGGGAGGATTTTACTTTTCTCTATGGAATGTGCTTTCTCGCTGCATTCTATCTTAGAAAACAAATGATGCTTACTTCTAAAGTACATATTTGCATGGACGTGCAGGCCTAATGGCCGTGAAGATAATCATGCTTCTAGTCCTACTTCAGTAATGAAGATGAATACATCTGTTCGGGGACCTCGATCAAATTCAGGTTCTGTGTCGAAGGCAGCATCTCCCGACATGAACCGAGTGCTGGGAAATTCTGATGACTGGGAGCATTCTCAGTGTATGAACAAGTCCAACGGTGTTGTCAATCGCAAACGTTCAGCATCTGTACGCTCGTCAGCACCCCCTGTAGCACAGTGGGGTGGACAGAGGCCACAAAAGATAACACGTGTTGCAAGAAGATCAAATTTGCCCCCTGTTGTCTCAAGTCGTGATGAGTATTCAGTATCGGAAATGCATGATAGTGCAGTAGTCAATGATGATGGGTTAGGACTCCCAAGGCACTCATCCACAAATGCCTCTCAACAATCAAAATCAAAAGGTGACCATGTACTATCAGAAAGCGAGGAGTCTGGAGTAGTTGATAACAAGTCAAAGGACAAGATCAAGAAATGTGATGAGATTGAAGAGAAATCTGGTTCGTCTGTTCAAAAAGTTGCAGCTATGGTGCTTCCTTCTAGAAAGAACAAGGTGGCTGCTGAGGAAGATCAGGATGACAGCATCCAAAAGCATGGAAAGATAGGACAAGGTGTTTCTCCTGCAAGGTTTGGTATGCATACCATCGAAAAACTTGACATTGCTTCCACTACAAAGCAGATGAGAAGTGCACGAAGTGGTAACGAAAAGATGGAAAGGTGAGATGCTGATTCATTAAGAAAACCAACTCTCTTCTCATTTTTTGTTCAAAGACTGGTCTCCTCTAACATTCTGTACCAAATTAAACTTAATTGAAACTTTTTTTATGATTTCTTTGGCTCAGTAAATCAGGTCGCCCACCTACCAAGAAGTGGTCTGAGCGCAAGGGAGTGAAGGGGCATACACGTCCAAGGCCTTCAGTGAATGGTGGACCATTAGACTTGTCTGGTAACTTTTGTATGATTGATCACACATGGATATATATACTTATGCAGGGAAATGCATGCTCCATAAATCATTATCTATTGCTGACATTTCATTTAACAGGAGAATCTGATGATGACCATCATGAGCTTTTGGCTGCTGCAAAAGCGGCCTTGGATAGGGGTATTATACTTTCACTTAATTGATTTTTCTTGCAGATTGTATCGTCCCTTCATGTCATTGTTACTTTCAAAGTGACAAAAAGAAATGTATTTAATATTTTTTGGGCAGATAAAGCTTGTTCGGGTAAATTTTGGAAGGAAGTTGAGGAAGTTTTTCGATTTGTATCTGCAGAAGACACAGAATTTTTGAGTGAACAAGTAATCATGATAACTTTATGTTAAATCTTATAGTTATCTTCATCCAATTCATGTCTGACATATCACAATTGTTTTAAATTAATCAGATCCGCATTGCGGAAGAGACTGCTGCAAGCACTTGTGGTACCGGAAGTGGTCAGAGCCTGAAGGTATCAGCTTCTTGTAGTATCATCACTATTGTAGATTTGTTTGGGTTCATCCAGGAGAGTTATAATAATTACATACCATAATAGTGCATCATCGTTATTCTCTTGTCCCTCTAGTGGTAGAACTTCCATTATCCCAGCGTAATATATGATGAATAACTCGAACTCATCTCACATTCTATTTTCAGGATGACCTTGAATATAATTCACTGTCAACAATTCCAAGTGTTTCTAGTAGAGATGACTTTGGTGGCAGCTTAAATGGATTCAGTAGCTTGAATGAATATGTGAGGGATGTTGAGCCTGCTAGACAAACAAAGAGCACTGAACCATTTCTAGAGGAGTTAGTACGAGAGAATGGAAGTCGCACAGGAGTTTCAGTTTGCCAAGCACTTCTTTCATCTATCATCGACGAAGAAGAGATTGAAAATCTTAACCACCAAAGTTATGGCAAAGAAGACTATCTATATGGTCATTCATATGGAATTAATTTTGAAGTTGATGCAGAGTTGAAATCAAGAAGTTTCAGTTTCCAATCATCGGAGACCTTTCAAGCTGCTGAGAGACCTGCTCTTAATTCATATAAGACTAATTCTGGTTGGGTATACAATGATGAACCTGTATATGAGGATTTGGGAAGCAATGGTATGCTTGATGAATTATTACCTAGCTTGGCAATGGCTTCAAGCACAATCTGCAGTGATTATCAGTATAAGCAGATGAGCATCAATGACAGAGTTCTTCTAGAGCTGAGTGAAATTGGACTCTATCCAGAACATGTTGTAAGTACATATTCTTGCAAATAATTTCTCAAGATGTTCTTATAGTTGATATCCTGTAGAGTTCTGTCATCTACTTTCAAATTGAATATGTTAAAGGTTTGAGAAAGCGGTAGCTGTATCAGAATAGGACCCTCTGTATGAATATTGATATTGACAATTCTGTTATTATCATTGCTTTATTTTTGGCAAATCAGAAAAGAAATTAAAATTTTACGATTTTATTAACAGATAAAATGTTAAAGTCTTGTTGGTTTCGTTAAACCTATGTTACACGAGTACATACACGGATATGAATAAGAACACGATACGGGTACAGGATATAGTAATTTTCAAATATATATAGTGTAATCACCTATGTTGCACGAATAGAGGCAGATATATGGGTATGGACGCAAAATACGAATACGTGCACCTTTTTGTTGTGTCCGTGCAACATAGCATTAAACAATTGCATGATTATGAAATTATAAGATGAAATTGCATGTTTAATTTGTAACTTGTGTATATGCTCGAAAAAGTTTTTCTAAAATATGAAAGTGGAAGGCAACTCAGGGTGTACTAATTTCGGTCAGTTATGGTAAAATTTAAGAAGTTGCAGCCAATTTAGCCTTGTTTCCTAAATTATCGGCCAATTATGAAAATAATTTGGAAAATTTTGGCCAAAAGTTGGCAATTTTAGGTAAGTTGCAGCCAATTTCAGCGGCCAATTTTGGGAAGTACCAAACATGTTACTGGCTGAAACTTTCCAATATTAGCCCTATACAGAATATATCAGCTGTTACTGATTTTATCGAGCTATTTAAGATCGATCGAAGCAAATAAAATACGAGTTCTACAACCAATATGAAATGTATCAGTTGAGACTTGAGATTTTAAACATTGCTTTGGTATCCACAAGCAACAAGGCTGCCCATATCACTATGCAACGTGTCTATTCCAACAGCTTCGGTTGGAATACTGACATACTGTAAACTGAACATATACAAGCAGAATATCTCGAGTTTGATTTCATATCATTCATTGCAAACTGCATCTTTAGCCAATAATGCAAATTTAATTTCTTTTATAGTTTCATGTTTGTGGGAGCAAAGAATATCCAAACCTTGCATTTCTGTCACTTTTGTTCTCCTAGGGAGCAAAGAATATCCAAAAATGACTGTCTCCGTGTCAAACATGTCAGATATGACATGGGCATGCCACATCAATATTTATATTGTGCCCCATCTCATTTCGTGACTTTCCTCTTCTTCTTTTTGTGTGATGGTACCATCACTTTTCTTCATCAGTTTATCGCCTTACACATCTTGCAAGTTTTCTCTAGCATAAATCTAATTAAATTTTGTTTTCTTAGTGCCAAACATCAAACTTTAAAAATTGAGTTATACCAATATGGATCAGCGGTATAATATTTTGTTTGGCAGACTCCACAGATCCAATCTGAAGCTGCAGAAGAAAATTGGTATCAACCCTAAAGGAATATCAGCTGGATTTCAGAAATTTTTATACTATGACAAAGTGGATTTTTTTTTTCTAAACCAGGCAAAACTTCCCAAAATAGACCAACATTCTAGAAATAAGCTGGCCAAAATTGGCTAAACTGTTCGCCAACATTTAAAAGATCAATATTTATAGTTTAGGTTGTTTTTGTTTCTGGTTCAACCTGGAACTGGCTGAAGTTGTTATACTGGAATAGCAGAAACTTCTGAAGTTTGCCAAAACTTGGTCAAATTGGGAAAATTTTGATCAAAACTGGCCGAAATTGGTAATAGTATATAGTTGGTTGGTTTAAATTCCGTTTTATGTATAAAAAAAACTCTTGAGCCCATATATGTAACTTATTGAGTAAATATTATCATGTTATGGGTACATAGAATTTCTGGAATTATTCAAATATATAGCTACATAATTTATAAAATTACGTTACTTGTTAACATTTCATTTCTCATTTAATTAAAATTTAAATTGTCATAATGCTTTCTGAAGTGCTGAAATCTAATACCACAATCCTAAACTGTCAATGGCTGAACTTGTCGATTTTCTCATTTGCCATTCAACGTATGCAACTTAATCATATATCAAACGGTATTGCCAATTTCAAACATTTACCTGTCCATCTCTGACCACTCCAAATGGAACCAACTGACAAAATTGCAGTCTGAAATGCATATCATCACTTCGTACGCCTACTCGTGATTTTGTTTTGGTATCTCTCTTAGAAGACAAATAGGTAAGATATTAATTATCTGTGTACCTACTAAAACTGCATTTTGTCGTTTCTTTTTAACTATCTTATTCTTCGTCTTCCAAAAGCTTGTGTGTATGGCTTCAAAGTTGCCATACATTCCTCATAGAAACTTGAAAGTTTGGCTATTCTGTACCTCACCGTCTTAGGCGAATTTAACTAGGGTCTTATCAATGGGCATATAAAGTTTGTTACATTATGGGATTCTAAGGAAGGCTCATTTTCTACAGTGATGGTGATTTATTATTTTCCTAGTGTTCTTCGATTTTAACTCTGCATAACTGTTTGATGTCAGTACTTAATTTTACATAATCACTCAGAGTGTCCAAATTTATATATTTCTACACCTGCTCACATTTCAGCCGTACCTAGAGCAAAGTGATGATGAAGATATTGGTGAGGGAATAAGTAGATTGACTGAAAAGCTTCATGAACAGGTACAACATTTAACAACCATGCGTTCTCTTTTATTTACCACCAACTATTATTTTCTAGTGTGTAGTAGATCTGATCATATTCTGCAAGTGTAGCCTTTGAAGCAGTATTGCATCTGATGCTATTTATAGTCATACTCATAATTTACTAGTATTGAATGGAGCATAATCTGTGCTAGGCATTTATTAGGAATTTAGGATGTTAGTAGCTTCTATTATTTGTTTCTAACTATAGGTAGTATTGCAGCCTTTTAATAGGTACATAATATTCATTGTGCAGTCGTCAGTCCAAAATAATTGGGACTTTAAAATTGTGACAGAATCATCTTAATATATATCACCCTTCGTCAGAGTAGAGGCAAGCTTCAAGTGCCACAATGCTTGAGGCTCGTTACAATAGTAGAATCCAGAACAAGGATCAGTTATTGTTTTGCGGCAGTTCCTAGAAGCCATGTACTTTGCGTCAATAGCGGTCTTAAGCCTGCAAAAAGCTTTCCGAATGTCATTGTTTTTGTGGTCTTCGGTTCTTACACCAAATTGTAATTGCTCATGTCCAGCAAAGCTTCCATAAAAGCAAGGCCTCAAAGTTTTTTGATACTGTTCCTTGGAGAAGACTGAGATTCCCAAGTTTTGACGAATTCTTCAGCTAGTAGAAGCAAGTGTAGCACTCTAGTTGAGCTATACTGTGGTAAACTTCGGTGTGTTTATACTTTGTACTCCAAGGAAACCAGTTAGCATGCTATATTCTTTGGAGAATGTAGGCTAAAAGAATATTCCTCACTCCTTTCTACAAGAGGTTCAAAGGAACCAATTCGTATTGAGCACTGCATTTTATTTCCTATAGATACTCCATTATAACACAAGACTAATTCAAAAAATTCTCTTAGTAAGGTCCCTTTTCTTCACCCTAACAAGAAGGTCAACTATATAAGCCATGAAATATGGTATTCATGATTCCGTGAGAACTATCGTACACATTCCAAGTCCATGTCCAACATGATCTTATTATGGGAAGTATGGGGAAATGATTACTATGTTTGTTTGGTGTTATGAATTTTTCCCAGGCATATTTAATTCCTGGGAATTTAATTTTCCCACAAATGTGGGAAACCAAAAATGTTTGGTTGGGTTTAGTCAACGGGTTTAGGTGGGGTAACATTGATTAAATAAAAAATCTAAAATAAATTGACAATTAAACAGTGCCTTGGTCAGATTTGAACTTCGGTCTCCCAAAAATAGACTACTATCCTAACCAACTAGGCTAACAATAGGCTATGGCGATAAATGCATTGCTACTAAATATAATGATATAAATAAAAAGTGTCATTATAGCACATGATTCTATATTCCCAGGAATATTAAACTAAAACCAAACACAATAATATAAATTTGCCATGAATTTGATGTCTAGGAATTTCTTTCCTAGGAATATAGAATTCCCGCTAATTTCGCGAACCTCTTACCAAACAGAACCTTAATGTAAACTAAGGAATTGAAAGGAAACCAGGATAAAGCACATTGAAATGGAGAATATGGAACCGGCAATTTTCTTCAAAAATCACTAAATCCTGTGTTTTGTGAAGAAAATTTATCACCCAGTCAATTTTGATAGGAAAATGGGCAGAAACAAAACAGACAATTAGTTGTCGATACATGCTAAAGGATGCCATTACGTTTTGTAGCAAGGCCTTATCTTCTGCAGAACTACCTTTGCTAGGAATTTGGCACCTAGACATCCGATTGCATTTCAGGTTGACACATACTCCACCCAATTCTGATGGGAGAAGGCTTCAATGTTGATCGTCTTTTTTCAGATTGCTTTCTCTGGAAATGGGTAAATATGAATTATCTGATCCAATCCACCTCCGTATCCGAATTTTAACAAACAGGGTATTACTTTTAAAATCTGGTAATACTCTATAGCCTTATTTGCAGTCCAAATATGTATGAATTTATGTATTAGGACCTATGAGTTGTATTGATAACACTTGAGCATGCATTTTGTAGTCGATATGATTGGTTATTTGTAGATTCAGTTCACATTATCGTCAACCAAAGGATCTATATGTACGAATTGATAACTTTTCTCTGCCTCACAAGTAATGGAACTGAAAGTTGGGTTTTTATGTAACATTCTTGTTGTCACTTTTAGTATGACCGATGCAATCTTCAAATGACGATTGAAGAATTGTTGAGAGGATTAAACTGTACGGCAACTCCTTTTTGCGTTGTAAAACAATCTCTTCTGCAACTTTTGGTTTAAGCTAAATTACCAAAAAGGTCCCTTGTTCAAACTTGTGTGTGCACTATCTTGTCCAGATGAGTGTCATGTTGGAATTGGACTTGACATCTATACAGTGTTTCTTAACAAAAAACCTGAAACCATTAATTGTGCATAAGTTTTTTTGCATTTTTAAACTGGCATTTGCAATAAGAACTGTGTGAAGGCAGATGAAGAATGTTGGCTGTTTTTAATTGATGCGTTGTAAAATATGCCATTATATTAGCTAATTGCAGAGATATGCTCGTCATTCAGCCAATTTAGTAAAGTACCTAATTCAGATATTAACTCTTTTGGCATGCTAGTTCTGTGCTTTGATATTACAGACTTGAAACATACTCCATAGAGTGGCATAGTGGTGACTTGTAATTTGTGAATGACTTGTAATGTTTTGAGATGCAAATTCTATAACAGTTTATCGTCCAATGTTCACTCAACCTCATCTTGAGTATCATTTTGCTGATCAAATAGGTCAGGAAAAAGAAAATTATGCTATTGAGATTAGGGAAGACTATTAAGGAAGCAAGAGAATGTCAACAAAGGTTTGTCATATCGAAACTGTTATATATCCCTTAAAATCACTGTTTAATATTATGTATTTTATTTTTCCTTCTCGATTCAGGTTGTGCCCTCTCTTTACTCGGTTCTCTTTGTTGTTGTAGGAAACTTGAGAGTATTGCGATGGACAAACTTGTGGAGAATGCTTATGAGAAATATATGGTACTTCTTGATTTTCTTACATTTTCTTATTTATTGTTCTGTCCCTTCATATTATGTGTTCATGGACACATGTTCCTGCACATGTGAATGGCTTATGAGAAGTATATAGTACTTATGTATTTTCTAATATTATATATCGTCCCTTGATGATACACATGCACATCTACAATCTTATCTTAAGGGGAAGACTTCAAGGCCCTGGTCAATAATCAAAATAGTTGTTCTTGTTCCCACTTGCCTATTTACATTTTGAATTCAGACATTCCAAGTGATGATACAACGGTTTATCGCTTATAAATATAAACAAATTTGTGTGCTTCGGAAATGTTCATTTTAGAAACAGTTAGGTTAGTTCCCAATTATAATTTTCTTTTTATCCGCAGATTGTTATTGGTTTGCAGATCATTATAATTGATATAAGCAATCCACTGGGATGGTCATGTGGAAATTCTAC
This sequence comes from Iris pallida, assembly GCA_029216955.1. Taxonomy (NCBI): domain Eukaryota; kingdom Viridiplantae; phylum Streptophyta; class Magnoliopsida; order Asparagales; family Iridaceae; genus Iris; species Iris pallida. The sequence continues at coordinate 15,901 of JANAVB010044751.1, forward strand.
AATGGTTATGCGGAGGGAACATGCATCTGTATGAACCTAGAGTTCAATATGTACTAAAATATAGTTACCCAATAACGTGAATTGTGTCTTTTTGGACTATGGGGTGTGAGGTAGATGTGATATATGGATTTCAGCGAATTTCAGAACAAAACCATGGGAATGGGACCTGGATTAGTACATACACAACAGAAGTTCATCTTAATCGTTTTTTGGGGTTGACTGCATGAATGCTCCTTTTCCATTTAGCTGATGTAAGGGCCATCTCTCTGTTAAGTGTTAAAACCAATACAGAAACCGAGTTTCGGAACCTTACCCGAAACTATAGATATATAGATTCCAACAAAATTTAATAAAATACATGATTGGAACTATACTTTTCCAGTCATCAACTCTATTTAGCTACATGCATGCAAACCTACCATATGACATGCATCCCACATGATATGAGACCTATATTTGAATGAATCAGTGTGCATCTGGTAATATGAAAAACAGGTATCTCTTGAGTTGTGTTGCTTAGACCAGAGTATGTTGTACATAATTAATTAAGCATCTAAGAAGTATGGTTCAGAGATTGTTGCCGTGTTGGTAAGGAATGTTAGAGATACTACTTTAGTTCCACATCTGTCAGGAGGATTCAACACCCCCCCCCCACCCCCACCCCCCACCCCCCCCAAAAAAAAAAAAAAAAAAACCAAAGTCACTCATGTACATACCCCTAACAAAGGCCTATGAGTCATGTCAGACACGAATTGTACAGGATGAGAAAACTCCAAAATACACTAGGACAGAAAAAAAAAAATTGTGCTGTGTCAATGTTGTATCCATAGTCCATATATATCGTGTCATAGTCATGTCCATGCAACACAGATAAGCACGAGAGGAGTCAGGTTAATCTTATGGTAATAACAAATAGTCAATTGATATGAAACCAAATTAACATCAAACAATATAAAGTTATCCATAAAACCATGTTGGGACTCCAATCCTTTAGGCGATTTTTAGGATTTTAAGAGAGAACAATGAATACTCTGAACTGTAACCATCAAAACTGCCAATAATATCAAACCCAAAACTTAAAAAGCGAGGCAGAAGGGACATTCCAGAACTTTTGTTTTGAACCTTGAGATTGATGGTGGCTATGGCCTAAAGTAAACCCTAATTAATTTCCAATCATTGTAGATTTTATACATATAAATGCTAAAATAAGCATTTGTTTTTTGAAAAAATGGTTAGCTAATTAATCTGGTCACCAAATCAAGCATCGAACAAGCTATCATTGCTACCACAAAATACATATTTTCTTAATATAAAAGTGATGTTACCAATTCCGATTGCAAACTGAAGGTTCCACATCCAAACTGGACATTACAATTGTCTTTAATTACATAACAAACAATAACACCAGATAATACGAAAAAACTGCATTAACAACAACTATCAGAAGCTTTCTTGCTGCTACACCAACCTCAACTTCCAGTCTCCTTATTATTCCCACGTCCAGCAGGTATCACCAGTAGTCCAGCCCCATCAGCCTTGTCAGTATATATTCAGTTATCAAGTTATTCCTTCCTGTATTATGCATTTCATTTTTTGGAGTCACATTGTTTCTGGCGTCCAGTACAAAAAAGTTATCATTCCATTTGTTTCGTCCAAACAAAAGGTCAAAACTAAAAAAGCTGTGGCTAATTCCTCACCTGGCCTGTGTTGCTGTATATGATATTGAAGGGTGTTTATGTTAGCTGAATTGTAAATAACTTCTACGCATGGTTGTAATCATGCAGAACTGTGACAATTATGAAAATCCTCTTTTTGTTAATATGTTTCTTATACCCCCTACTTTAACCTGAACTGTAAGAGGATGTTATTGCTAATTATGTTGGATACTTGCTGCGACAGGCATCTGGGAGCAAGAACATGGTTAGAACTAATAAGCAAGCCACCCAGGCTTTCACTAAACGAACATTAGCACGATATCGAAAATTTGAGAAAACGAAAATTAGCTGCTTTAGAGAGCCTGCATTCAGGGATATGTTCCTTTCTGTATCTTCTCGCAATGATAATGCTAAAGACAGAGATCTGTCTGCAAGTGCAATGGCTGCTCAGTTTGCTCCTTCCCAACATACAGATGCATCTTTAACAGGTAATTTTGTTAGAACACGCCCCTATTAAATTTTCTGATACTTGAACGCATGGCTTGCCTGTATTCTTTTTACTAGTATGTAATGATGATAAAACGAAACTTTATTCCAACTTTCTCAATTCTCTTTGAAATAGCTATTTTTTAATGTTCTGTTTTGCAGATCAAAACCACGGTTTAGTCTCACAACCAGCACAGTATCCTGATGCAATTAGATCATCTAATCACTTGACAGATCAGATATGTGGTACTGAGGACCCATGGTCAACTAAATTGAAGAAAAAGGAATTATTGCTTAATGATGTTGTGGGAAATGCTCTAAGAGCACCGTCAGGTCTTGGAAGTTCACTTGTAAGTGGTACAAAAGGAAAGAGGAGCGAGAGAGATAGAGAAGGCAAAGGGCAAAACAGAGATGCTGGATCTAGAAATGGCACTCCTAAAATTAGTCGGGCGGCTGTATCTAATTCCAAGGTCGATAAAAAGAATAAATCTAAACCCAAGCAGAAGACAACCCAGCTGTCTGCCTCTGTCAATGGTCTTATTGGTAAGGCTACAGATATACCAAACAGAATATCGCCTTCGGCACCTAAATCACGTGAAACTGTTGGTGGAAGTGCCAAGAGGGATGAATTGAACTTACTTCCTGGTTATTCAGGGCCACGAGATTTGTCAAATGATGCTGAGGCCATGGACTTGTGTACTTTGCAACTGCCAGAGATAGATGTTAGTGATTTTGGTGCCCAAGGACAGGATATTGGCTCATGGTTGAATATTGAAGAAGATGGACTTCAAGACCATGATTTACTGGGTCTTCAAATTCCAATGGATGACCTTTCAGATGTTTTATCATGATGGTCTAAGTTGGTTCTCATGTATATTACTGTGCAAGTGGTTGGAATACATACTGCTACATATAGCCGTCAAGAGACGGTCATTTGTGGTTTAACATCTGGTGACGAGGTCTGTAAAGTACCTCAATAGATTCTTTTAGGCCTTTAAGAAAGTTTACTGGGAGCAGACTTTTTGATCGCTAGGTAATTTGCTCCCCTTGTACCATTTTGGTGACCTTGGTTGTAAATATCTTGCTCTTCAGTGTACATGCAAGTAATGCTAGATGCATACTTTGCAGGTAATTCTATATCTGAAATTGTACATACATTCATATCTTAATAAAGAAAGCTGTTTTTTCTAGTGAAGCGCAATTGTCGAATATTTAGAATTCTTTCCACTGCCTTAGGGCATTGTTCCTCGCATCATTTTTTCATTACTTCCTCATTTGAAATAAAAATGACAAGAAGCTGTAGATTATTAGCTCCTCTTCTACCTTTTCTGGTATAATCAGTGTAGAGATTTCTTTTTTCCTTTTTGTCTGATGATGCTAGGTTGTCAGATATCAAAATGGAGTACATTCGTCGTCAATTTGGTTTCGGAGAAGAAATAAGCTGCAGATGCACATAGTATGAGGTACATTCCATGTTTACTTTATCAATTTAATAGTACTAGTATCTATGCACATGTCTTACACGTATTTCATAACACTGGGGAAGAACAAATAACAGCTTGCTTCTTCTTTTTTTCTATAGGTAATTACATAACTACCCATATTGAATTTAGTGAGCCATTCTAATTAGTAATAGGGTATTTTTTGGAACAAAATTTTTCACGGTGAAGCCTAATTTTCTCATTATATAGTAGTATAGATTTTGCATATAAGATCGGATGGTAGGTGACATATTGGAGAGTTCATGCTACACTAAAGAATTTTGCAAGAAACAATAATAAATCTTCTCGCTTGGTTTTGTTCATTATGCAGGCATTATATTATATATTCCTGGCTTCCTTCTTGCAGTTACTTATTTTGTTATAGGCATGTTTAGAATGTGCTGCAGAAGAATCTGACTATGTTGACGTTCTATTTCCATACAGACAGTTGTATGGAAACAGGAACTGGGAGTTGTTTGTAAACTTTACATATTTTTGTGTATATTTGGTATTTTCATGACTTACATGAAAATACCCATATCTAACCTGGAACCGACTCGAACCTGGCACTAAGTTTTTTAGTGAAGTGGTCGGGCAAGGAAACTTTGTAGAGGACACGGACCTAAACCGAACCTTATAGCTGAGGAATTGCATGTCAAGATGCAGACCTGTATCAGTCAAGAAAGAGTTGAGCCATACTTACCTAATAGTAACCTAATCTCCGGTTAGAATACAATATATATGTAGTCTGACTTCTCTAAGTTAACACCCCAACATGTGACCTTTAACATTAATAAAATTTCATGAAATTGGCCGCGTTCTATAGACATAATTCAATCTTCTATTATCTAATAATTAATGCAAAATTTATAAAAAAAATATTTAAAAAATTAATTGGCATAATCACGTTTCTTAGACAATCATCTATATCATGTTGTCCTCATCTCGAAATGTACACATTGGACTACCTTACATTTTCTTGATGTTATTCGTCTCATATTCCTTGCATTTAATTTTTAATTGGAGATTATGTACCATTGTTGTATTTAATTTTTTTTATTGAGATGCATACCAAGCTTATTTGTAATTACAAACAATAAATATATAAGACTAAATTAGTATGATGAAACTTTCTAACTACCTAGTAGTATATATTAGCATTAGTAAATATACATTTTTTTCGAAGTGAAGACATACACATTAATAACCCTACTAATTAATAACGTATTGTACAACGGATGATATTAATTTAAAGAGGTCAGGCTGTTGAGCTGATTTTGGCATGTCCTAAGCCATGTTGGTTCATGGAATTAAGGCCTTGGGAATCCTGTGTTTGGATGCCAAAATAAATGAATAGGAAAGAAAATTGATTCCCAAAAGAAAGAAAAATAGGAGGAAAAATGGTTCTCCTCTGCCATCCAATGATTCAAGGATTCACTTTTCCTTCCAATTTCTTCCAATTTTTTTGTTTTTTTTCCAAACACCGGAAAGAAAATTGATTGTAATTGCAATTTTTCAAAGAAAAGACAGCAAAGAATCGATTTCCTTCCCTTTCCTTTCTGCGACCCAAAGGAGGCCTATGTATTTTGATGGATGCCGTAAGATACGACCTAAATTTGGAGAATCACTGATTCCTATCGTAGGATGAGATTTGATTTGGAGTTTAAATTTTATGTCCTACTTACCTTAGCTGAAGTCTAGGAACCATTGATACTCCGAAAGTGTTTGCCAGGTGAGAATAAGAAGACCTTTTTGTTGCTTTTTATTGATGTTGAAATGTCCAAGAAGCCTATTTGCGTCTCAGCTTCATTTGAACACGACGAGTAATTGAACCTAAACCTAGATTGTGATTTCTTGATCTTTCCACAAATATTTTTGTAGACTTTTGTTACAAATCCAAATTTGGAGAATCACATGGTTGGTTTGCAATGGGAACAATTGAACTATGTGCATGACTTTGTAGCAACATAGTATGAGGTACATTGTTGACAAATTATTGTACATTTGAATTATGTGCATGACTTTGTAGCAACAACGTCACTCGAACACTA